>JADLZK010011979.1:0-119672 GCA_015847255.1 Hyparrhenia diplandra | reverse complement strand
TCCTCATCCTTGCCCAGTTGGCAGTTACCATGGTTTGTTCTAAGTTGGTTGATATCTCTCATGTTGCAGAGGAGAAGGGGCTGGATCAACGAAAATATGAGAGCTTTGCAAAACTCATTCGTCACTGGAACACAGTGTGGAAACAACTTATACACACTAATGCATGCTTAATTGCTTATGGATGGACCCAGAGAGCAGCTTATGATTTTGTCCAATTTGATTCTATTGTAATGGTAGGGTCTGATGATTGTTCAGACCGACAGAGCATCAACGTTAGATGAGGCAGCTGAGTACTTCAAGTTGTTTCAAATGCAAGTTCATATCTGAAATGGTAATTCCCACTTTATCTGCATATATGCATGGGCAACATTATATTGTAACGGTAGTGTTGATTCTGGGTGATCATTCGACACTAGATGAGGTACTTGAAGTCACTCCAAATGCAAGTTCATGTCGAAATGGCACTTCCCAGTTTATATCTACATGTATGCACTTCCCAGTGTTGATTCTGGTGTCCTTCTTGATTGCTTTTGTAGTCTCAGACTCTCAGCTCGGGAACTGATTTGTTTCCTGTTGCTTAGATCATGTGGATGGATACTGATCTATTGGCATGGTGCTACCCGTGCTCATATCACCAGCGCATGTCTCCCATGACCATGGTGTTCGATTCAGCATGTATTGGCAACTGTGGTGCAGTTCCGAGTCACATGCAAAGAGTACCATCCGTCATGAACAACCTGTTGAAACAATCTGGAATAATGTGGTTCAACCGGTTTGGTAATTTCCTTCTGAAGAGGGATTACACAAACAATGATAAAGAACTTGGACAAAACCAAATCTTACTTAAGCCCGCAGCTCGAGCACATCCTTGAAGAGTACTTATACAATGATCTATAAAGGGGGTACTTAAAAAAATTTAGGCAAATGCCTCCCTCTAAAATCCTCCACGGTGGCTCAATCCCCAGAAGTGGATTAGTCTCATTTAAACCATGGGTTATAATGAGAAAATATTGGGACCTAAAGTTCCCCACTTTAAGCACCAATATACCTTGCATAAAGGCTAATATTGTGTTAAGTAGTAAATTAGTTAATAAGGTACAGTGATTGGCGCTAAGACTATCCTTAGGTACCTACAAGGTACCCAGGCCTTGATCTATGGTTCCTAAAGAACTAATCGTCTGTTTGGTTGGAGTGTTGGGGCCAACTTTGAATGGGTTCGACCTGTTTTTTTTGTTGTTTGGATGGAGGGCTAGGGGGTTGGAGCAGTCCCATGGGCGGCATATTCGCATAGATGCGGGTTCACCCCGTCCCTCCCAAAACTGGCCGGACCGCGAGCAAACCCTCCTTTTCTCCGTCTGGAGTGTCGTGTGTCCGTCGGGGCGCCGTGGTGCCCTGGGAGCTCGAGCCCCGACTGGGCGTCAGCGTAGGAGGCCCGACACGGCGTGGCGGGGGGTTGGCCGTATGGCGCGGGGAGGCGGAGGCCCGACCTAGGGCGCAGCGGTGGTGCGTGGTGGTGGTAGGTGCCACGCGGCGCAAACTCGAAGAGATGGGCGTGGTTAGGAGCGGCGATGGGGAAGAAAGAGATACGGATGAGGTGTGCAAGTCATTTGACAGATGGGGTCCACCATGTACTATAGATGACAGAGTGATAACTGTTGTTCATCCCACACCCCTCAATCTCCCAACTAAACAAAAAAATGGGCTCAACCAATCCTCTCAACCAAATCTCAACCAAACATGGTGGGGGTTAGAGCCATCCCGAAAACGAGGGTTGGAGCCAACTCAATCCACCGATCCCCCAACCAAACAGGCGGTAAGTCCCAACCATGATGGATATGTGGATACTAGCCATATGTCTGACCTGCATAATGCTAGACCTCAGACTGGTTTTGTATTACTCTAAGGTGGTGCAACCATTTTATGATGGTCTATGAAGTAAACCTTGGTTGCCATATCATCCAACCACTAAGAAATAATTGCCCTGTACAAAGCCATATGAGAATGTGTTTGGCTCAAATGGATGATTAGCCACATCTAGAAGTCACGTGGCTTGAGCTTTGGTAGCTCCCCACCGTTGTCTATAAAGATAACGCCACTTGTGTTACACAAATAAATAAGTACTATCCTGCGAAGAGCAATTGCGAGAAAGCATATTGCTCTAAAGTCATTTATTCTCACAAGCTCATGAAGAGTGAGGAGATAAATACCATGCAAACTAATGTGAAAATCTAGCATATTCGTCCACAAAGAGAAGGCTCCCTAATTCATACTCCAAAATTGTGATCCTTAAGATCATAATTTGATCCTAAAAGATTAGGCTCGATGTACTCTTTTTTTTTTCCCGTGAGTTTTTCCCGTAGGGTTTTTCTCATGCAAGGTTTTCAACGAGGTAACAAGTACAACATAGCTTGCGTCTTGTGAGTGCAATGTACTCTTTTATTCTACCTTTTTCCCACCGAAGTTTTAGTGAGACATGTACACAAGCGTGTGATTCACCCAAGGGGAGTGTTGTGAAATAATAAGCGTGGGTGAATCTCAAGATTCATGCAACACGCAATTTCAGAACGAAAGAGATGAGAAAAATATCAAGCACTCCAGAGAACTAGAGATGAGTCTACAGTGTCTAGTAGAAATATCTAGTGTGGGTATCTAGAGAATGCTACATTCATGTCACCATCTATTAAAGAGAATCCCATTCTCCGACTTTGATCTTAAATAGCAACCTGAGGAAGGTTAGAAGGTTGAACAATGCTGAATGCCATTTGGGAGAATGCAAGGAGAGGATTTTGCTATGGATAGTTTGGCTGGAAGGATATATTGGGGAAGACAATGTTTGTAATATTGATAATTGGAGGGCTCTTGTTGCCACTAGTGATCTTCTGATGATACCTTTTGAGCATTCAAATTCATAAAGTTATCTCTATCCTCTTAATCAACCTAACTAGCCAAAGGCGTATACAACTCAAAGGGTCATGCTTAATCCTATGGATATTTCTAAACTACACAAGAAAACTGTGACAACACATGAGCTCAATTGGATGTTTCCTCTGTAGATGCCGGTATTTTTGAGACATAGACCAGCTCTTAGGATGGATGTATATAGTAAGTTTATGGGAGCAAGGTCGGATGTACAATGTCGCGGTTTGAGCACATAAGCACAGGACACTTTGTAGTCATCTTACCTTAACTCAAAAACTGTTTGATATGGGTCAACATGAGACTATTTCAACCCATTACATGTTTTAGGTGTTGTTCTTGATTAGTCAATGTAAATCGATGATGAGATGTAGTTCGATTAGTATAATTTGAATCGATTCTAGTATCGGTTTTAGTGGTTTTGGAGAATCTTACCAAAACCATGTTATGTGCATGTCTAGGTGCTTTTTTTAGTTTTGCTTTTTATCTCCACAGTTATGTTCCCTCTGTGTCCACTTATCGCAATATGTGTAGCAAAACAATTTCTTTAGATAATGAAAAATATTTTTTTAAACTTAAGTCATCCTCTCTCGAGGATGCATACACAGTCATAATTATTACAAAAGGTAGTCGATGATACAAGTAAGACCTACGTCTCCGACAACACTGGTACAACAAAAAAAAAAAAATACCAATGAAAAAATTGCATCTCCAATAAGGATCTCCGGACTATCCCCGTGAAGTCAACTCCAAAAGGATATGACCACCAAGTCGATAAATCGCCACCAAAACACATATGTCGGATCTAGAGGATAACGAAAGATCTTAGGGCGTCGACCACCATTAGAGACTCGGGATCATCAGAACTTTGCAAAGCGATGCGAAACACCTAGTACATGAGAAAGGGACCCACCCGGCGATGCTCGGCACCAAAGCCGACATGCGGCCTATGAATCTTCAAAAACCGAGGTCTCCAACGAGAAAATGGCATTCAAATACGCCATCATCGCCCAACTAGATTCACTTTGGTGTTGGGTTTACACCCTGAGAGATCCCCATGTAGAACAAGATGATGCCTCGAGCAAGGAAAATGGTGTCCACAAAGCGTCACCGCCGTCAAAACATGTTAGCACTACCACGCCTCCGGAGCCATCTTTATTACGCCAAATGCCAGCCGACATGAACATCACCGGATCCAACTATCAAATCCGAACACTAAACGTCCCCCAATGAGTTATCCCCCCCTCGCGAACATCAAAATCACCGGCCAAGACACTTTGCCCATCGGCGCGGCCAAAAACCACGGGGAGGGGACAGAAGAGCACCGCCCATGAGCACCAACACGGACCACCACTGCCTGCCTTCATCTGTGCTCCTGCCGCACCACCACCGTACCACCACGCTCCTCACATGCACCAACAACAACGCCGCGACACCACCGCCAACCCGCTGATCCGGCCGCCCCGAGATCGGGAACCCACCGAGCAAGCGGAACATGACGCCGCGCGGTCGCCGCCCTTCAACCTTCGATCTAGTCGATCTTGAAGAGGACCCTACGGCCAAATAGCCGCCTTCGGCCGACGGGGACAAGGGAGAAAAAGGGGTAGAGGGAAGGAGTGCCCACGCCACCCTTTCACCGCCATCAACCGAGAGCCTCACCACCACCATCACACGCAGTCCACACAGCCTTGTCATTGGCCTACTCTGGTGGCGAAGCGAATGCTGAACTGGAATCTTTTCTATTATTTCAATTTGGACTCTTTTGGACTTTTTCCTCGTTTTCGGCCCATCAGTTTTAGCCCATACCCCTGAAGATCTCTAGATTGGTTTTGGATAATTAATGACACCCTAGGAGTAATCTCTATGCTTAAGTGTGATCTAGTATGAGATGAGTCCGACCCAAGTCTTGGTGCAAATGGTGATTAATGATGGATGACATGGTGTGTTGATCTAAAGGATGATCAAGTGCATGGACTTGGGAAGCAAGGTGGAGAAACAAAATGGGCTCAAGCAAAAGGTATATTTGATAGGACCATTTTGTTTTACACTCAAGACACCATAGAGGGTGTGAGTGGTTTAGGATTGATAGCCAAACTATAAAGAGGGAAAACCTCAAAAACATCGATCCGCATGTGCCTCTAGGTTCAAAATTCATACGCATGCATTCTAACCTAGAGAACTAACTTCGCACTTGGAGAAAATGTTTTCAAAATGCTAACACATGTGCTCGAGGTGTTCTTCGGCGTGTTGGCAACATGAATCAAGTGGTGAGAGTTGAAGAAAAGCGAGAAAGCGACGGCGAAAACGATGACACCGCGGTAATTACCGGGGCGGCGGTGGTCGCGCCGAGGGGGTATTCGGGCGCTGGCTCGGGGAGTCCCCGCGTTCGGCGTTAACGATGGCGCTCGGGCGCTGCGCGCCCGACGCCACGGGCGATCTTGGCGCTGGCGCGTTCGGCATCGCGCGGGACGATCGAGCTTGTCATGAAGGGGTCACGCCGGACGCGGCGCACAGTGCGTCTGGGCGGTATCGCGCTGGCAGCGTCGGCGATACTCAATGGCTAACTGCTTCGAGCTGGTTTGAACAACGCCCGCGCATCCGGCGCTATACAAAAAACACGTTTTCAAACCCAACGACTCTATTTCGATGGGATGCCTATATATATGGGTTTGGCCGGCCATTGGGAGTTCTCTTGGTCATTTGAATTCATTCTAACACCCTTTGAGCTAAGCCAAACCTCTCCCACCCTCTCCCACTTGCTTTTGAGCACATTCTTGAGAGATTGGTGGTGATTCAAGTGCATTGCATTGCTTGTTGCATCTAGAGGCACTTGAGGGTCGTCGTTGCCGGTGGATTTCTTATTACTCTTGGAGAATACTGCTCCTAGCTGGCTCGGTGATTTGGTGGAGGCATTGGCAAGAGTTGGAGATTGTTCTTGGCCACCTCCGGTTGATTTGTGAGGGGTTCTTGTGCATCCCCGTCGGAGCGTCGAATTACAACTCTAGTGGATTTCTCGTGTCTTGGGTACCTGACTTGTGAGTGGTGGCTTTGGGGCTAGCAAGTGCACCGCCTAGCTCAAGCACCGTCCTTGTGTTGGTCGGCACAACCGGAGACTACCTTGTCGGTGCACAAGTGAACTCCGGGTGAACAAATCATCGTGTTCATTGTCTTTATTGGTGATTGGCTTCATCTCTTGATTGTGATTATTGTATATTTCTCTCCACGGTGATTAGTTCATTGCCTCTACACGTTGGTATAGCAATCCTTCGCTCTTGCATTTACATTCCTAGTTTACCTTGAGTAGAAAGCTAGCTTTCTTGTGTAGGTGTTCTTGCTAGCATAAGGTTTATTTAGGCTCGATCACTAGATAGAGTAGTGACATAGTACTTGTGTAACATAGAGATCATAGCTTTTATCAAGAGTTGTCACTAGAAGGCTTGCAAGACTTTAGAACTAGTGCAAACCACATTTATGCCTTTTGTTATACTAATCGGTTTGTTAAGTGTATTTGTAGAAATTTTAATAGGCTATTCACTCCATCTAGACAACTAAGACCTTACAACCCCTCATTTTATTGTCACTTCAACTTTTTCTTTTTTTGACAAGTGTGTCACTTCACCTTAAGACACTACATTCATTCTACCCGAGGAAGGTGGTGGTTGTATGCTTCCTCGAACACCAACCCGCGGTTGCGGGCGTGCTCTCCATCTTACCTGGGAGCTGACCCCGCCCACCTCCTCCTCGCGTCTAGCATCGTCCCGGCGCCCAAGCTAATCTAGTACCTCCGCCTCGTGCTCCCGACTCTCCGTTCCGCGATCCGGCCCTCGCCCGCCTGGGCGGCACCGCCCGCAGCCCCTCTCCCTCCTCGCCTCCGCCCGCCGCTGGCGCCTCCCTCTGCTCTACGCTTGCCGCATCCTCCCCGCTCCTCGCCCGTTATGCCCGCGCCTTGGCGCACCAACTCCGTGGCTTTGTGAGTTCGGTTCGCCAATGCAACCCCTTTGCTCTTGGCGTTGATACACTCTGCAAGGAGGGTCGGTGCGCCCGGCACGCAAGTCTTCCATCCTAAAAGCTAAATATTATCCACATGGCTTCGTTTTGGTACTTCTAACAAAGCCTCCAAGTCTATCTATTGGTCCTCTGTTTAATTTGCAGGTTAAGCATCACCTCCACTCCAATGCTATTTACCAAATTCATGCTGGAGACTCCTCCATTTGGTCCACACCTTGGTCCATAGTGTGGAAGGTCATTCATAACCACCTCCACCCCTCTCCCTTCCGGCGATGGCGGATCTTTGGATGTCTCGTACCCAAATATGGAACCATAACCTTTTATCTCCAACCTTCTCTCCTCAAGCTGTTCTAACCATAGAAGACTGTTTCTTCTGACCATAATGACATACTAAGATGGATTCCAGCCACCAATGGTATTTGTAGCACCAAATCAGTTTACAACCACCTCGTCTCTCAACAGAACCACCACCTCCCCACCCAAGACTCCAGAAGTATTACCCAAGAGGCTAATGACATTTTGCAAAAAGTCTGGAAATCTAAGACCATCCCACCGCTTCTAAAAACCTTTCCCTGGAGACTCATAAGAAGGGCGCTTGTAACGGGCGAAAGAGCTGGTAGATTCTCCGCCCACATAGACCTACACTGCACCTACTGCGGAGCTATAGAAGATGACAACCATCTGTTCTTTCAATGTGGATTACCAACTCAGGTATGGGCTTCTGCTAACCCTCCCCTTCAAACCCAAAGTATCACACATTCTGAGGATGGTATTCAAATCTCTTTACCTCTCCTTCTTTCTCCCAACCCCTCTGATAGTACGAGCCTGGAGTACGAGCCAACCAGTTTTTGGATCTGAAAAGTTTACTGACTTCAGAGCATGGACAGGCACAGACATGAAGTACCGCTTCAAGTTACAAAATCATTATCTCAAGCAACATACTAAAACACTCAAAAAGCATCAGGGTGTACAGTATCGATCGGCCCCTGCCGATAAACACAAAATCTCAGAAATATTGGATCAAATTCAAATCATACAAAAACTGGTATGATTTTACTATAAACTATCTCGAGTTCATCTACATCACAATTGCATTATTGCATTTAACAAGAAGGAAACATATATATCGCAAGTTATAGCACCCACTTGATGTATTAACTAGTATACGGTATAAAGAGTCCCAAATATTACATCTAATCTAAATGCAAAGTCCCAAATACCAGCCTAGGATTGTGACTGTCGTCACGGTTCGCGGGGAAGAATCGAGGAAACAGAAAAGGAGAGAAATGAGTGCAGGATCAATATTGCTTTGCCTAATGACCATGGATTCTTCCCCGCGAGCCGTGACGACAATGCTAAATAGTCCCAAATATGTTAATTCTAAAGTATAATCCAAAATTAGAATAAACCTAGGATTGTAGGAAATCGAGTTGTACTTTGAAAATCGTAACTTGCTCGATCCGTGGCAGGCTAACAACTCTATGCTACGAGTCAAAGCCTAGGTGACGGTTGAACAAATTGAATGTGCAGTGTCTTGTAAGGCACAATAATGTTAGAGAACAAATCAAATCAGTATTGCAAAAACCCCAGGCCGTATCTCACATTCTTGAAGGGGTGTAAAGATCCAAACAAATAAAAACTGCATAAGCTCAAAGTTTCTGAAGAAACTGATGTCAAACTATCGAAGTTTCAGAAGCCAACATTAGGAGAATAAATATGGAGAAGCCTCGAGGGTACGTAGTGATCATCCGGATTCTTCAGACACACTTAATTGAATTCCGTAGCAGGAAATTGGAATCATGGGGAAGCTCTCTATGGAAAACAATTTTTGTGCCCTGCTGCAGGACTCGCCAATTTTTGTGCTTGAATAGTATCTGGCGATAATTTGGAATCGAGAGTACGGCAAAGAAGGTTGGCCGTGTCATTGGCTAGCAGGGAGATACCAGGACAGAAAGGCAATTCATGGGCAAAAGGACCCGAGAAGAAAATAGATTTAGAAAATTAAAACAGTCAAAGGTGTAAGCAAAAAATCCAATTGCGATAAAATAAAGAGATACACAGGAGTTGGGACTATGACCTGCGTCGTTATTTCCAAATTCATACTCTCTTTGTAATATGAATTTGAATCCCTGCCTATAAATATGTTTACATACAAGAAAAATAAAGAGAAATGGCAAAGCCAGCATGTGTTTCTTGTCTCTGGACAAGCCTTGGCCAAAAAGAACAGAACATACTTTCTCAATCAGAACAGTGGCACCACAACAAAATGTCATAAATTACAAAGGAAAAGGAATAAAAGTTAAAAATGCACTAATCAGGATTAACAAAGACAAAGATAATGTATCACACTGGAGTGAAAGATAATGTATCACTGGAAGGCCGTGTTATGTATTTCTGCAAAAGAAAACACTAACAAATATAGGAATGAAAACATTACTTCTCTGTTGTCTGCTTTCTACATCACAACCAAGATGATGTATACCAGTTCCCTCTACCACCAACATCTGTTCGTTATTTTCTCAACTACAAGATCTGAAACAAAAATGGCCATTCCACAAGAGCTTGTTACATCACACTAAGAAGCTTTACGGTTGGCCACATTTGGTGACCGGTACCCTGCTTTAGTGGGCTTTCCCCAAGGAGAAACTGAAGGCCTGCCTCCTTTGGTACGCCCCTCTCCTCCACCATGGGGATGATCCACAGGATTCATAGCAACACCACGGACAACAGGGCGCCTGCCCAACCACCGGCTATGCCCTGCTTTCCTTAGCTTGCGTGCGGCATGGCTTGGATTGGAGACTACACCAATTGTAGCACGGCATTTTGAATCGACAATCTTCTGAGCACCTGAAGGAAGACGCCAGAACACACTGTGCACCTGGCTCCTGGACTACTTTAGCATATGTACCAGCTGCTCGAACCATCTTCCCACCCTGACCAGGGCGACATTCGATATCATGAACCCATGTTCCAATTCGTGCATTGGCTAGTGGTATACAATTCCCAACCTTTGAGTTGAGATCAATTATATCAAACTGATTAGCTGAGGAATATGGCGAAGAGGATGTATTCTTAGTTGGTTTGGAGGAGTCATAGTTCATCACTGTACTGCCTGGCATGCACTGGTGACTGGCCAATATATAAGATACTGGCACACAATCAGCCTGTCCCTTTGGTCCTTTACTCTTACCAACAGACTTTGCTGCCAAGCTACTGAAGCGGTTAGCCTGCACAGGTTTCTTCTTGAGATCATTCTGCCAAGAGAGCAGCTTGACGCTTCATTCTCTGCGTCCCAAAGCGCATCATCCGCTGCCCATTTTTGAATTCCAGAAAGAGAGAATGTCTGTTTTTTCTTCTTCATTTCCTCTGACTTGAGCATAGAAAGTGGGCTTTGCTCCAGCTAATGCTATCCTAGGCAAGCTCTCACCAGATTTAAGAGATGCAATATCTCCATTGCCGAAAGAAGAGTACAGTGCAGCAGCTTCCTTTTCTTTACCCACTCCACCAGACAATGGAGCAAGGGAAAACCGAGCAGAGACATCAGCAGTGACAGATTCGAGGACCGGTGGCTTGGCGCTGGGCTCTTGCAGAGACTTGGGGCGGCGGAAATGCACCCCTTGGACCCATCGCACCAGAGCAATGCTAGAGGAGCGATTCGGGTCGTACTCGATCCGCTCCACAATGCCCAATGCAGAGGTGCCTCGCTTCACATCGACTTTCCTCTGCAGCCTCTTGGCCCCTCCGCCCACGGTGGAAAGAGGTGATGCGCCCTGAAGAGTTGCGCCCGCTGTCTTGGAAGAGCCCAGAGCCAGACGCTTGAGCGCCCACCCTTCGCCCGGTCTCTAATGAGCAAGAGTGCGGACTGACGTGCCATCTTGTTGGCAGGGATGGAAATGGGACGGGTGCAGCAGAGTGGTGAGACTCTCCAAGAAAATGCAACGACCCTCTAGGCTCTGCAACATTAAAAAAAATCAAAGACATTACAGATGCATTTAGATAGAGATATAATTAAGCATTGTTGTACCGCCAGTCCAACACACATCCCATCTGGTATGACGAGATAAATTCGGTAGAACATACTATATCAACAAAATCCATTTCTACTCGAACAAAATCACTAGCATCAAAAAACAGAATTGTGGACAACCAATCCCTACTAGGACCAAAGCCACCGAAGCAGCATCAAGTGGCACCCGCCTAGCAGTTTCCAGACAGACGTAGTGAAATCAGCCGAGCAAAACCTAAGGGAAGCCCCCCATCCCCGCCGTCGCGAAAAGCCCTAGCGGCGCGGAGCCAGTCACAGACCCAGGAGGAACCAAGTCCTTTCAATATCCGCCCGTCACCGGACTATATCCCCCCCATCCCCCAAAAAAAAACCTGGAACAAGGGCAGCGTAATCCAAGAGCTGCGCGCATCCGGCTTGGAAATCTGCTGCGCATCTGATCTAAAACCCCGACCTGCTCTTTCTCACACGATCTCGAGCTGTATCTGATGTGCCTACCAATTATCTCCCACGGATTCGTCGGGCCTAGTTTAGCCTAGCGATGTAAACGAGGGAGGATCCAAGACGGAGGAGGAGTACTAACCAGGCTGCGTCGGACGGAGGCTCCAGGTGGCGTCACGGCTCCTCTTGCGGTCCTTAGTGGCGAGGATCCGGCGAGGCGCGACAGTGGGGGTGGGGAGGAGGAGGAGGAGGTCAGTCGCCTCGCCGGCGGCGGCTGCGAGCGGTGCGTGCTGGAAGAGGGAGCGGAGCGGTGGCGGCTCGGTTACGCAGTGGCCGGTGGGGTAGAGTCGGGCTTGATCGATGCCGTGATGGGCCTAAAAATGGGCTTTCCACGGCAACCAGCGCAGGGTTGGGGAGTGTAGCCGGCTCGGCCCAGAAGCAGACGGCCTTATAAGCTATGGGCATTAGGCAAGGCCCGCCACGTTCCTCGTGGCACCCCCAAGACGTTCCTCGTTGCGTCGTGGCGGCGCACGGGCGGGCACAGAGTAGGAAATGGCATCCATCCTCCTCGTTCTCGCTGTTCCAAGACACGAGGAGGAAGAACAAACCAAAGGGCCAAGGCACGGGCGCGTCGGCGTACGACACCGGGCACTGCCGAGAAAAGAAAACTGCTGGACCGGACCGGGAGATGGAGCACGGCGTCGTCTTTTGCTTTTGCTTGCTGTCGACGACGACGAGGGTTGGTTAGTTGGTTTAGCGGGAGGGAGGTGGACGAAGCAGCGCGGCAGCCAAGTTAGCCAACGAACCTCAATTACTCTAGTTATCTTAATCTAACAATAGCACTAATCACATGGCTTCTCTTAATAATCTAGTAATTGTACTAATCACGTCACCGTCACGAATAGACGAGCTGAGGAAAACGAGTTCAGCAACGAAAGCGACGACTTTCTGCTTCACAAACCCTTTTTTCTTTTTTCTTTTTTCTTTTTGGTGTTCTCTCTTCTCTGTGTGCTAGAGTACCTCTATACCCACACACATCTACATGAATGCTCTTTGCCTTTGTTCATGCCGTGGAGTGGAGTGCTTTTGACTCCGGATACAGTATGCTGCCGCCCGTGATACTGGAGCAGACCCTGCAAGATTCCACGATACAGTTGCTGACTGCAGCAGCTCTAGGGTGGGGCACCGTCAAAGCTATAGCACACCTTTCCCGGTTTCCCCCCTCCCTTGCTCTCCGCGCGGGTCACACGTGAGTTGGACTGGACCGGTTGGGGCAGGCCGGCGGCTGGCGGGGTGGTCACGCCTCACCACGCAGCGCAGTCACTCACGCGTGCTGGGGTCGTCGTCGTCGTGGTCTGCTCACGCACCCACACGTGTACCCCGCCGAGCCACGCAACGAGGAAGAGGACCTACCTCAGCTGTTCACCGTTCACCAGTGTGAGAGAAAAAAAAAAAAAAATCTGAACCGATGCAACGCCAACAATGCAACAACGGCAATCGGAGGCCGGTCCTTGGTGTGGGACCCACCGGAAGGTCGATGAGCGAGTGATGACAGTGACAAAGCTGAAAGCGCACTTCTCGTGTCGCTTCCGCTGGACGACGCCGACTGGTGGCCCCCCCGTCGTGTTGGCTCCACCTCCGAAAAAAGCCAAACCCTTGTTTCCCTTCTCCGGTGTCCATCCTCCGGCCACTAAACCCTGTTCCTGAATCCTGTGTCCATCCTGAATGGTACACTGGTTAAATTGGTTTAAAATTAATCCTTCAATCAATCGATCAATCGAGTCAAGCCTCCTCCTTCTTCGTCGTCTTTGACGAATCCAAGCACTAGGATCTACGAGCTCTGTTTCCTCCGCCGATCCTCCTCTCCCTTCAGTCCAACCACGCTGTCCGTCGTCCGGTCCGTCCCTGCTGGCTACTGCCACCCAAACTGCCACACACGACCTCACCACCACCACCTGAACCTCCAACGCCCAAACTTTGCCGGTGGCTGCCTAATAAACCGGTGCTTATGCCGCCGCTTTGAATCTTTTGATTGATGATTAGCAGCAAGCCACCACAGCTTCCTGCTGTTTCTTCTCGGGCCGGGGCCGCTTTGATTAGTTTTATGATTACGATTAATCGCCCCTTCTTTTTTTCTTTCTCGGTGATCGCCTTTTCCCGAGATTGCATTTTTATTTGTCGGCGGCGGCTCTTTGGGCTTTGGCTCCGTCTCCGAGGCCGGCCGGGCAGCAGGCGCCAGGCGGCGGCAGACGCAGCAGCAGCAGCTAGTGGTGTGGTGGTGGCGTTGTGAACAAGAAATTCCTCGGTTTCCACGCGGGTCCCGTCGCTTTGGCGTTTCGACCCCTTCCTTTTCTCCTTTCCGCTGGGTTTCTGGTTGGGGGTTTTGTGCGCGCTGCTTCGTTCGGGTTGGGTTTAGGACGCCACCGGCCGCCTGATTTCCCTTCCCCACCCCAGCTCCCTCCTCCTCCGCTTCCACCCGTGATCTCCGAGATCTGTGGGGTTTCCTTCCCGATTTGGTCCGCTCGCCCGGTCCAGCTGGAGAACGGGAATCTCTCTCTGATGGGGTTTGGAAGGAAACTCGCGATTTTTGGGTGAGGTTTTGCCGTTTCCTTCCGTTCGTTTGGTTGCTGGACAGATCGACTGAGGGGTGGACGCGCCGCCACCATGGCGTCGTCCTGCATCCCTGCCGGCGGCGGCGGCATCAGGCTGCCGGACCTGGAGATGGTCAAAGCCTCGCCGGCGCCGGCAGGACCGACACGCCCGGCGTCCTCCTCCACGCTCTCGGAGGCGTCGTCCTCGTCCAACGCCTTGTCCGCGGCTTCATCTTCTTCCTCCTCGTCGCTGTCGCTCAAGCGCCCGCGCACGCCGAGGAAACGGCCCAGCCAGACGTACAACGAGGCGGCGGCGCTGCTCGCGTCCATGTACCCTTCCGTCTTCCCCGTCGCCAACAGGGGCACCGACGCGGCGGCGGCGCCGCCACGGCTCCTCGGCCTCGCCTCCGCCCTCGCCGACGACCCGGCGTGCTCCGACCTCCTCCCGCCGTTCCCTGTTCCCGGAGGTCAGGCCGCCTTCCTCCTCCGCGACCTGCCGCCGCCGCCGCCGCCTCTGACGCCGCGGAGCCCCGCCGCCGTCTCAAGGGGGCTGTCCGTCGCCCGCGGCCGTCAGCAGCGTCTTCAGCGAGTTCCGTGACCCGGCGCCGTCCCCTACGACCCCTGACGATGCGGCGGCGGCGGCGCCTGACGAGCCCGGGGAGCTCGATTTCGATGATGACGATGGTTTCGACGCCGACTCTATTCTGTGTGGCGTCGACGAAGGCGCGGCTGAGGGCATAGATGGCATCATGGGGAAGCTCTCTATGGAAAACAACGAGATGTCTGTGTCAAGCAGCAACTCCAACCTGCCCAGATCCAAGATGATGCACCCTTACCTCAGGAACCTTATGGTGCTCGGGCTCAGCTTAAGGCACGATCAGAATATCATCAATCAAGCGCTCAAGCGGCATAGTGTCGATCCTGAATGGTGGATGTGCCCTGCCATACCTGTGAAAGAAATTACCCGGCACCGCCGCCTTCAGTGGCAATGGCGAAGGTGACTGACAAGAAGAAGACTAAGACGAAGTCACTTGGGACGATATATGAGGTGGGGAGTCCTGAGTCTGCCAATGGCGACACTGGAGCTTTGGCACTGCCAGAGACAGGATTGGGGCTGAGCTTGAACACTGATGGGGTGCTCAAGGCGTGGCGTGGCAGAGGCTCTGTGTTCGCTGATGGCAATGGGCCTGACTTGCCATTGTCCTCTGCTCGTGTGGTAGTAAGTATTCCCAGCTTATCTAGATATAAAAGGTTTTCCATTTCCAGTTAAAAATTAAAAATGACTAGAGTTCTTAGAACCCTGAATTATGTGCATTATTAGTTCATGTCATCTGATAAAGAGATTTTGTTTCATTTCAGTAGAAGCAAAGAACATGTGTTGTTTGATATCACCAGTAATCCCAAATTCTCACCTGCATTACTTCGTTTCAGTCCCTTTACATTTCTTGTCAGTGGCAAGTTTCTTCCAGAAGAGAAATTTGTGTCTGAAATTTGCTGATTCGACGAAGTACAATATGCCTGGATTTTGTCCTCAGCCAGTACTTGACTTTACTGACTGAATGGGCCAGGCAGGAGGAAATTCCAAATGGTCATTTTCTTAGTTGAATTATTATAACAAACTTAGTCCTGATTATATCTTATTTGCAGTTTTTGGGTTCAATTGAAGTAGGCTAGTTTGGAAACTCCAATCCCCTTGCAACTCACTGGGTATGTCATTTGAAAAGCCCTGGGTTTGCTCAGCCCAGGAAAAGTCTCATTTGCTCAACCTAGGAAAAGCCCTTGGTATGGCATTTGAATAAGCTACTAGGTTTGCCTCCCCTTGCTTCCAAATTAGGCCTTAGTTTGGTCTTATTTGCTTTGGAAAAAAATTCAAACCAAACAATTAAATTAAAACCATTGTAGTTCATTGGTCCACTGACCACGACTTCATTCGAGGACTCATCATATAGTAGTGCCTTCAACATCTGCAGAAACAGAAAACTGAATAAAGAATGATAAAAACCATAATGATCAGGAAAAGGAAAAACCCAAAGTGAAGAAGCCAGTATTGTTTCTTAGCATCAAAACTTAAGAAACACACCTTATAATCCCCGCTGAAAAAACTGCTCATCCAACAACAAACTTTCAGATTTTTATTCATTATTTGTGGAGGATTTCCTTATTTAGGTAAACTTATGGGAGTGACTGAACTTTCCTTACAGTTGCCAGTTATCCTAACCATTTTCGTGGTCCATACATAGTTGCATCAAAAGACATGTAGATGTAGGTAAACTGCTCAGTTTCGTTGTTGGGTTGGGCTCAAACTGGTGGTACAAAAAGATAGTGCAACGAACTCTAGTCAACTTGGCCTTTCTGCAAATGGCCTTATTTTAAATAGCAAAAATATTGGAGCGGTTGTGCTTTTGGAAAAAAAAAAAAAAAAACATCAGTTCAGGCTTTGTTGAGTCTCCTCATGTAGACATGTTAATGATCAATTGCTTTGCATTTTCCTAAAATGTCTGATTGTAGTGCAAATGGTATATGGCTCCACCGCTCCAGCCTACCCCAACTTGCTGTTGTGCATGGTATATGAACCTAGTATTCTTCCATATAATAAAAATTAATGTCAATATGCATGGCATCAACATGCTGAATGACCACTTGCAATACAGCGGTGCAAACATTCCCTTCATCCCTTATGTTCACTTTTAACTGAAGAAGTGTGCTTCTTACTGATAATTGTGGAATTTCCATTGCAGGTTAAACATGAAGACAGTGATCTCTTCCCAAAGAATGGTACCAGTGCTGTTATCCGGGAAGGCAACATTCTAAAGATGCAGCACAAGCAGAAGCCATGCACTCCCCTCCCCTCTAATAAGCAGAGGCGGTACTACCGGCCTAGGGTCAATGTAAGCACCAATACCGACTCTTGAGGCAACGTTTTTTTGCAGTGGCAAAACCAGAATATATCTTATCTTTTGCACAGTCTCTTAAGGTGTCTGTGTTTTTGCTTTCTTAGGGGAGGTTTGTCAGCAAGGCTTATCTTCTCCAGCAACAGCAAGCATTAAAGAAGGAGAGCTAAACAAGATGAATCTTGCTCCTTTCTGGGGTTTCACTCTTGCTCTCTAGGAGAAGCAATTTTCTGTTCTGCAGCGTTATAGTGCGGCAGATGTAGAGATGCCTGTAGAGTGGCATGTAAGTTGTAACCATGGGGATCTGATGGCAGTTTCCTTGCAACTTCTCCAGCTCCAGATGCTGATGTAAAGAAGTCCATGAAGTGATATCCCAACCACCAGTTAATGGAACCGTGTTATCACTCTGTTTCTGCAATTCTGTTCTTAGTTTGCTGGGCTGTTTTTTCCCCAGAGCTGTCATGTGAGTGAAGTCTGGAAAGAGCTATAAGAACTGCAGCAGTACCAGAAAACTAAGAGTTGACCATTAAGTTTTTGTTGGTCTAATGACCCAAATTGTGGAGGGGTTGGTGTGGTGAGCTTGAAAGCACATGGCAACAAATCAAAGACCTGTCGCTGCATGTACAAGCTATTAGTCAGTTAGAACACCAACCCCAAGATACCCCATTTGGTTGGTTGATGTTGACAGCAGCGCCACTGCTAGTCTCGTTCATACTCGTATTTCAGGCCAGACTGGTCACATAAATCGTTCTTTAGCTCTAGAAAAACAGCAGTACGGTTCTTTAAAGTTTCACTTACACCCTCTTTTATTATTAGTTTTCCAAAAAATTAATCTTTTCTCCATGTATATTTTACAGTTCTCTACGGTATCATTTTCTATATATTCCGCAAAAATATAGATTGTTTTTTCTCGAGTGAACACTACGATAATTATAGTGAACACTTTGTATAGTAGCTTTGGGCAATCTATTGTTTTGTGAAATTTATTACAGTACTGTTTTCCTACGCGGAGTTGGGAGTAGTGACCATCTTGATCGTCTCCTCGGAGATGGCAGCGGTGTGGTCGCCGGCGTGCGCAGCTGGCGGTGGTGGTAGAGGAGTTGGAGACGGCGACGGCAGTGGGCACAGCCGCCAAGACGATTAGGGAAGAAGACGTCGGCAGAAAAGCGCACTACGATTGACCATTAAAAAACGAATCTGCGCGCTCACCAAACTCTCCAGCCACCACGGCCCCAGAAAAAAAGAGGCGCCTTTCCTATTCCGTCTCACGCCCGGCGGATCCTCCACCCGCGCGCGCGCCGCCACGATGGCCGCGCTCCGCCTCCCCGCCCGCCGCCGGCGAGGTGGTCCCCGCTTCCTCCACTGGAGTCGGCCTCCTCCTGCGCCGCCGCACGTCGGGTCCGCCCCCTCGCCATCTCGCGGCGCGACGGGCGAAGGGGGAGCACACGCCGGAGCCGCCGGTGAGGACGCTTCTGATCGACAACTACGACAGCTACACCTACAACATCTTCCAGGAGCTGTCGGTTGTCAACGGCGGTGAGTATGAAAGCAGCTCTCCCTTTAGCCTCGCCTGCCGCTGCGTCCCGTGAGCGGCAGCGGCGGCGGCGTGCTCATTGCGCCTTCTCGCTGGCGGCAGTGGAACTTACGGAAGCTCGTGACACCTCCGCAGTGCCGCCCGTAGTCGTGCGCAACGACGAGTGGACGTGGAGGGACGTCTTCAATCGGGTGTACAAGGATCGGGCCTTCGACAACATTGTCATCTCGCCTGGCCCTGGATCTCCGGCGTGCCCCGCCGACATAGGTGTGCGGGCAAACTTCATCTTCAGTTTTGCCCTGTTCTGCAAGGCTGGGGAGTTTGTTCAGTCACTACTGCAACGTACTTATATGGTGCGTGAATTGTTTTCCAGGTGTATGCCTGCGTATACTTGTGGAGTGTGGTGATGTACCCATCTTGGGTGTCTGCCTTGGCCACCAGGTGATATTCAAATCCACCTTTCCTTTTCAGTGTCATCATTGTGAATTTATGTTGGATCACAAAGAAATATGGATGGATCACGTGGCTGGAGCTTTACCTGAAATGGCTGCTTCTGCTGCTGTTGTCTACTTGTGTTTGACCATTTCAGGCCCTGGGATTTGTACATGGTGCTAAGATTGTTCATGCTCCAGAAGCTATACACGGGCGACTCAGGCAAGGCCTTGAATTCATGCTAACAAAATTCGCTGAGTAATGCTGCTGAATTCTTGCTGTTTGTACAGGTTATGCATGAATTAACACTCTTTGTTATTTCAGTGAAATTGAGCATGATGGATGCTACCTCTTTAATTCCGTCCCATCAGGTAGAAACTCTGGCTTCAAGGTTAGTGTACCCCTTGTATAACTAGCCCCATCCCTTACCATTTGAGTTTCATTTCAGTCTTCATTTTACGTATGAACTGCTAAATGCCATGAACTTTTTTGACCGAACTAAATGCCTTGAACTTGCTTGTGCTGTTTTCAGGTAGTTAGGTATCATTCACTTGTGATAGAATCTGGTTCTCTGCCTGATAATCTTACATCAATAGCATGGACTGCTTCTCCAAATTTGCTTTCTTACCTTGAAAGTGATCGAAGCAATGTTAGTACCTTCTTGGGATCATTGGACAACAATGTTATGACAAACCCTCTAGAGTACAGTACCAATGGTGGGGAATTATCCAACACAGGACATGCTAGTGAGTCAGAAGATAGCAGGGTTATCATGGGCATCAGGCACTCTAGCAGGCCTCATTATGGAGTGCAGGTATCCTAGTTTATCCTTTGCAGTGATTTTTGTATGTTGTAGTCAGTGGTTCTTACACATGATTGCCCTTTAACCCAGTTCCACCCAGAGAGCATTGCTACTCATCACGGAAGACAGATTTTCCGAAACTTTAAGAAGATAACAGGAGATTTTGGATTGTGCTCATCATGGCTTCAGGAAAGACAGGTTCACAGTATTGGTAAACTGGAAAAATCTCAAGTACTGTCTATGATGAAGTAGTTGACACACTATACCTTTACATGTCATTTTAGCAGACGCTGCTGTTGTTCCGCAGGTCAATTCTGCAAGCCATCATGATTCTATCCCTAAGGATTTGTTGCGTACTGAAAGACTTGAACTTTGGGAACCTGTTGGGGCTTGCATACATGGAAAGAGAGGCAATGGGAAAAAGTGTTTACGGTTACAATGGAAGAAGATTGAAAATTTACTCGGTCCCACAATTGGCTCTGAAGACATATTTGCAGTGCTTTTTGGCCATCACAGTGGTGAAGATACGTTTTGGTTGGATAGCTCATCAATCGACCAGGTATGCAGTCAGCTTACTCTTAAGTAATCACCAAATTTGAATGTCAAAAAAAGGGAGGATACTACTGTCTCTTGAAGTCTTGATATACATGAATTGACCTGCAACTAGCAGGAGCCCCCGCGCAATTGCGCGGGCTAAGAACAAACTTTGTGACACAAAATACCCCAAAAAGTATTTGGTGATGAAAGCTTCAGTTGAAGACATGAAAGCAGTAAAAGAGATGGGAAAACATTTTAAACTGTACATCTGAGATTCCGTTTGTAGCACGTCCATAGCTAAAATAACATTGTGTTGATGGTGACAATTGCGAAGTGCCTGTTAAGAGTATGTAGCTTTAGGTTGTAGTTTGGTTAAAAATATTAAAATTTGTGGGCATACATTTGAGTTTAGTTTTAGTGAACATTTGCATGGAATTGCACATCCAGTAGGCAAATACTGTTGTTAGTTAGAAAGACAGTAAAGTTCGAGGAGGACGGATGCAACCTATCATGCTTCAAAGCACGAGTCATATATTTAGATGAAAATTTTTGTACCAAAAAATTTCCTGGTTGTATGTGTAGTAAATAAAAATGAAGCCCAAAGGCGTTGAACTATCGCATTAAGCTGAATATTAGGAAATCTTTAGCCTTTCGTAAGGCCATATCAAGTTTCTCAATTCAATAGAGCATACTGACATCCATATTCCCATTCGCTAGAGTTATATAGTAGAATTCATGTATACAGTAGTCAGTTATCCTTTTGTAAAATCACATAGGAGGTTATAAACTCGAATGAAATTTGGTAATCAGATTTTAAAATGTAGCTTGTACAATACGATGCAAACTGGTGTCCTAATATTGGTCGAAGCCATAGTAGACAGTCACTAAATTGCAAGAGGTAGATGACGACTCACCAGGGTGTCTATTTTTTTTGTAAGAGTAAATTACCACCAAATGAATTGCTTATGCAGTGCAGCTGGCAAGAAATAAATAAAATACATACTGATGAGTTCAAAGCATGGGTGTACCAAATCAACAAAGCAAGTATAAAAGATCTTACCAATCCCAACCAGGGAGGCTATTAGCATAGTCCAAGGCATACACCTGTCACTTTCATTGAATAGCACAATCTGTTGAAGGATATGTACATCACACAGGGTCCATGTCCGTTCTTTTCGCTGCAGAAACATGAGCATGCTTATTTGGCTAATAATGAAAATTGCTGTAGAGGCCAATCGTCGAAAGCACACTATGTGCATCGCCTGAGTCTCTGAGAGACATTCATGGGTGTAGAAGATGGAATTGGAATAACACATAGAAGACGATGGGTCGCTGGTGGGTGCAGCAGGCTTACCCTTGCTGCTATGTCAAGCAGGGCTAACGGCAGCGGATTTTTCGATCTTAACGGCCGCCGTCTGTTGCAGGAACCTGGCGGTGATCGGCCGTGGGCAATTAGCCAGTCAAGGCAAAGCAGTTCTCCTTCACCTATCTCATTCAATCGAATGCAATAGATGAATCAATAACCTGCAGTGACGGCATACGGGTGCTGCTGGCGTGCACGGCCACGCGCAGCGGCGGCTGCCTGCCCGCCGCTGTATGCACAGGCGCAGACGGGATACCGTGGCGGGCAGCGGGGCAGGGGACTGGGGCGCGAACGGGCGGCGCGGGCACGGAGCTGCCGAGGGAGTGGAGGGTGTCGGTGTGACGCAAGGGAGCCGTGGAGGATCGGTGAGGAAGCGAGGGAAGTGACCGCTGGCTCACCGGGAGGGAGGCCGGAGGCTGAGTCGGCGACCGCGGCTGTGGGGCGGTGCTGTTGGCGCGGCAGCCGCGCCGGGTCGCAGCGCAGCGCAGGACGCACGACGCGCGCGAGCGTTGCAGTAACGGAGGAGACGGTGGCGCGAGGAGCGAGTCGGGCGCGCGAAGGTGAAGGGTTTGCTGGAGGCTAGATAGATAGAGATTTTAGTTCGAGTGGTATCCGCCGATATTAGATCGAACGGACACGATTTAAAGGTGACGTGGCTAAATATGTGATCAGATAGGTTAGTATAGGATTTATAGAGAAAGGTAGATCACTGCCTGGCTGAGTGATAAAGCTGGAAATGTGTTGAAACTTATTTGGGTTGCGACTTCTTTTCCTTATATAGAACCTAAACGGTTCTTTAGCCCGTTTTAACATCGAGTAAACGCTACACGGTGGTACTCCGTTTCTGTTTAATCATCTGTTCAGCCCGTTTAATTAATCGTTTAGCCTGTTTAATGGACCGTTTAGCCCGAATAATGGCTAAACTGGTAAGTGACTGGCTGTTTGACGTTTAACATTTAGGAAAACACTTGTATTCTCTTCTGTGTGTTACATGATCTTGTTGTGATCTATTTCTGCTTGCAGAATAGGGCACGTTTTTCATTCATGGGTGGCAAAGGTGGGTCTCTGTGGAAGCAAATGACATTCCACCTATCTGGTCAAAGGTAAGAGGATTTCTTAATGCAGAAGGAATCATGCTTTAATGTATTAAGCATTATGTATGTCAGCATGCGGTAGAGTCCTTCATGTTATTCTGTGTTTCATGAATTCTTTTTTCAGAGCCAATTGTGGAGGAATACTTATTACTCAAGATGCTTATGGATATACTGCCAAAAACTTCATCAAAGAGGGCTTCCTGGAGTTCCTTAACAAGGTATATGTTTAAATATTATTGATGCTAATGATAACTATCTTATTAATTTTGTATGATCTTAACCTTGTTGCCATTTGCTACTATCTATGTGTTCTAGTCTCAGTCTGAATAATTGGAAATGACTCTTTCGTGTTCATTAATAGGTACAAGGAGCCCAACTGTTTTGGTTGTTTTTTAATGTACAAGAGCCAAATGTTTTGTTAATAATTAAATGGGCTATACAGGGTTTTGTATAGATCACCTACCACTGTATGAACTTTCTCAGCTCCTGCAGCAGAGAGGAACAAAATAATTGTGTTATTGTGTTACTAGGTTATGTAGTCAATTGGTAGCATGCCAGGGTGTTTGAATGGTTTTAGCCATGTCAAAAAATAAAATCTGCTGGTCCAGCGTGAAGTATTGGTGGCTACTGATATACTATTAGTATTCTGCATGTTATCACGATCATCCATACCTTAGGTTTATGTAAGTAAAGTGCAATATGCAGTAGATTGTGCCATGCATTTTCTGAGTTTTGATTCTCACTGTTTCACACTATGCAGGAGATTGAGTCCATTCAATACAATGAGAAGGATTACGAAGGACTGCCCTTTGAATTCCATGGTGGTTTTGTTGGATATCTAGGGTATGTTGATTTATTGGCATGAATTGACACTTTTTTTTAACTTAAATTATACACTTGTAGATTAGATATTATACATTATTTTTCCTGCAGTTGTATTAGTTTCCTGCTACAAACAGATTTTCCATGCTACAAACAATTCTTTTCAATCTTTGTCTTCCCCATTCCCATAATTGCCTCATGTGAAAAATGGAGCCTTTTGTATTTCATTTAGTTTTCTTTCTATTATCTTTTTCGTTTGGATTTCTTAAGCACCTCTTGAACCTCTTTAGTTTTAATTGGATACCAGGTATGGTCTTAAAGTTGAATGTGATGCATCATCGAACAGGGCTAAATCAAGTACTCCTGATGCATGCTTCTTCTTTGCTGATAACACTGTGGTGGTTGATCACAGTACTGGTGATGTGTATATTTTGTCACTGCATGATGAACTTAATTCTAGTAATGGAGATGGGATACACAAAAATTCAACACATACTTCATGGTTAGTTGAGACTGAGAAGAAGCTTCTCCGGTTGGGTGGTATGCCCCCAGGGTTGCCAATTAATGGGAAGGCATATGCTAGATCATCCAATGTGCATAAGCAGAGTTTTGTTGTAGAGAAATCGAAGGATCAGTATATTAGAGATGTTCAGAGTTGCTTGGATTATATCAGAGATGGAGAAAGCTATGAGTTGTGCTTAACTACTCAGATGAAGAGAAGAGTAGACTATATAAATGCGCTCCAACTCTACCTTAAGCTGAGAAAGCAAAATCCAGCGCCTTATGCAGCCTGGCTTAACTTCTCCTCAGAAAACTTGAGCATATGTTGCTCTTCTCCAGAAAGGTTTCTACGACTAGACCGAGGCGGAGTTCTAGAAGCAAAACCGATCAAAGGTACTATAGCACGTGGCAGAACACCAGAGGAAGATGAATGTTTGCGTTTGCAGTTGAAATACAGGCAAGTAAACTATATTCTTTTCTAGAACTTGGCTCTACCAGTCTATTTTCAGGAAATATTGAGCTTGTGATGCTGCTTCCTTGATTTCCCTGATTTATTTTATTTGTTATTCTGAGTATTTAGAATTAAGTTTCTTCAAAAACGGTGTTGTGAAAGAAGCTGATAAAAATAATTGGCTAATCGTTAAGGAATCAAGAAATTTATATTGACATTCATATTAAGCTTGGTTCAATAGTCTGTTGAGGCAATGGGACTGCTGAAGCTAATTCAGTTTTCAGTTTGACAGATCTATTATAGAAAATTACATGGTTGTATAACATTTACTGTAAGCATAAGAGATCTTTTTTTTTTGTGCGTGTATCATTGGAGGTTTCTACAATCACCACTAGGTTCTTATTGATGTCTTCCTTTCCTGGCAGTTCAGTTTCTTTGTTATCTAGATGTTCTATATGAAAATCCTGTAGGATATGGATTTGGTAGTCACAGTGCTCATATGCTACTCTATTTTCCTTTTTTGCATGTGGTCAAATTCACCAGTGAAAAAGACCAGGCTGAGAACTTGATGATTGTTGACCTCCTAAGAAATGATCTTGGCAAAGTTTGCGAACCAGGGAGCGTGCATGTTCCTCGTCTCATGGACGTAGAATCATATAGAGCTGTTCACACCATGGTGAGTACCATCCGCGGAACAAAGAAGTCGAATCTGAGCCCTATTGATTGTGTGAAAGCGGCCTTTCCAGGTGGTTCAATGACTGGGGCCCCAAAAGTTAGATCAATGGAGATCCTTGATTCACTTGAAACTAGTCAAAGAGGTGTGTACTCGGGATCTATTGGATTCTTTTCGTACAACCACACATTCGATCTGAACATTGTGATTCGAACGGTTATCCTGCATGATGGAGAAGCCTCAGTAGGGGCAGGTGGGGCGATCGTAGCACTGTCAACCCCAGAAGCAGAATACAACGAAATGTTGCTTAAAGCAAAAGCACCAACTAAGGTGGTTGAGGATTGCATTCAAACAATTTACAGCTCAGATCGATCGGATTCGATGCAGACAACCATAAGCTAGATCTGATAGGCAAAGGGTCATTGTTTATTGAAACACAAAAGGCGTTGCAATGGACTTGAGCACCATGTATCTGAGAAATTTGACCTCAGCAATTGGTGCATGCTAATCAGCATTGGTAGTGGGGTGAGGCATATCTTTGTAAAGGCATGAACATTCCAATCCCTTTGCCAAAGGGAAATAAAAGAGATGAGAAGAGGATGTGAAGTCAGTTTGATTCATGGTGGCATATACAGTTTGGTGACATGTTGTTAACTATATAGACTAATAAAGCTACAAAAGAAAACCCATACCTGTATACAACAGTATGTGGCAGAAGTTACCCCTGAAGAATGCACACATGGTTTTTCCATGATGTATTTCCCCTTTTTTGTGAAGTTGCATTCTGTAACAAAAATCTACAAAAACAACAGTCTGTGTGGCAGAAGTGAAAGGAATTGATTAGGTTGTGTTGTACGATTGTACCAATTATTCCTGAAATATTCTTTGACATTATTAAGTGTATCCTTGTTGAGGGCAAATTTCACGTTTCATCCACCATTCCCTGAGTGGAGTTTTCAAACCCCACTGTACTGAATATTCTGTTGACAGGGGTTTCTGTTATTATGGATTCCGAGCTGTGGCTCAGTCTGTTTGTTGCTGATGCTTCTGATAGTGACCTTCATGAGCCCTGAGATGCATTTCTTTAGTTTTGTGTTTTGGATTTATTGCTAGTGATCCAAAATAATTGTTTTGATGTCAGGCAGCTCGGTTGGCTTTATCAGAGTGAGCAGATTACCTGACCTTAGCAAGCAACTGAATCCCATTTGGGGCTTGCTGAAATACTAAGCGGCGGCAACCAGCGAAGAACACGTCAAACGATGGCGTCTTCCAGCCGTGGCCGGTCGCCGGCCGGCAGGGACCCCGTCGTCTTGATCTGATTGATTCAGATTCGGGTGCACGGTTGATGGAACAGCCGCGCACGTCGCGCCATTTCCGAGTTCGTAGTTGGAATTTTAAAAAGGAGGATCTGGCCACGCGCGAGCCACCACGACCCTCAGCGACGGCCACGACCTAGAGCGCGTGTGAGGAGGCACCCAGCGCCAGCCGCCAGCAGGGAGAGAAGCGATCGAGGCGACGCAGACGGCCGCCGGCAATGGGCACGGTATCGGTGCAGAAGCAGTGGCGGAAGGCGTGCGGCGCCATCAAGGACTCGGCCACCGTGGGGATCGCCAAGGTGAACAGCGGCGGCGGCCGCGAGCGCAAGGACCTCGACGTCGCGGTGGTCAAGGCCACCACCCACGTCGAACGGCCGCCCAAGGAGCGCCACCTCGCCGGTGAGACTACCTGTCTCCCTCCTCTCTTCTCTCCGGCGATCGACGTCTCCGGTGAAAATCTAACCATTGGTGGCCTGTCGATGCAGCTATCTTCGCCGCCACGTCCTCCTCCCGCCCACTCACCGACGTCTCCTACTGCGCCCACGCGCTCGCCAAGCGCCTCTCCAAGACGCGTAACTGGGTGGTACGCTTACGCCATTGCCAGCCATTGCTTTCTTTCTTCCCTGATCGATCTGTGGTTGTGATGAGTTGGAGATGACACGCCTGCCTCTGACGCATGCTAATGGAAACCGATCGGGCAGGTCGCTGTGAAGACGCTGATCGTGATCCACAGGACGCTGCGCGACTGCGACGCGGCGTTCAGGGAGGAGCTCCTCGGCTGCCGGCGCAACGGCCACGCCCTGAGGATGTCAAACTTCAAGGACGACTCCAGCCCACTAGGTTAGAGTACATTGCATCATCTCCATTCCATCCTGAATGCATTTCTGCTCGTTGATGAAGTTCTTGCTTCTTGACCTGAACCTGACCCTCGTCTGCACTGCCTCTTGTAGCATGGGACTGCTCTGCGTGGGTGCGCACGTACGCGCTGTATCTCGAGGAACGGCTCGAGTGCTTCAGAGTCCTGAGATACGACGTCGAGTCCGAGCGATTGAGACCTGTAGAAGGAAACCCCAAGGTTTGTGACTTTGTGCAATTGCAACTGGTTTCAGAGTTTCAGTAACACAATTTCTTCTTGTTTCTTAACGTCATCGGCTTAACTTTCAGGGGCAGAGCAGAACAAGGACATTAGGCCAGGACGATCTCTTGGAGCAGCTTCCTGCACTGCAGCAGCTGCTCTTCCGGCTTGTCGGCTGTCAGGTAGAAGAGCACACCCAGAGCACCTTCTGTTTCAATATTGTCAAGTACTGTTCCTGACTAATAAACCAGGCTAACCTTGCAAAATGCTGCATTGGTTCTTGCAGCCTGAAGGGGCAGCTTTTGGAAACTACCTCATACAGTATGCCTTGGCTCTGGTATGTGTAGTGTAACATTAGCGCTGATTAGCATTATTTAGCTAGCATCACCGGTTGAGATGACTGATGAAAGATGAACTGCTCAGGTGTTGAAGGAAAGCTTCAAGATCTACTGTGCACTCAATGACGGGATCATTAACCTTGTGGATTTGGTATTTTACTGAACCCCCTTTCTCTCCTATGAGACAGCAGTACATCTTGGTTTTTGTGATGGTATTTGATTCTGATGTTTTTGCAGTTCTTTGATATGACAAAACTTGATGCTATCAAAGCTCTCGACATCTATAGAAGGACAGGAAATCTGGTGTGTATAAGTCTAACTGCAGTGCAGCATGAATAGATAGTATCATCATTCTGTGGAATTTCATAGCTGTCTAATGTGAACTGAATCAGAAGGATAACATGACAGGCAAATTCTCTTTCTGACTTCTACGAGGTCTGCAGAGGTCTGGAACTAGCCAGACACTTCCAGTTTCCAGCTCTGAGAGAGGTCTTGCACCACCAAACAGACTCCCCGATCATCTTCATCCACCTTCATCTATAACAGCTTCTTATTACAGCAAGAAGTTCTAAACTCTGTTGCCAATTTTTTTTCTGAATGATCTTCTCAGCCACCACCATCATTTCTTGAAACAATGGAGGAGTACATCAGAGAAGCCCCTAGAACTGCACCTCTTCCAAATGAGACCATAGTGAGTTAATTCATTTTTATGTTCCTTTGTGTCATTCAGATAATCTAAACTATATACATATTCAGTCAACCTGTTTTCTACCATCAAATCTGAAACTCCTTCTGTACTCAACAGGAGTACCGGCAGCTAGATTTCGTAATTCGTTACCAGGAAGAACAAACCCCTGAACTGATGTCCCCGGCGTTTGAAGAACCTGTTGCAGAGGAAGTTCCTCCTGAGCATGAAGAACCTGCTCAGTTTGCAGATGATGACAGCGACGACGAAACAGAAACTCCGACTGCTACTGCCGATTTGCTGGTAATTCTTGTTAGTGTGCATAATAATTCAGTACCTATTTATTTGCAAAATAACAAGAATAATAACGGATCCGTTGGGTCGGTGATAATCACAGGGCCTGCACGAAATAAACCCTGCTGCTGCTGCAATTGAAGAGAGCAACGCACTGGCTCTTGCCATAGTACCACCAGGCATGCTTC
The DNA here is from genome assembly GCA_015847255.1 of Hyparrhenia diplandra. Classification (NCBI taxonomy): domain Eukaryota; kingdom Viridiplantae; phylum Streptophyta; class Magnoliopsida; order Poales; family Poaceae; genus Hyparrhenia; species Hyparrhenia diplandra. The sequence continues at coordinate 90,717 of JADLZK010011979.1, read as the reverse complement.
AAGCACTATTTTCCACTCCTTATTGCAGTCTCATGAATTCAGCAGCCAATTAGCTTGACATCAGTTTCACGCAAAATTGTATTCATCTCTGATGCGCAGGTGGTTCCAGCAACACGTCTGCTATCGGCTTCAGTGATATAACAGGATCGTCAGGCTGGGAGCTAGCTCTGGTCACAGCACAGCCCAGCAGCAGCAGCAACAGCAACCAGCTGTCAGAGAGCAAGCTGGTAAAGAACAACACTGCAGCAGCAACGCCTCTCTTCTTTCTTGCCAGCATCCCCATTCTGCAAGCATCCAACCCCCCTCCCTTCTCCACATTCATATCGTTGGCTCTTGTAATCTTGTAGGCTGGAGGATTCGACAGGCTGCTGCTGGATAGCTTGTACGAGGATGCCACAAGGAGGCAACAGTCAACCTATGGAAACGGGCAGGCCTCTGATCAGCAGACGAACGATCCGTTCGCCATGTCCAACGGCGTCGCGCCACCGACCGGCGTGCAGATGTCGATGATGGCGAGGCAGCAGCATCAGGTGGAAGCGATGTTTGGGATGCCGCAACAATTACAGTTTCAGCCTCAGTACGGCGCCGCTGTGTATCAGCTGAACCCTTTTGGCGACGCCTACTCTGTTGCACTGCCGTCGCAGGGTGCCCCTCTGCATGGGAGCGGCGGCGGCAGCCTGATCTGACAATTTGGATTGATCCAGTTTCAGTTGGCGTGGACGACGGCGTCTCCTCACAGTTGATGGAGATGGACTGTATGCTGATTAGAGCTACATATCTGAAGTTTAAATTCAGCATTGTCTTCCTTCATTGCCTGCATCATTTTTTGTTTAAAAAAATTGGAAAACAACCATATTTTGGATAATCACTAAACATGAGCAAATATACTTTTTAGGGAGCTGAACATTTTAAGCAAGTGGAGAAATTAAAAGAAAAAACTCAAAAGCACCTAATATTTTTCAGCAATCTCGTCCAATCAAGAAAACGATTTATATTTAAGAAAATAGGAGATTTAATTTTAGGTGGACTCTAAACCTATTCGATACTAGAAATGATCTTTTAATGATTACACTGGCCTGATACGGAGCTGTGGTTGAAAGCCAAGGAGGTAGAGGATGTCCTGTTAAAGAAAAAAAAGAAGCTAGTCAAGAGTAGGATAAGCTCAAATTTCATTCATACGTTGAGAACACGCGACCACCTTTACCGTTGGCGACATGAGCGATGAGAGACTCACTACAAAATCTGAGTCCTTCCGCGAAATGTATACCATGAGGAGATATATTGATGATAGATGGATAGAGTACATAAATGCCCTTGTCCAGCAGTATGATCTCTTGGGCTACGCGGAGGATGAAGACGAGATCACCGACAACGAGGATGAGGAACATTATTAATTATAGCTGATTGGAACTATATGATTTATTTTTGAGAATGTTTACATGATCTTTACCATGGGCAGTTTAGTTTCTATATGTGTTTAGTTGTTGACTCTTGTTTCTCACTCTACGTTAGGTGCCGTAGTCTTTATCATGGGATGTTTGGATTCTATATATATGTTTAGTTTATTTGATATGTTAAAATGTGTCGCTTCTCATTTTGTGTTAATCAATTCAATTTCTTTCATTGTGTTTGGAATGTGCATTCTATGTTAATCAATTCAATTTCTTTCATTGTGTTGGAATATGTATTCTACATTCATCAATACAATTTCTTTAATTGTGTTGAAATCTGTCAGTTCTTGGTATATGTTCACTAAACAAGGATCTACTTCTATGTATCCAAGGCTGCAACCCATGCATCCTTGCGCTGTCCTAACTTGTGTTAGTTGCCTGTTGATTTCTGCCAATACCTTTTTCTATAAACTGAATACTTGCTTACCTACAAAAGTTTGATGTCAACTCCGATACTGATTTCATAACCACACAAGATTTTCTGAGGTCATACCCTGCAGTACTCCTCGGTGGACTAAGCAAGCACCCAGTTCTCAGAGCATGAATCTTCAAATATCTCTTGTTTAATATGAATTTGGACTTTTTAAGACTTGGTATATCTTCTAATAAAAACTTTTCGTGGCCACTGGCCACACTAAAGGTGTGGCGCGGTAAAGCCGCACCCTGTTTCTAGTATGTTTCTATATTAGTTTTCTGTTTTCCCCGCTTTTAGTGTTTTGAGTACAAGTCTTCTTTTATTGTAGTTAGCTATTAATTGGTTGTATACCATTGAAAGATTGCGATCTTCGTAAATACCACCGAAAGTTTGATCCATACACCCAAAAGCTTGGACTCTTAAGGTACATGTATTCTTTGCTAGTAAAGTGCAGAGATTAGGTATATATGAGAATATATGGGTAAAAAAACAAGGACAAGTATTAGTGCATATTGAAACACTTACATTGCACAAGGAACACAAAGAGGAATAACACAAACATCAAGGCTCCACACATGTTCCTCAAATTCATGTTGGATTGCAAATTATCTTATCTATCTAGTCAATGTAGGGCTGTAATAAAGGAAATAAATATTAACACCCTTCGGGCTAACAAATTAGAGAGTACTACTATGAAAAATTACAGAAGGTAAAGGAAACGTAATGACACCACTAGACAGACCTATCACAGCCGCTTCGTAACCCGTGGAACAGACAAATTTTAGCCTCGACACTAAAGAATAAACAATGATAGTCAAAGTTGTCATGGTCACCGTCGCTTTGTTCACTGATACGTCTTTGCTGAAACAACCATCACTGTCGTGTAGGTTAATGAACCGCCTGCGTAGTGGCACGATCACCGTAATCTTGCACAACGAAACGATTGTACGCAGTGCGAGTTCACCAACGCTTTGGTGCCCGACACGTCTGTATAAGAGGAACAGTAGGGTCGGTATGAGGTTTACTTCATTCAAATTTGAATTCAATTACAAATGTTCATCCTGCTCCTCTCGAGTTCTCCGCTTCTTATACTACTCTATGCCTTCCAGGATGGGCCGAGGTAGCGGGTATTGGGCCGATGGAATCTCACGGGCCGCGGGGCCTAGAGCGCATCAGGTGAGCTAGCCGGCGAGCCTGGTGTTGCAGCTGCTTCGGGAACAGAGCCATCCAGGTTGCTGATAGATGGCAAAAGGACATGCGGGCAGCTGGGATCACAACCAGGGCACACAGCCTGACACTGATCCAACGTGTGGTAACACAATGGTTCCGGCTTTTGCGTCAAGCAACAATAACAATCATAATTTGGACACTGATGCAATGTACAAAATTTCAGTGACACTTTATTCTCAGTTGGAGTTGTGTTGGTGAGGCTATATGCCAGGCTCATTTCAGATCCAACATTGTGCTCCTGATGAGGACGAGCTGTTTGATTGCATGTTGATGAAGTATATATGAGAATATACACGTAAAAACACAAGGACAAGTATTAGTGCATAATGAAACACTTACATTGCACAGGGAACACAAAGAGGAATAACACAAACATCAAGGCTCCACACATGCTCCTCGAATTCATGTTGGATTGCAAATTATCTTATCTGTATCCGACCTGACACAATCGTTGCTTTAGGCGTTGAGTGGCACATATATATACATAGGTAATGTAGGGCTATGATAAAGGACATAAATATTTAAGAAAACTCATCATATGTTTCCTATATGGTTTGTAATTTTTAATAGTAGCTTTCTATTTCTTAGCCCAAAAGGGAGATTAATTTTACCCCTATTGACAACAAGATTTATCATCAATTAGCATTAATCAATTTTTAATATTAACTTTATTTATTACACACCTATATTATTCACAACTAGATTGACGATTCCGACCTGTCATGGCAGAGACGTACGTATATGCACGACGTGGCAAAGCCAATATATTATTGTGTGACAATGACCAGGAGGTAGTATATATATACTCCCTCCGTCCCAAAATAAACGACGGTTTGGGTTTTTCGTGCCACAAGTTTGACTCGATTTGTAGAAAATACGTAGAAGATTTAAATCTCCAAATAAATTTGTTAAAAAACTAGATCAAAAGATCTTTCCAATGATACTAATTATGTAATATAAATATTAATCCTATTTTAATATATAATTGCCGGCAGATGTTTTACCGGGAAACGAAAACGTCGTTTATTTTGGGACGGAGGGAGTATCATGGTCTGATCCTGGGTCTCCGACACAAGTAGTACTGATTCACTGTGGAGATATCTGAAGCATCCAATCAGAAACAAGACAAGTCACTACGGGGCCGGCGGCTAACGTTGAGGTTCCGTTGTGTACGTGTAGCTGGCTGGGTCGTCCATGGGCTCACCGCTCTTCCCGGGCCATGCCTAAACCGGACCTGTTTAAAGACCCGGGCCGTAGGACGTGTCCTTTTTAACGTTTCAATCAGACTCTTGATTCGAATCGCGTGCACCCCCGCAGCCAAAGTGGCAAACCCGGGCAGCAGCAACACATGTCGGTCCTCCTCCTCCTGCCGATCAGGTGACCTGACCCGGGGTCCTCCACCGTGAAATTACCTCATTAGTGAAATTACCTTGTCGTATTAAGTTTTTTACACTTAACATTAATCATGGGCTTTTGGAGTTCTTTTGATTAATTTTAGACTAATGGTGAGCCCAGCCCAGTTAATCTAACAGAAGGGTCTGTTACATTTGCCCATGTCACTATTGTGCATTTTTTATGTAAGTGCAAGCTCAATACTACAATTTGTTCACTAAGATCCCTGCATATAAGTGCATGTAGATGCTCTATGCATCTAGGTGATGTGAAATAAATGGGACTTAATGAACAGAGATTTAAATTCCATACATAAACATGATATATAATGATGCAAGCACTTTAGCGACAAATTGCAAATACACATCACTACACAAACCATTGAACCATGGTGATTCTAAACAACCAAACAACCATGTTACACATATAATCATATCTTTTGATGATTTATACATATAATCATATCTATATAGGCTAGCTAGTTATTGATGGACCATCTTGCCTCATCTTCAGTTGGCTCCAGTCGTCACAGGTCGCTCCAGGATTCCAGCATGCATAAGAAAAGCCCAGATATGTGTCACAAATTCTCCGCCATTAGCCAGGTGTTCTATATGGCCACTTACATTGTTGGATGGGGCGATATACAGAATCAACTCTGACCAGAAATCTGCAAGCAGTTTCCACCGGGTCACCTGGTCCTCCATGCTCTCTAGTTTCATCCCAAGTATGGCACCCTTGGTTAAGACCCCTTCTTCATTTTGTTGTTCCCTTAACATTTCATTGTCATTCACCAGTCCCCTTAACTTTTCATACTTGTTTGTTCTGCTGCCGATATGAAATCTTGCTTTGTGCACGAGTTCATCAAGCATAGACCCTGTCTCCAATGGATTGCCAGGAAGCAACTCTGGTGCAAAAGCCACCAAGTACCCACAATACTTAGACAAGCTGGTGGCCACAAGACGGCTTCCTTGTGCTCTGGCTTCAACTCTGTTAGCTGTTGAGATTTCACAGTAACTAGTTGCAATATGCCAGATCATTATAACATGAGCTAGGGTGATTTCATCATCGGTTTGGCATGCCCAGTATAGCTGAGTCATGCCATATCTCTCCAATGCCCTTGATTCCCATTCGAAATCATCATCGGTTCGGCGTTGGCCATAAATGTTCTGTTCTTGTGTTTAGCTGGACGATCCATTTCGTCCAAGTGCTGGGCCGTCCATGGGCTGGCTCATCGCCCATTTGCAGTTCAACTACACATCTGAACTGCATTCCTTTGCTTCCTTTTTGAGACAAAGACTGAAACTCTCAGCGGTTAAAATAGATATGCAAGTTGGTCTGAGAATGTTCGTTGAGATAGATGTACAATGTACTAGCCACTAGTAATTTTTTTTGAATCGACAACCCCATCAGCAATCGGACATGTCATTGCAGCGACGCATATACACGACGTGACAATGGCCAGGAGGTAGTATATATCATGGTGTGATCCTGGATCTCCGATACAATTAGCTTGCATCACTGTGGAGATATCTGAAGAAGGATCCAATCAGAAACAAGACAAGTCATTACGGGGCCGGCGGCTAACGTTGAGGTTCCGTTGTGTGTAGCTGGTTGGGCCGTCCATGGGCTCACCGCTCTTGCCGGGCCATGCCTAAACCGGACCTGTTTAAAGACCCGGGCCGTAGGACGTGTCCTTTTTTAACGTTTCAATCAGACTTCTTGATTCGAATCGCGTGCACTGCGCCACAACCAACAGCCCCCGCAGGTAAAGTGGCAAACGCGCATGAATGCAGAGCACCACTGCCGACCGAACACTAGCATGCATGTGCATGCATTTGTAAGATCCACCCGTTTGGATGTTGGATTGACTGGCTCCTCCTCCTGCCCATCAGGATTGGCTCGTGTTTAGATCACCAAAGTTGGTGCAAAATTTTGGATGGATGGGACATGTATGTCACATCGTATACTGTAGCACGTTTCGTTTGTTAGTGGTAAATATTATCCTACCATGGCGTAACTAGGATCAAAAGAATCGTCTTGCAATGTACATCTAAACTGTGCAATTAGTTTATTTTTTTACCTACATTTAGTACTCCATACATGTGCCGGCATTTTGATGTGATGGGAAATCTTTTTTTTTGCATAGTGAAATTTGAGGAAGAATTTGGGATCTAAACACACCGTCAGATGAAGAACCAAAGGCAGGCGACCTGACCTGACACACGCAACGTCTCTCCACTAGTCCCGCATCTCTCGTGACCAGACCAGCGGCGGCAGGCAGAGCATCCTGCTCACGTGCACCCCACATTCTCATAAAAAAAAAAAAACTCCACCGTGGACGAGTGCAAGGGTGAGCTGGACTGGAGCCTCGTCGGCGGCGCAGCCCGGCGGAAGTGGAGCTGCTGTTGCACGGAGGGCCTCTGGTCCCATCCCGCGCCGACCGACACGACACTTGTCCCAAGCCAAACAGCCGGAGGGGCCCATCAGCGGCTAGTGCTCCATCGGCGCCGCCTGCCAAAAAACCGAGGCGCCGCTCCGCTCGCTCCTCCGCCCCGTCTCCTGGACGCGTTTCAAGGGTGTTGGACCGGTCCCACAGCCACTGGCGTCCGGGCCCTACGTTGTCAGTCAGAGGAGGGAAAACCCCCGCTCCACGCTTGGGACCGTCCACGGCAGCGTCTGCCCTGTCCTGCTTGCGTGGGCCTGGTCAGTCAGTGTCAGTCACAGACAGACCCACACGAGGTCGAGGACGAGAGCACCCGAGCGACCTGCTGGCACCGAAGAAGACCATGTCCATGAGCCAAGCTCCACTGACAGGTGGGACTAATCCAAGCCAATCCACCAAGGCCCGGTGCACGCATCCCGATCCCGAACCGGTAATCGCTCTGTCCCCGTGCCCAACTGCCCATGCCCCCATGCGGCCATGCCCGTATAGAGGACGGACGCGTCGCCGTCAATTTTATATTAAAAAAAAATTCTTCCGTGCGACACATTCACCACACATGTCCCACTGACACCGCGGGCCAGCTTACATACGTGGCAACAGCAGGAGCAGCGAGGTGGGGCCAAAAGCACACAAGAAAGAAATAAAAGGAAAAAAAAAAAGGATTTGAGATGCTTGGCTTGCCTCTCCCTCCATTAAAGACAAGGGAGGCACCCAAAAGGCGACGCACCATTAGCCAAGCCAGCAGCAACAGCGCGAGCACGCAGCTTTGCTTTGCCTCCCTTCCGCCTCCATCCATCACTGCCCGTGGCCACTCTACCGCTCCACAAACCCTAACCCCAACCCCTCGGAGCGGAGCGGAGCAATCCCTTTGTACGTTTCGCCTGTGCCAAGCCCGGGCATGCCGCCGCCATTGGGTGGCGCAGTCGAGGCTCACTGATCCGTCCGCCACCGGGGAGCCGCCGCCGTCCGTTCCTCCCTCAAGTGTCCGCTGGGGTGGAGTGGAGTGGAGATCCCGCCGGAAGCGCAGGGACTTACCACTTCTGCTATCGCAAGTGAGTGATCAATCCACTGTTGCTTTTGCTTTGCTTGCGTTGATTGTCGCAAGAGTTCTTCAGTTTAAGGAGTATTGTATTTCCTTGTCGGAGACAGAGAGAAAAACGAAAGAAAGATTCCGTTTTCTTCACTTGTTCTTGCCCTTCGGAATCGGAAGCAGCAGCCCAACCGCGAAATGCTCCTTCTTTCTCTTTGTTCCCCAACTACTACAATGTCAACATTTTACTAGCTCTCGCATTCACTCCTCAAGACGGTGGGAAACGCGTGCATCAAGGTGGTAGCCGTTCTCACATGTATCCAATCAATCACTGCTCGCGTCATTTAATCTTGCGCACCATTTAATACCACACTGGCCACCCTGATTTTTAAGAGGTTCCGTAAATGCGCTTCCCCCACCTCCATGGCCGGAGGACCAGTGGTGCCACACCTTGACACTGTGATTTACTCAAGGTAGCACCGCACCTCGGCAGTCAGTGTTGGCGCCTTGCCTAGTCGCTCGCCGCTGTACTTCTACCCTTTGACAAACTCTGCTTTTGACTGACTGCAGCTCAGTGTTTTTGTCTGTGCTGAACTCGCTCTTTATATTTGGAAGGTTCTGTGGTGCTGACATTGGTGAAAGATGAGGAGGATCAGGCTTGCCTGTTTGCTTCTTATCTTTGTGCAACGAGTGGTCCTTGGAACGCATGATGTGTACATTGTGACGATGGAAGGTGATCCGGTTGTGAGCTACCGAGGCGGCGTTGAAGGATTTCCTGCAACTGCTGTGGATTTGGACGAGGAAATGGATGTTACCAGGTAACTAGCTACTGTTGCTGATGCTTTGTTTTCTCAAGCCTGAATGAATGTAGGACTGATTGTTGTTGAATTTCGTTTCTGAAGCTTTGTTGCTGTTTGAACTAGCCTGCTGAAAGTTCCTGATTATATTTTGCATTGCCATCTGCTTGTGCTTAGCATGTTGCAAACACCATAGTTTTGTCTTCATTCCAAACTTACTGATTTTGCAGTGAGGCTATCACATCGTACGCTCTCCATCTCCGAGGCCACCATGACAAGCTCCTAGACTCGCTTTTAGTAGAAGGAACGTACGAGAAGCTTTATAGCTACCATCATCTTATCAATGGCTTTGCAGTTCACATGTCGTCGCTGCAGGTATTTTGTGTCCCGATTTTGATTAGAGGCAGATGTCCTTTTTGGTCGCGTTTCAGTTGCTGGTTGTTGTTTTGTTTGAACATTGTTGTTTTGCTGTTCCAGGCTGAGTTCTTGAGGAAAGCCCCAGGAGTTAAGCATGTTGAGAGGGACATGAAGGTACAGAAATTGACTACACACACGCCCCAGTTTCTTGGATTGCCAACTGGGGTGTGGCCAACAGGAGGTGGACTTGATAGAGCTGGTGAAGATGTTGTGATCGGTTTCGTGGATTCTGGAATTTACCCTGAACATCCGAGCTTTGCTGCGCACAAGGCTGATCCATATGGACCTATTCCTCGTTATAAAGGGAAATGCGAGATGGATCCTGTAACAAAAAGAAGTTTCTGTAATGGGAAGATAGTTGGGGCTCAGCATTTTGCAAAAGCTGCAATGGCTGCTGGCGCTTTCAATCCAGATGTTGAATTTGCATCTCCATTAGATGGTGATGGTCATGGAAGGTCATGGTCCTGGCAATTCTTTTATTTTTTTTTTATATTTGTTGCTCTGATTGGTCACTAGGGATTAACCAAATGTGGAAGTTCAAAATTATTTTGCTTGCAACTTCCAAAACTGTCCTGTTGATATCATGATGCCTGGCCTGCAAAATTATTCTGCTTGTTTCTGTTTTCTGGAAAAATGACAAGACTTGTCTGATGCATTTATGGTCTTTTCCTTCAACAGCCACACAGCTGCAATTGCTGCTGGAAACAATGGCATTCCGGTGCGAATGCATGGTCACGAATTTGGCAAAGCAAGTGGTATGGCCCCACGTGCTAGGTAAGCTATTATTTCTTCAGCATTTTCTAAAGGGACACACATTTTCTGGGGAATGTTATAGACGCACCCGTGTACAATGATGTCATGATACTGAGTTTGAGAAAGCCACTTTCTTTTGCTTACTTGCCAATGTCTTACGTCTTTAGTTTTTTCTCGTCAGGATAGCTGTCTACAAGGTTCTTTACAGGCTTTTTGGTGGTTACGTAGCTGATGTTGTGGCAGCTATTGATCAGGTATGATGAATGACTTACCTTCAAATTATATGTACTATATGTTAAAAGAGAATTTAAACATAGCTACTAGAGATGCATGTGTTGTACATGTGTTTTGCTGAGTGTTGTTGGCTACCTTTCTACAATAACATTGCTTAAAAGCACTTAACAATATTTGTTGAAAGTTTACTGGTAGAAAATAACATAAATGGCATGGTTGTTTAAATAGGAAAATCAATTCTGTGGTTCATGTAGCTTCCAATTTCCAAGTAGAGGCCCAACCTTCCTTTCTTCTAAAAAGTGGTGAGAAATAGTATCTTTTATTTCTGCTAGATTTGCATATAGTAATTGTTGCACATAGAACAAACATGAAGTTGAATGTAACTTCTTTTTCTGGTTAGTGTTTTTTTATAGAATAGAAGCATCCAATGTGTGGGAGTATAATGCATGAATCTCTATTTGCAGGCAGTTCAGGATGGTGTTGACATTCTCAACCTTTCTGTTGGACCCAATAGCCCACCAACAGCTACACGGACTACTTTTTTGAACCCTTTTGATGCTGCACTTCTTTCTGCTGTGAAAGCTGGGGTATTTGTTGCCCAAGCTGCTGGAAATGGTGGACCATTTCCAAAAACATTGGTGTCTTTCAGCCCATGGATAACCACTGTTGCTGCTGGAGTTGATGACCGCAGATACAAGAATCATTTAACACTAGGAAATGGAAAACTTATTTCTGGGCTTGGAGTATCACGTAAGTCCTGTTCTACATACATATCAAGTTATCAACAAAATCATGATAAATTATTTGTCAGTATTGTGTGCAGCATATTGAATTGTGGATTGTAGAATTCTGCAAAATGAACTAATGAAATACAGCAAACTTCTATGTAGAGGTCCTAGTTCTATTATTTCACCCCAACAGGTTAACCATTTTTTTTATTTTTTATTTTTGGCACGATAGGGCATACCAAATAGAGGTAAAAATGACATGACAGTATATACTGAAACTGAACTAGAAGATTCTGTTGTATTGAGTGAATATGTGGATAAACTTCATGTTACTGCATCTTCACTTTTTATTTCAATGTGATGATGCTTAGATTGGACAACCATTTTTTGTTTTTCTTCCTATCTAGTTCCATTGAGACACTTTACTAGTCTTATCTAGTATTTAACTGGTCATATGAGATATTTGAGCAGTCCTGGTATTCTATCAATAACTCCTATGTTCCTGCCTGTGGTTATTGATAATTTTCTCATACAATACAGCTGCAACACATGGGAATATGTCATTCAGCCTGATTTCTGCAGCTGATGCTCTATTGGGTTCATCTGCAACCAAGTACAGTGCATTAGACTGTCAGAGGCCAGAACTATTGAATAAGAGGAAAGTTCAGGGGAAAATTCTTTTGTGTGGCTATTCGTTCAATTACATTTCTGGGACAGCTTCAATAAAGAAAGTGTCTCAGACGGCCAGGAGTCTCGGAGCAGCTGGCTTTGTTGTTGCTGTGGAGAATAGTTACCCAGGAACAAAATTTGACCCTGTGCCAGTCAGCATCCCTGGAATTCTCATCACAGATGTCAGCAAAACAGAGGTATTATACTTCTAGCAGAGCCTTATTGCATATTTGCATACGATTGCCACGCGTAGACAACATCATACATTGAATTATTGGAAAATGAGACTGTATATTCATTAATAGATCAATGAATATGCAATTTAGTTCTCTAAATGGCATGAATTAGGCTGGAAAAACAGTATGCAAAGAGGTGCAACTACTATTATAGTGGCATGAATTCTATCTGGCTGCTGCTACTGCTATTATAGGATGACAGGGCAGAAAGGTAAAGTACCTATGCATGTTTGGTAGTGGCTTTGTCTGCTGTTTTACTGAGATGACATTAACTTTGGTTCTGTAGGATCTTATAGACTACTACAATTCTTCCACCATAAGAGATTGGGCTGGAAGGGCTACGGCCTTTAAAGCAACAGCAGGTATTGCAGATGGTTTAGCACCAACACTATACAATTCAGCTCCCCAGGTTGCGCTGTTCTCTTCTCGAGGACCTGATGTTAAAGATTTTAGCTTTCAAGATGCTGATGTTCTTAAACCAGACATACTTGCTCCTGGCAATCTTATATGGGCTGCATGGGCACCTAATGGAACAGATGAATCAAACTATGCTGGTAAGCTGCCTGTAGATCTTTTTCCCTCAAGGAAGCACCAATGATTATCATCAGTATTTTAGTATGGCACTTTTGCCGTCCTTGTTCATATTTTGTGGATTAGTGATACGTGAGGTATATTTCTATGCTCGAACCAACTCAAAATAGCTGTCATAATATTTTTCAGGTGAAGGGTTTGCAATGGTTTCTGGAACTAGCATGGCTGCACCGCATATTGCTGGCATTGCAGCACTGATAAAACAGAAGAACCCAAAATGGAGTCCCTCAGCAATAAAATCTGCTCTGATGACAACGGCCAATACACTGGACAAAGGGAGCCATCCTCTTAGAGCACAGCAGTACACTACATCAGAAATGTTGACACTTTCACGGGCCACACCATTTGATTGTGGTAGTGGCGCTGTTAACCCAAAAGCTGCCCTTGACCCTGGTCTTGTTCTAGATGCAAGTAAGTTCAATTACTGTCAGTTTTTTCGGTGAGATAAGCTGGTCGAAGTTATTGAAATGGCAGTGTCTTGTTGAAGTTATTCAGATGGCAATGTAGCATCCCTCGTCTAATTTTTTGCTTTATTATTGATGCTGGCAGCCCATGAAGACTACATCACATTTTTGTGCTCGATCCCTGACGTCAATCAGAGCGAAGTATCAAACATAGCCGGTTCAGCTTGCGACCCCAACTCCAAGGGACTACGTCCTTTTGACCTCAACATTCCCTCAATCGCCATCTCTCAGCTTCGAGGCACGGTGACATTAAAGCGGACCGTCACAAGCGTGTCTGACGAAACCGAGACTTACACCATCATGACAAGAATGCCGCCAGAGGTTGCCCTGGAGGTGACACCTCCTGCAGTGACCGTGCTCCCCGGGGCATCAAGAGAAATAACTGTGACCCTGACAGCGAGGTCTGTCAGTGGCACCTACAGTTTCGGCGAGATAGCGATGAAAGGTGACCGTGGCCACCTCGTCAGAATCCCAGTGGTAGCTATGGGATTCAAGTAGATAGAAGACGACTGTGACAGGTGCTAGAGACTAGAGAGTAGAGAATAGGAAGAGCGAGTTGTGCCTCTGAAATCCGAGGCCTTGAGGTGCAGAGGAATGCTGTATTTTTTTCATAGCCTGTAGAGAATAAGAATTAGCACAATGCTGTACCTGTACGTGTTATGCATGCCCTCGTGGTTGTAAAATATATATTTGGTTAAAAGCCTATGCGACATGATGACCAGTAGACCAATTGTATTGTAGTCCAGCCTTGTTCTAATTCTAATGCATGGAAATTTGTATCTCATCTGGCTTTTTCATGTGTGTTGTTCTATTCAGATTTTTTTCCTTGATTAGTGCAACTCCAATATATGTTCTATCCTTGTTAGGTAGGATATTTGCCCAGAACCAAGACGATGTTGAGGGTGGCAACGGAAGTCTTTGTTGCCCAGAACCAAGATGATGGAGGCATGCTGGCTCTAGATGATGCAGATCAAGGCGAGGGTGCCGATCAAGACAACTGAATGCCGTATCAGGATGGCTGAAGCTTATGTAAGGAGTTTCGGTGCGGGTGGTTACTGAGTTTTAGTCTAAGATCAATTCTGCTACTGTTCCTTTTGGGCATGAGCGCTGTTCTCTGCCAGTCTGTAATCTCAGTTAAAGTCTATCCCTTTTAAGCACCAATCCATCGTATTTTTTTTTAGAATGCGTAGATGGGTTGGGCTGTTGAACTGTCTGGTATCTTTTTCTTCCATGTAAAACTCTAAGAAACTCTTGTATTTCCATGAAATGGAAATGGGGCATTGTTCTCGTGTTGAAGAAGGATATTTATAGATTTTTAGAGGAAAAATTGAACCCCAATAGATTTGCTATATGATTTGGTAAAATAGCAAACATGGTATCCCCAAAATTTTGGTGACCATATATAGACTGACATCCATTTGCTACCTAACTTTGTAAAATACCAAGCTTGTTGTGGATCTTTTTTTAGAAGTTTTTCTATTTTATTAAGCCAAGCTGCTGAAGTTGCTTTTAGGCTGGGCAATTGAAAATAAAATGTGTGAAGTTTCTTTTCAAGGTTGATGGATGCAAACAATGTAACAACATGTAACAATGAACAAAGACAGAATACAAGCAGGCCCACTTGACATTTGTAACAGGGCCTTTCAACTTTGGACCAACTATATCATAAAAAAAAAACTTTAGACCCACTAACTAGCGAGGCTTCGTCTGTAGCCCACGTTCTCGTTCCGAATTTGGGCCCATCGAGAACTCCTTGGCTCCCCAGCCTTTTGCGTCCCAGAAAAATGATGGTAACCTCTGACTCTGACCTGTTCCGTCCTAGAAAGCCTCCGCGCCGCGAAGCCGCAATGACCCATGAGCGCCACCGTGTTGCGCACCGGCGGTGCCATCCTCCACGCGCTCTCCGCTGCCTCCGTTGCCCACCTACACGCGCATGCCCTGAAGATCGGCGTCCTCCCCACCTGCCTCCACCTCTGCTCGGCCTTGCTCAAGACCTACGCAGCCTCCGGCCGCATCGCCGCCGCGCGCCAGCTGTTCGACGAAACACCGCGCCGGGACGTCCCGTTATGGAACACCCTGGTATCGGCCTACGCGCGCTCTGGCCACCCGCGCGACGCGCTGGCCGCTGCGTCCGCCATGGCGCGCGACGACTTGGGGTGCCGGCCCAACAGCGTCTCCGTCACGAGCCTCCTGTCCGCGTGCGCGCAGCTGAGGTGCTCGGTGCTCGGGAGGGAGCTCCACGGGTACGCGACGAGGAACGTCCCCGTTCTTGACCTGCCCTTGTTCAATGCGCTGGTGAACATGTATGGCAAGTGCGGCCGGCTGAGGGACGCGAGGATGGAGTTTGCCGGCATGACGGTTGGCATGAGGAGTGCTGTCTCTTGGACGTCGATGATCAATGCTTGCTGCGAGAATGGGCGCCCAGCCGAGGCATTGGGAGTGTTTCAGGAGATGAGGGCTGCTCGTGTCAAGGTCGATGAGGTCACCCTGCTTGCCGTCATCTCTGCTTGCACAAAAAGCTGGACTGCACGTCGGCTTTAGGAGACTGGGTGGAGCAGTGTGCAGTTGAGTGTGGGTTCTTGCAGAACACCCATGTCGCCAATGCCCTCATACACATGCATGGTAGGGTGGGGAGGGGTGAAGAGGTCGTGTGATATTTGACTCTATGGGTGCTGTGAAGACGGTGGTTTCATGGACGGCCATGATACAAGCACTGGCCATGAATGGCCATGGGGTGGCTGCCCTTGTCCGGTTCACTCAGATGCTCAGAGAAGGGTTCCTGCCTGACGAGGTTGTCTTCTTGAGCGTGATCAATGCCTGTGGCCACTCAAGGCTGGTGAGCGAGGGGCACCGATTGTTCAAGTCCATGATCGAAGAGTACCACATCACGCCGTGGATGGAGCACTATGGTAGCATGGTGGACCTGCTGTGCAGAGCTGGGTCGTTGGATGAGGCGTTTGAGTTCGTCCTGGCCATGCCTATTACGCCCGATCCTGTAATATGGCGTGTCTTGGCCGGTGCTTGTCGGGACCATGGGAATGCCAGCTTAGCAAGGAGGGTGATGGATCATGTGATTGGTATGGAGCCTGACCATGAAGGGAATTACGTGCTGGCGTCAAACTTGTGTGCTGCAGATGAGGATTGGAGACGTGTCGTAGATGTTAGGCTGGACATGGGAGTGAGGAAAGGGACTTCAAGGACTGCTGCTGCTGTGTCTTCCGTTCAAGTCAATGGTGAATAAGACGCAGAAAAGCTTGTCTTGTTTTACACATCACCGGTAACTTTTCCAACCTCACTACTGTACTTCGAGATGCACACTGACACGTTACAATGACTCTGCTCACCGTACTACCACATCATTCGTTCGTGTGTACTGTACCTGTCTAGAAGGACCTGGGAAGAGAACTGAGTTCCATGCCCATAGCAGCCAACGGAGTCCTCAGAAACAGTGGAACTCAGGGGTTATACAGCTTCAAATTGTTCCTTTAACTAGCGGAACGCGTTCCCATTCCAAATGGAACGTGTTGGGGACGTGATGGTTAGTCCAAGCATCTTAGTTAACCATGCCTTGACTCTTTTTGCAAAAAAATTACGGTAAATGCAGTTTGGTCAGTATAATTGACGTCTCTGATTTCATAGAAAATCATTATAGGATATCCGTGTAGTATTTTGCAAGTATTTTGTCCTAGCATCTTAGTTAAGCCTTTCCAGTCAGTTAACTGTCAGCGCATGTGCCGTGTGAACACTTCTCCAAACAAAAGGTTCCTTTTGTGGTAGCTATATATATCATAGCTGGTCAGTACTAACTGATGTTTGTGTTATCTTAACCTAATGTTTGGATGGACCTGCAATTCGGCAGTTGTTGTTGTATGTGGACTTCTTATGTGAACGCTAGTTACATGTACCCAATTTTCTAGCACACAAAGTAAGAATTGGTATCATTTACTGTCTTCATGGCATCGTTGATGCAACGGTGATGTGAATATGTAAGAAAAAAAAGGACGCTGTCTGGTATGCCTGTCATTAGAAACGTTGTTGCTTCTAGTTTCGTATGTGCAAAAAAAAAAAGAAAGGATGAATATTGCATCAATTCTGTTCTCTGAAAATATTTCGAGACCGTTGAATGTTTGCAGAAGTGGCTCTATCAGCGAAGGTGTCAAAGCACGTGCCCACGCAGAACAGTTTTGAAAGTATATACGTATCATCTAGATTTGTACTGTTGTTTGGATTTCTTAGCGATGTCCATGCGTGCGTTGATATGTTGATAACTTAGTATTGTTTTGTACACATGTAGACTTTATCCGCAAATACTGGTTGCATGCATGGCCTCAATTTTCTTGCTTACAAACCAAGAACTGCATTGACACGAGTTCAGTATTGTTTACGCATATACGTGGACTTTATCTGTCTTATCTGTAAATACTGGTTACGTACATGATACATGGCCTCATTCCCCCTTTCAGACAAGTTAAAGAATTGCTAAGAGTTCCTGGCTTTAGGACCTTGGGCGATGCAAATCCTTCTCCCGTAAGGTTATAAAGCCATACATTGAAAATGAGTCAAAATACTGCATCACCATCACTTGCATCAAAAGTCCTAAGATTCGTTTTTTTTAATCTTTTGTGCCCAATCTGTTGACTGAAAGGTTAAACCAGACGTAATAGTAACCCCAAAGTCAAAAGATTTGGCATCCAAAGCCAGAGAATGTTTAGCAGCAAGGGGAAAAAAAACCTGAAAAGTTCACATGGTTCTGGGTAAAGAACTGGTGGCACTGACAAATTGATGCAGCTGGGTCCAAATGGCAGATAGATCATGGATATTATGTCAAGCTTGACAATGACCTGCAGTAAGTATTCCCTCATTCCGAAAAAAAAAAAGAAGGCAATGAAATTATTTCTATTCTAAGACTCAACAAATATATATTAGATATAAATATTTATAGAAAAAAAATCTAACATTTATCATGAGATTATCCTTTGAATATATTTTCACAGTAAATCAATCTAGAGATGTTATTTTTCTATCAACTTGGTCAAAAGATTTTACAAATGTCTTTATTCAAATGACACTAATGCCGTATGATTAAAGAAGATTATCGCCCACTAGTAGGCCACTAATGTATACAAGTTGTTGCAATTGTTTGAAAGATTCAGAGGTTCGATCGTTAGGTGCAAGTGCACCCGGTGGAGTACCGAGTCTGATGGCACTGGGTAAAAGGCAACTGAAATCTGACAGAGTGATGCAGCATGGTCCAAACGGCAGATGGAAGCTTCAGCTTTAAAAAAATCAAATCAAGCTAAATTTATATTAAAAGTACTCCCTCCGTTTAATGATACAGTTCACTTTGGCTTTTCTACATGTATTGCTTTTCTTTATGCATTTAGTTATACACTATGCCTAAATGCGTAGTAAAAAATGCATCTAGAAAAGCCAAAGTGAACTATAGTTTAGAACGGAGGGAGTAATTACATTATGATAGAGGATAAGTATCATTAGATTAACCTTGGAATATACTTGCTGTAGTAAATCTACTTGGAGATATAAATGATGATATTATTTTCTATAAACTTTTATGAGAAAAAACAACTCTGTTTAAACCTACAATTATTACATTTTGTAGGTGCCGTATCATCATTAGACAAAAAGTGTTTGCACTTGTGCCGTATAATTAAAGAAGAAGATGGCCACCCACTAGTAGGCCACTAAATGGACAGTACAAAGTTGTTGGAGGTGTTTGAAAGATTCAAACGTTCGCTAGGTGCAAACCGGTGGCCAAATCAAAGGTTAGTCGCCTCCGGATCCTGGAAGCCTGGATCAGTCAGCAGCCAGCATCAATGGCAACGACGAAAAAAAATGGCAACGACGACTGCTAGCACAGTTTCACATGCGATGGCTTCCGAATGACGATGATGCTTTGGATTGCATCGTACAGTATCGTATCATATTCGTGTTGAAAGTGTTGATGATGCAGAGAGGACACAGGAGAGAGATGTGCCAAAAGACCCAAGAGACCAATGTGTTCTGCAGCCTGGCACTGAAAGAGAGGCGCTACCTGTGGGCAGGGCAGGGCAGCGGAAACGCCGGAAAGCCTTGTGCTGCTACAGAAACAGCGGCGGCGGCGGCTCTGCAGCTGAAGCCTCAAGGAACTGACTGAAAGAGACCAATCACCGACCTGATGGATCATCATTGGATCATTCAGCACTTTTTTAAGCTTCAATTTCCAACAAGTTTTAGAAAATATAAATTATGATGAAAATATTCTTATACATCAAATAAAAAACATAAAACTTTTGTGCTATTGACATATATGTACTTCAAAAATAAAATTTAAAGTAGTCTGTAACTTAAATTTTTATTAATTAATTTAAAACAAACTATTAAAAACGTTAGTCAAACGGAGAAAGTACTTATTAGAGGCACGTATAAGTCATCGAAGCGGGGTGCCCTAGGAAGAATCTTGGCGTGCCGGTCGCTGCTTTCACACTAGTGGCGTTGTGTGTCGACGTGCCGTGTCCGTGAGGGGAGATGACACCACAAAATCGTACAGTGACCGGGACAGGACCAATATACTATAGTACCACACTTGACACTTGCACGATACTTGCATATATGTATACATGTATACTTAATTTTGCTTTGGCGTAGACAGGTAATTTGAGAGCCTTCGTTTGCTTTTGCCACGTACGGTTTATTACGGCTCTTCGCTAGGTTACCACTCTCAGAAGAATTGAAGGTGTTTTTCTCTCTACGCTAGAATAAACTGGAACCGAGTGAAGCAGAAGATAGTGACATTTGTTTTTTTTTTTTTTTTCTTGCTAGGTCCTAGTAGGAGGTACTAAAAACCGGAAACGTTGGCAGCCGTGTCAAATTAGGTTTTGATGGGTGCCAATGCAAATATGTTGTGTAGTCTAGTCTACTTGCTTTGCCTCATAAAAGGTATCATTCTCCTTTTTTTTTCTAATTAGTCAAACATTGTTAATTTTAGCCAAATATACATAAAATATTAATACTTACATTACACAACTAGTCGTCTCGATATATATTAAACTTATTTAAATATAGATATTGGTAATATTTAAGAAACATCTAGTCATATATGAAGAAAGCATGACCTGCACATATATTCACTCTCTTGGTACGTAGGATGGAGTAGGTATCTGTACTTATTTGCGTATGAGGACCTGGATTACGCACTTGCACAGTGCCTGTACGAAACTGATGAACAACAAACAGACGAAACACAGCGATGGGGGTGAGGTCATGACGCGTCTAGACTTATTATGCTTTGCTTGCATGTCGTTGCAACCTCCAGGTTTTTTCAATAGTAGTATTTAATTACTAGTATTTTTTTGTGGATTTACTCAATCGAATTAAAAGTGTAAAGCAAAAAGAAAAGTATATTTATTTTGTTCTTGACGGAGCTAGGGTGTCAGAAAAGGTCAACAAAAGCTCGGTTCCGTTCCATTTGGCCCACCGCAAGAGAAACAACTCCAGAGTTGTGGCCGTCACACGTCAGAGGTAGGTGGCGGTGGTGGTGGCCGCCGAGTCATCAGTGTAAATCCACTCGCTCGATGGGAGCTGGCGATCGCCGGAGCGGCCGGAGAGTCTCTGGTCCGAGGCCTGGTTCCGTTCCATTTGGCCCCGCGCGAGGTGGAACTGGAAAGCGAAGAGAGAGCGGACACACAAGAGAAACAACTGCAGAGTTGTGGCCGTCACACGCCATGCGAGCGACGGCCTGGTCAAGTCACGAGTTGTCGTCGTCATCTGGAACCAAGCACGAGCTCGACCACGAGCTTCCGACTTTGCTCTGATGCTCAACGACAACAAGAACAAGACCAGTCTAGCTATGAATCTGACGAACAGAGTAGGACGATCATCTGACAATACAAAAGCTGAATCTAATATAACACTAGTACTATGGATCTTTACAATTTCTTCTACAACATACATCAAACAAAACCAGACATCTGTATCCAAAGAAGAAGAGAGATTGATCAGAGAGAGAGGAAATCCAATCAGAAAACAGAGAAGAAATCTAGCTAGCTACAACTAGAAACCAAAGCTAAAGGAAGGGAGGCAAAAGACCGAGGTGAGTGATGCGACGAGCGGCACGTACGATTCATGCCTCGCTGCAAGCGCTACGGCTGGACGCGCTACGCATGGAGGCACGACCGATGGACTCATCGATACGGTCCAGTCGCGGCCTCCACGGCGCGGCCCGCCCGGCGGACAGATCCTTCTCCTTGGATTCCTTCTCCTTCTCCACCACCGCCGGCACAGTCTGCATCTGCTGATGCTGCTGCTGACGACTCCCAGCGGCGGCGGCGTCGAAGAGCGCGTCAAGCGGGCTAGGCTTAGGCGCGGCGGTGGCGCATCCCTTTCTCGCGAGCGCGGTGAGGCGGTTCATGAGACAGGCGAGGTCAACGGCGGATGACTCGGCCTGGAACACCGACTGTGGGAGCAGGAAGTAGACGGTGCCGGGTTGGAGCGTGTCGTCGGGACGGAACGGACCGCGACCGGGTTGGAGAAGGTGCGCCGACGAGCACAGCACGTAGCCTTTGCCGTCGGTGGCGGTGGCGGAGGAGAGGCAGCCTGTGACGGTTGATACGGTCACCACGCCTGGACCTTCGAAGTCCTCCACGTATCCGTTGGTGTGGATCACGCGGACCCCCGCGCATGGACGGAGTGTGGAGCTCGTGGAGGAGAAGGTGCACCCCATCTGGAGAGTGGAGACTGATGGAGGATGGAGCTGGAGGTGAGAGTGGAGGGAGCGGAGACGACGACGAACGGAGGCGAGCACGGCGAGGCGAGGACGGGCCGAGGTGGGGGGTGTGGGGTGCTTTTATTGATTTCCGCGGGGATTTGATGGACGGACGGAGCAGAGGCGGGTCGGAGACGGCTCGAACTAGGAGGGTCCGGCCGTCTAGGTCTCCGCCGGCGGTGGGGTCCAGCGGGTAGGCTTCGCTGACGCGTGGTGTCGACGAGACGGCCGACGGCGGGTTAACCCCGGTAGCGTGGCGTGCCGTGTGGAGTGAGCGGGATGGCCATGTGGAAGATGGGAACAGCCCAACAGAATAGGATAGGATAATGATAATCTCAAGGAGTCCACGTCCATCAGGCAAAGCGGTGGATTAGGCCGGCGTATGGCCACCCGCCTTCGGGCAATAATAAATGCTACAGTACGTAAATATAGTAAATAAAAGTATTGGAGGGGTTAATCTTTATCTTTTTCCGATGGTTGACCTGGAGGGATGGATTATGGCCTACTTGCTCTTTCCTAAAATAATCGTACATATTTACAATCTATCTTTGCATTTAGCTGTAGGCTGTATGTTTTTCATGCCTTAACTTATACTTCCTCCATCTCAAATTGTAAGTCGTTTGACTTTTTTGCACCAACTTTGACAGCTTGTCTTATTCAATTTTTTTTGCAAAATATCACATCTTTTATCGTAGCTTGCTTTATTAATAAAAATTCTTCAAGAATAACTTTAATTTGACCATTTTTACACAATTTGTTTTCGAACAAAACGAGCGGTCAAACTTAGTGCTAAAAAGTCAAACAACTTACATTTTTGGGATGGAAGAAGTACTACACAAATAATCTAATAATAGTATAATATTTATTATACATCACATGTACTAGTACTTTTTATATATATTTGGTTAAATTTAGAAAGATTTGACCGCTCGATAAATAAAACAAGATGTACATTCGTTATGGGACAAGGAGTATACTTTATATAAAAATTAAAACAGATGTACATTATTTGTTATGGGACAAATGGAGCACCTAATAAGAAATAAAAACAATGGGAAAGGGATCCGTGCCAAATGGTCCGAGATGGATAAGGAAGCTTGTCACTTGATGTCAAAAAAATAAAATAAAAGGAGTGATCGTCCCTAATTTAGAAAAAAAAAAACCATTCTAATATACTCCCCACTCAGCACAACCTAACCATGCTCCACTACATAAATATTGATCTTGATTCCAAATCGCAGAACAAAATAATGCAGTTGCTTTCTAATTGTGCCTACAGTGTCTACAAGCCAGCACAAGCAGGGAGTCACCGCATCAGGCCTCTCACTCTCAGTGGTGGATTTGGCAATGGGGCTGGGGGCTCAAGCCCCCTACCGTGGCCGCACCTGTGGAGCCCTTCCCCCTCTAAAAAAATTTTGTGGCAATGGAGGTAGGAAAAGATGGCTGAAGATGGTGTCAGAGTTTGAAATGTTTTGTAGGCTTGTTTTGGGGTGACTAAGGGCTTCTCCAGTGGCCTTTCCAAAGCGACTCATGCTCCTACGTGGCAGCCGAACGAGTCGACTCAACGACTGGAGAAAACGACTCATCCGGAAAATTTTTGAGTCGACTCAAGATCTTGAGTCGGTTCAATAGAACTTCATACGAATAAAAATTGAATCGTACACACCACCGGGCCTCTACAGCCGCTCACCACCAAGCCCATCGAGGCGACGACCTTCGCGGGCGCACCGCCGCCCGATCCCCTACGCGGGCGACCCTCTTCGCGGCGGGCATCTTCGTGGCCGCGGTGCATGAGGAGGCCGCCCGCGTCATCTCCGCCACGGCCGCCTGGATCTTTGCCGCTCGACGCCGCCCGCCGGTGATGCGCCCGTTGCCGGGCGCTGAGGATTTCGCGTCGCCGTCCGCTCGGGGATCTCACTTGGCCACGGAAAATTCCACGCGCCGCCGCCGCTCGGAGAGGGCCATCCTCGGACGCAAATCCGGCGCATCTGCATGCACCCTTGCCGGCTGCGGCCGCATGCGGGTGCCTTCGCCGCTCGGTGCGCCGTCGGAAGAGAAGGAGAAAGTAGCAACCGCAGAAAAGAATGCGTATGAGTCGGTTGGTGGGTCCCCACCGTTGGAGAAGTGTTTTGAGGCGTGAGTCGACTTCTATTTTGAGCTGATGTGGTCTTCTCTTTTTTCAACAAACTCTTTGTTTATTTGGTGAGTCGACTCAATGACTGGAGGTGCCCTAACCAAGGAGCCAACACACACTGGCGGAGACTATATATGCTGCCCATCATCAATGCTCCATCGGTTGGGGTGAGGGGAGTTGGGGACAGGGCGAGGGGGTTGGGGATATACAAGACTATTCAGATTTCATCATGTATGCCTCATTGCTATAGTAAACTACTACTGATCCAACCCTTTACAGCAACCTACATCTACATGTCGGCATATAAGTCAAATTTTAGATTTTATAAATCAAATCCTGCAAAACAAAAGACAGGATCTTATCAAATCATCTAATCGATCCTAGTCACCATACACAGTGTTTCAATGTATTTATTCAACTGTTATCTCGGGCGATGTCAACCATTGAATTTTTCCTCAATTATTATAGAAAATTTCTTTTTAAGGTGTCTTGTATCTATATGTATCAGTGTATTAAGGATAGATGTCTATATATGTAAATATCGTTTTAAACTTAGTTGGAACTTGGATGATTGATTCGTCTTAATCTGTAATTTAAATTATTTGTTCGGATGCTTGTATACCTTATATTTTAAACATCAAGGACATGACATTCAATAATGCAAAGTTAACAATATGCGCGCTTCTAAGTCATATTTGTCCAAAAAAAAAAAAAAAAAAAAAGAAAAGAGTTGAAAGGATGATTTTCTAGCTACCGGAGTTGGTATATGTCCAAGAAAGAATTGACAATACAAGATGTATTCAACAGTGATATAAGGCGTTTTGTATGTACAATGCGGGTCCATTTATTTATTACTCAAGCTGGACACTAAACACAAGTTTTTTTTTTTTTTTTTTTTTTGAGATGACACAAGAAGCAGACGCTCACGCCACAACACGCGCAACACACTCACCCCTATGAACACACGTACGCAAACCCTACCCCCTATGAGCACCTCCGAAGGACTGAGCACCCGACAGATCTAGAGATTCTCGAAGTCACCATTGGCGCCTCGTCGTCGACGGGAACGTCGCTTACCACTTAATGCATAACGCCGGAAATCCTAGGAAAATCCCAAGAAAAGGTGCGAGCACCAGGATTTGAACCCTGGTGGGTAGCGTCCCACTGGACCGTCCTACCATTGGACTACAAGCCGAGGAAACACAACAGTATCATGGGTTGTAAAAATATTGCTCAAAATTTCAGCTGATGTATTCAAAGGTGACATAAGGTGCCTTGGACGTACAATACGGTTCAATTTATTGCTGAAGGTGGACACTGAACACTAGTTGAGGAAACAAAAAAACACTAGTTGAGGAAACAAAATGTGCCGACTCGTAGTTTGTGTACTATCCATGTGATCGTATATTTTTGGATTAATTGACTTCACCTCTCGCTGATTGAGGACAATTGTGGTAACATAATGTGGAGGACGACAGTACCATCTTACCAATACCAAACAAGGTTAAAAAAAAAACTTTGCATGTGGCTCTGCTTCAAAAGACAGGCTCAGCAACCATATAGTCTGGACAACAACGATAGTCAACGATGCAACGTCGGTGCGACGACCGCCAGCCGACAATGTTTTACCGTATGATCAACGCTGTTAAAATACAGAGAGGACGGATTGACGAAAAAGCAAAATATATTCAAAAGAATTGCCATGACTAAGTCTTGGAAGTCTCTTTGAGATAGAAAAGCAGCAACCATGCTCCCAGTCCTAGCTGCAATTACACGCAACTCCGCCACGGGGTTACACGGCTGCCGGCGAGCCGGCCGGGGTCACATTTCCACTTAAATTTTGGGCCTCCATGCGACGGGGAGACTACGGCAGCCGGCGGCCGGTGACCGGCGGGCGGCCGGCGCACGCTTTCACTTCACTTTTTCCGTCCAAAAGATCCAAAGCCGTGTGTTTACATCAAGATTAACTGACCTTGCCAACCATTCAGATTCAGCCAACACGGTTCGTACCTTGAGCACACACAGCGTGTCCTCGACGAAGTCCAAGCCACCGTCGCGTCAGTATTTCAGCAGCCGACACACTTCAGCTACCAACTAAGGGCCAGAAACAATCAAACAACACTAAAAACTAATTTCGCAATTCAGATCTGGTAAAATATGGCAAAATTTCGAAATTCAGATCGTGACTCACTCAACTTCAGTTAAAACTTTAACTTTACCTTGGACTTGCTCAAAGCAAAGCTTTCTTTGGGACCTCCTCAAAGCTCAAATTTAAACTCTTTCGTATGACCTGAGCAAAACTTTCTTTGGTTTGACACCTATACTCAATCATAAACTCGATTTTTGAACTATACACTTGTAATCGTGTATAGACTTTTATTTGTTTATATATCTCTGCACAATGCTTTCATCAGAGCTTAAGACGCCGGCGCTGCCGGCTTCTGCTTCTTTGGCATTCTGTAGCCACCGATGACGCAGGCGTGATCGCGCTCGAAGGGCTCGAGGGTCACCTGCTCTGCCGGCTTGAACTGCTCCGCCTTCAGCTTCTCCACTTCGCTGGCAAACACCGCCTCCGCCCGCATCGTGCTGTCGATGCAGTTAGCCTGAGTGAACAAACACTAATTCGTCAGTGCCGGCTAGCGATGCACAGGCTTCAAACCAAAGCTTCATATATAAGACATCTGGTGCTTTGCTTCCATCTTTCTTTGGTTGAAAAAGCTTCATTGTGATGTGCTAACAAGTACTCCTTCCATCCTAAATTATAAGTCGTTTGATTTTTTTGGCTCTAAGTTTGACCATTCATCTTATTCAAAAAATTTACGCAAATATTGTCAAATTCAAGTCATTCTTTAAGAACTTATATTAATAAAGAAAGTCACGGCAAAAAAAGTGATATTTTACACAAATTTTTTGAATAAGACGAGTGGTCAAACTTGTTGTCAAAAAGTCAAACGACTTACAAATTTGAGATGGGGTATATAGTAATACCTTGATCGAGATGACAAAGTGGCCGCCGCTCTTCAGGAAATATGAGGCGTTGAGGGCTAAGATCCTAGCCTGCATGAAGGATTGAGCGTCCAATAGGAAAGTTTAACATGCTGCTTGTAAGTCACATTCAGAACTAACACAGGGCGTCATCGTACTGTATACTGCAACTATACAATACGGCCCCCATTTACTATGCAAGCTGGACGAATTAATTACCAACAGTTGAAAATTCAAACATTAATAGTGCAAAATTTGTGTGTTCGGTCAAATACTGTAGTACCACCAGTACAGCATTGGCAACACACAGATATTATGGTAAAAAAAAACCTTTAGTCAAAGTTCTGATCTAAGCACTTGCAACTGTAGATAGTTTTATATGTACGACTGGTAAATCAATACATCAAAGTTCCAATTGTAGATATTTTTATATGTGCAAAAATTGCCAAACGAAGGAAAAGCCTTGGTTAATCTTATTTCTAGCCTTATGCAATGCATCCCCTCACAAAGAAGTACGTAAATTACATATAAATTAGTTAGGTCCAAAACACTCTTGTAAATGTTGTTGCCACCCAGCATGTACCAAATGATGGGGTACATGAACACCCAGGCTAAAGCATTGGAGTCCTTTTTCAATACATGCCCGGGATCCGGTATCATGCATGCTCTTGTCGCTGGCTTTTCAATAAAAAAGAAGCATTGGAGTAAGAACTAAAAGGTTGTGAACCCTCAAATTTGATTATAAAATGCACAAGGCAAAATAAAAACTGCAAAACATTCATTAATCGGGCATAAGGCCATAAGCACATTCAAAACAGAACGCAGAGCGTCATCGTACTATATGACTGTACAATACGGACACATTTACTGTGCAAGCTGGACAAAGAAAAAGCAAACATCATTATCATCCACAATTTGTGTGATTTTGGACCATCTTTCCAACTACGGCTCAGGCTTGTAGTTAAAATAAGGTATGCAATAGTATAGTACAACGTTGAAATTTGAAAACACACATACAGTCAAACAAAACTCCAGTCAACGGTTATGATGTAAGCAATCAGAACTGTCTTTCAGTATCAGACACGCATCAAATTAATTAAACTGCAACTTGTAAATCATAGCATCAAAGGTCCAACCTGTAGATATTTTTTGTGTACAAAACTACAGATTGACAAATAAAGGAAGGCTTGGTCTATTTCTAGCCTTATACAATGCAACCCCTCACAAAGAAGTAAACGGCGTTATGAAAATGGATTGATGCAGACAGCAGACCAAATACAACTAGCACTGAAAATCTTGTAAATGTTGCCGCACCAATTAGTTCGATTTTTTTAAAAAAGGTACATGACACCTAGGTTAAAGCATTGAGGTAAGAATTAACAGGTCTGATCCCCTCTAATATGATGATAAAATACACAGGAAAATAGAAAACTTGAAAACATTTGCATTAATCGCGCATAAGGCCATAAGCACATCAGAAGCTCGGATTTCCATCATCCATTGTGATGTACTGAAGGGGAATCCGAGTATGTTCATCATCTGCTTGGGCCCAATATTGCCAAAAAAAAAGACATCAAACATAGCACATAGCCCAGCACCAACATTGCATACTAGTGCAACAATCAGAGATTTCAGCTGCTAATCATTACTCATAAAGCAAGTAATAATAAATTAAGAAAAGCACTGTTAATTACAAAGAATTAGTGAGATGAGTATACCTGGTCTGGCTGAGCAACATCAGAGAAGATGACATCAACCATGCCAACTAACATCCGGTACCTTGCTGGGTGCCTGGCATCCTCAATAATGGGAATGACATTTGTCCTCTTCTTGGCCATATTGACAAGGTCCCTTCCACTCCTGTTAGAGAACTCAACAGCATAGACCAGCCCTTCCTGCAAAGTACCAAAAATTCATCGATAGAAACAGTAAATGAAGTCACTGATCAGTATCGGAAGACAGCGTGATTCCTCACCTGTCCAACAATATCAGACACATGAGACACAGTTGTTCCTGAGGCAGCACCAAGGTAAAGCACACGCTGGCCAGGAGCCTAAATTATGAACACATTGTACATTAGGAATTAGGACAGCAACATCCAAACAACAAAACTCAATGAAAGGGCAAGATAATAGATAAGTAAATGCATGCTCAGACTGAGTAATTAAACAGGCTTACAATCCAGATGTTGTCAACACCGCCAAGCACAGCAGCAGCTAGCTTAGATCGGAAGGGGTTCCACACCCTGTACTCTACCTTTGTCCCATCCTCTTTCTGTAATGCATGCCAAAACAACAAGATGACCGAGGACCATACATGACGAGGCAGGCAATGCTAGATTGTTAATTAGTGAAATAAACCTTCAATTTTAACATAATTATCATCTTGGTGAAAAAGAAGTAAACTAAATCACATTTGTTAATTTCAACCCACATTGCACAACAAAATTGCGAAAACAAAGAGAGACGACACATAAAAGCAATGAAGCACGGCCAATCAGCCACAGAGCCAGCGCCCGGGCGGGGTGGGCTCAAGCCCTGCCTAAGAGCCGAAAATCAAGGCTAATTACTGTAGCAAAAAACAAAAAATTATCATTAAATCTTCATGTAAATCAACATCTCTATTGTTTCAGCCCCACCTAAGATTATTTCTAGTTTCGTCACTGCGGCCAATGTAAGCAAGAAGGACCTGGACGGAGACGCGCTTCTCGCCGTAGACGGACTCGCCGGGGCACATGTTCCTGGTGCAGAGTGCGTCCTCCTTGGCCCTAGCGAGGAAGACGCCCTTGTGCTTGTGCGGATCCACTACCACCTTGCTCCCGCCCCTCATGCCGCCGCGGCCGCTCCTACTACGGCTGCCGGCCCGCGCCCTGCCACCAGGCGGCCTACCCCTGATGCCTTTACCCCCTTCTGTCCGCGGGCCGTCAAACCTCCGACGTCCGCTGTCTCCGCCAAACCTCCAGCCTCTGCCGCCTGATCCTCTCCTCCCGCCGGAACGCCCTACGGGAAGCGAAGCATTAGGTCAGTCAGACAGTTTGTTGCACCGATCGAGCAACTGAGCGGTGGTAACCATGAATGGTTTCGGCTTTGGCTTGCCTCGTAGCGGTGGCCTCATGATGGTGACGACGTGAGTAGTCGACGATCACCTCGTACCCGCCGCCGCCGCCGCAAGACAGAGGTTCAAAGTTTTTTTTTTTCGAAAACTTTTTACCCTTCTCCTTTGACGAGGGTTTTGGGTTTTGGCTATATATAATTATGTAATACAGGAGTTTAATAAACAAGCACGTTGAACAAAAATCACGCCTGCGTAATTTTCATTCCTTCAAAAAATGTCGCTCCGGCCTTTAAGCCCATACCTGAGCTGGTGGGCCCTTGAACTTCATCCTGGGCCAAATGATCTTCCAGCCATTTCCCTCGTCACGTTAAATTTCCAGCCCATTTCAATTTTCAACATCGATGACATCAAGATTAAGTAATAACGTACATATATTATTAAATTAATCACAATTCATCAGCACCAGCATCAAGCCATCACAACAGAAGTTCACATATCACGTTCACACCAACCTAGCCTGCCATACTGAACCTAGCCCATGTTTACACCAGCGAAAACTTGCTGTTTCAAGAGCTGGCAAATAATCTAACCCAGCCACCATCAGCAATCTAGCCTACTCTGCAGCAGGTGGCGTCATCTGAATTCTGATCTAGTGCGTAACTGTGTTCCTGCTTCCTTCAGCTACTGGATTCCAGCACCAGGTAGACGGCCCCTACACTATTCACCTGTGGCATTGGTGCAACAGCGCTCAAGAGGGAGAAAGAAAATGCATCTCATCCACTGCTTAGATGATGGTGAAGTTCGAGAATATGTTCATCAGGTTGTCAAGCGCCTCAGGGTAGAACTTGCGCGCGAACAGGTAGCAGGGCCGCTTCATGCCATTCCACATGCACGGCCTCCTCTGCGCTATATGCTGCACGATTACGACAATGATGGCAACGTTAGATCTTCGAGGGAACAAGAAATACCTCATTCGTCTAGGCTGGCAGTGATAGGGAATAGACCAGGCAAAGCGAAGGACCGAATTACTCTTACCTTTGCGTTGCTGCTTATGTGGACACTCTCGTCAATGTGCTGCGGGCATTTGCAAAATCGTTAGATGAATGCCAAAGGTAATGAATTGTTTGCCCTTGAAGGCTCAAAGCTTACCGAGATGTTCTTGAGCAACTCAAAACTTGTATCCACAGCCCTATAGACTTTAGGATGCCATTTCCCTTCAGACCAATCTACATGGGTCACTGACCAATTTGCTATTCCAGTCGGATCAACCATCTGCAGACACAAATACAAATGCAATATTGTTCAGTAGTTTTTTCTCAATAAAATGTTCTTGGCTCGTCAAAGCGAACCAAAGCCCGTCATCTACAAGCTTCTGAACACTTACATTAAAGAGAGTGGGCAAGTAGTGCTCATCTGAATAGCAGTTATGCCATTCATTTCCCGGCTGTAAAGTTGCAATCACACATCAGCAACGACATAAATATCAAGGAAAAGGCAGACAATGTATGTTTTGTACTACTATTGAGCACCCTGAATAGCAGTATGTGCTAAGGTTTGATATTATCTAGGCTGAAAGACACAGATTAACAAAGACAATTGTTTTCACTTTTTCCCTAGAAATCCTCTACCTGTTGTCTGAGCATATTTTAAGGTAAGCTTGTTACACATGAAAAATAACTTGACAGTGCTTTTAACAAGACAAGGTATCTTAGAAAGTTTTTTTTTTTTGGGTGGTGTGGGGAGCAGGGACCACCTTACAGTAACGCTTGAACTTCCCATAGTAAAGGGTGTCAGCGAGAATAAGAATTGCATGCTGCCGTTTCACTGTAAACCACTGTAAGAGAAGAACACACAAAAACAGTCAAGGTTAACTATGCGAAACCATAACAACTGTTATAAGTATTGAATTTGGACGATAATTATCACCTGTGCACCCTTTCTCCAATCTTTCTTCACAATTTCAGGTAGCATATGGTCAGAATATCTACCTGCTCCATGTGGACCAGGATCATCAAAACTGAGAAAAAGATAAATTGGCATGTCAATAGCAAAATTCATATTAAAAAAACATAATTTCAAGGAAATCATATCTTAAATAAAATCTCTTTTCAGCTCTGATTAGGGGAGAAGTTAACATTTTGCTTTATGTAAGTACGTTCACTTACCAGTCAACAAAACTGACATTTGTCTCCATGAGATAACTATATATATAATCAAAGTTATGAAGTGGCACACAACTGCAATTAGAATGAAGTGTTAGGATACGGACCTATCCCTCAAATTTAGATGGGAACAGAACAAATGAAAATGATTAACCTCTCAGAAAGCAAGACAAAATGCTGGTTTTCAGGATCTTGTAGGGCATGAGCCAAGAGCCTCTTTTCAGCATCAACCATAGAAATCGTGCCCCAGATCACCTGGCAAGAAAAATAAAAATTTGATCCTACAACAGCTATAACTAAAACTTTGGCTCAAATAATCTTGGACACAATTGTTGTAGGCAAGTACAAGTACTACTGGCCATGATAGGTGCAGGTGATGGTTCAACAGCATTAATAAATCCGATCATACTCTACAAACTATATCCATCAAGAATGGAGTTCTACAATTATTAGAGATGGCACTATGAGAGAAAACAGAACATTTTTTTTTTCAAAATCAATCTGTATTATATTGAAAGTTAGCAAACATTTTCTGCATAAATCAATGAGGACAGTACAGGTTTGAGCCAGTTCGTAGTTAGATACCTTTTCACTTCGAATATCCCTGCCAGCGAATATTGGACTTGAATGAGTCGGTCTATCTCTTGATGCATGCACATATATAGTGTATCTGTCTTCATGACCCTGAAAGTACACCCAAGTGGTTAGATTTGGTTACTCATACACACCCAGCTGCGCATGGACATATCCTTGTTCTTATATGAGATAGTACGAAAAATTGAGTTTGTTTACAAACTAAAACTGTAGCTAAACACTTTAATTTACAAATAGGAGAGAATATTAGTGCTGCACGCTGAGGCACAATCATTTAGTTAATAGTGCGAAGACTCGTTTACTACCTAGACATGTATTCACTGCAATTCGTAAGTACTGCAAAAAATCATACCATGAAGAATTTTTCCCATAGCTTCTCAAATGGCAATGAACTGGGCGTCAAGAACATGAAAGCAATTTTTGGATTCTTTGACTGCACTGGCCGTGCCCGAATGATGTCTCTCATTATAACACGAGCAGCAATCTCATCATCAGTGTATACCCTAGCAGGTTCTGGAGGAGGCCGAGAATTGCAGTCTTCTGATGGTACCAGATAACAGGCTGTGTAATGCCGTGGAGTATAAAGATAGGCTCCAAGGGCTACTGCACAGACAAAAGCAACCAAGACGATGATCCAGAGAGGCCTTCTAGATGAAGCCCTACTGCGTGGTGCCATGATGTGTCTCCCCAAACAGGAAAGCACGGCCTAGCAAGCTACAGCCATGCAATCATCCATAAGCACTCCTGAACTGATCAGAATCCAAAAACCTGGACAACACAGGGGAAAGAAAAGTTTTAGTTTAATGCCTTCAGGCTTTCAGCTAACAGTACCATTTTTGTTACAAAACAGTTCATGTCTTGAACAACAATCCATATTGTATAACGAAAGGACATGTATAGAAGATTAAAGCATTTCTATGACACAATAGTTCAGAAACTGCTTGATATTGCACTAGGTTTGAAACATAGGTTTAAAAACTATATGTGCAATACTAAATAACAGAGTATTAAAACTTATACTAAATAAAGTACATAATGATGGAAATGCCTATAGGTATTTTTTTTTTGAAAAATATTTATATGTACTTGTTACCCCAAAACGAAAAAAACAACTATAGAGTACATTTCAATCAAGCCAATGTTCTAGTTAACAAGTTGGAGATTCCACAAGCTGTTCTGGGTAACAAAACAAAGCAGGGCAGCTGATGTTTCCACCTGGAACTTGGCAGTTTCTATGCACAAATGAACTTTAAGTTATTAGGGATAATACAAAACACAAGCTCTCTAAGCATTTATACTGCCATAACCTCTTTTTTTGTTCCTTTTTGTTTGTTGGTTCATATGGCCTGCACCAATTTTAAGTTAAATTATCTTACATGTCCACCCATGAATTTGTCCACAGCACAGCACAGCAAAAAAAACCCTCCTTAAACCTCGCCAGCCAATTGTAAGGGAACGAAGAACCAACTCGAAAATGGCATGGCCGCAACTTGGCTTGGGGAGCTGAAAACCCTAGGCAAGATTTTAGATGGATTCTCGTCTCGATAACTAGGACAGCACGCAGGCAGCACACGAGCCGAAAGGTAACCGGGCAAGAAAAAATTCGAACTTGACCGCTCGCAGACGGGACCCCAAGGACATGGCAGGCGAGAGCTCCAACCTCCAAGACTAAGAGAGAGGCAAAGCAAAGCTCGAGTCACTTACCCCACGAGAGGAGAGGTCGATCCGAGTCAGTTCGGATAGAGGGAGCTCCACTGACGACTCCAGTCCAGTCCAGTCCAGCACCAGGGGGAGGAAACGGCAGCTGGCAGTGAGCGGGGAGGCGAGGTCGACGGCGACGAAGCACCGGCAGCTCGCGGCGGACGACAGGAAGCAAGAGCACGCGCTCGATTCGTCCGGATTACGGTGGAGTTGGGAGAGATCTAGAGGGTGGAGGAGGGGGAAAAGTACGGAAGAATCTTGGGAGCACGCAAGACTGAGGTGGAAAGGCAACCACACACAGCGCACAGAGGTTCTGCATGCAAACGCTACTTCTGCTTGACTCCCTCCATCTCCATGCCATGCCAACAAGAGGTTTTTGCATCTTGAAATCACTTGAGCACTGTCTAATTACCCCATCTGATCTGATTTGTGTAATTGTGTTCTGTGCAGCATGGATGTTTCAGAGTTTTGCCCCTTTTTTAATGTCAGGGTGCTTTCTGGAAGGGAAAAAAAAGAGTTGTTGCGTTGAAATGTCGGATTATGTGTGACGCCACGTATGGGCTTTGGAAAGAGACATCCGCTTCTTTCTGTTTAGTGAATGATGTATGGTTAGAAGTTTACACGTACTCCGTATAAGTGATAAGTCCATTAGTAAGTCCAAGTAGACAAGGACATTTCAATATAGTAGTACTGTGTACTTAGTTGCTTGTCATTAGCATCCAAGAAGGCCTGACTGTCCACCCTGTTTGACACTTACGTTGGAAATGCAGAATTAGGAGTGGATTTTGTAGTGTTACACAAAATCCCAGCTATAAGGGTCCTTTTAGAATCTCTTAAACTTTGAAGGGCCCTTTTAGTACGCAGTAATTTCATAGCCACAATCACATAAAACCAATTTATTTTAAAAGAGAAAAAAACATAGGAAATAGAAAAAAAAAACGCTCATTCTAAAAGGGGCCTAAATGGATAGTTTCTGAATATTAGTATTGGCCCTGGCCGGCACCAGTTACATTCTCCATTGCATTACTCGAGTCGTCACAGAAGATGCAGACTGAGCATCAGTGCAGGAAAAACCAAGCAGAGCCCTCCCTTTCAGGCCCCTGCTTAGTCAAAATCCTACATCATTTTTTTCTTTACCAAACCTATATAGTAAGTATATAATATTTGTAACTATATTACTAGATCAAACACCCAGCACCGGCGATCTTAGTCTACCTTACGCCGGTGAGTCACCTTACAGTTGCTCATATGTGCACACCCTTCTTCCACGGTGGAATTCCCACCCTACTACTACTACTACTCTACCACGATCTCAGGCAGCTTCAGCATGCTGTGGCCGCCGCAGCAGCTGCTCCTCGCCGTCGCCGCCGCCGCCGCCGCCGCCGTCCTGGGGCACTTCACCATCACGTCGCTCCTGCAGCACGGGCTGGTCTCCTGGCACACGCAGCGGCCTGCGAGCTCGAACAGGTGTCTCCACCTTTGACGCTGCAGCAGTTCTTGCTCGCAGCGTAGTCGGTGGGAGCAGGGGCGCTGCCACAGTCTTTCGCCTTCCCGCAGTGCTCCCCTTGTGTTCTTCGCTGTGGTGGTGGCCTTCATCTTTGGGCAGGGTAGCAATTGCAATCGTGACCTCTTCAACTGGCTTGGCTGCGATCTTGTCGTTGTCATGAGGCTCATGGCAGCAGTGGTGGCTGTGGTCATGGCAGTCCTTTTCTGGCTCCTCAATCTCCCCATGCTGTTCATGCTCATGGTCATGGTCATGGCAGTGGTGTGTTTCTGCAGCGTGCACAGTTTGCTGCTCAGCATGGCACTGATGCTCGCAAGCATGCTCAACAGTAGTGTGTGAATGGTTGTGCTCCTCACAGTGACTGTGCTCATGCTCACCTGTAGCGTGCGAGTGGATGTCCCCTTCGCAGTGCCTATGTTCATGTCCATGGTCATGGTCATGGCCATGGCCATGGCAAGCACCCTCATTGTCAGCACACGGAGTCTTGGGTTCGTTGCAGTGGCTGTGCTCACTGTCATGGCAATCCTGCTTGCCGGTGTGGTCGTGACTATGGCCATGGTCATGGCAACCATGGCTCTCCACAAGCAGCTGGTTGCCTGCCTCTTTGCAGTGGGTATGGGTGTTGCCATGGTCATGACAAACATGCTTTTCCGTAACCACATGGCTGCTGGGCTCTTTGCAGTGCTTATGGCTGTGGCCGTGATCATGACAAGCATGCTTTTCTGTAGGGTGCTGGTTGCTCGGCTCTTTGCAGTGTGTGTGGCCATGGCCATGATCATGGCAACCATGCTTACCAGCAGACGACTCTTTGGAACAGCCTGTCGACTTGCACTGACCATCTGAGCAGTGGCGGGAGACACAGTGCTTCTTTGCATGTGACCCATGCTGTGAAGAGGCGCAACATTTCTTCGCCTTCCGACCGCCCTTTGATCTCAATAGCAACATGCTGTACATGATCACCAGCATGCATGTGCCAACATCTGCGAGGACGGCTGCCCAGATAAGCGGATGTCCAGAGAGTGCAAGTCCAACGATTGCAAGCTTGGTGATCACCGAGAAGATGATGTTCATGATGATAGTCCGGTGCGTCCTCCGTGCCAGCTGGACAGCCTTTGGGATCCTGCGGATGTCATTCGACATCAGGGTTATGTGGCTCGTCTCCATTGCAACAGCTGAACCAGATACACCCATCGAGACTCCAACGTCAGCCTTGGCCAGTGCTGGGGCATCATTCATGCCATCACCGATCATCAGAGTAGGGCCATGTTTTGCCTTGAGTTCATCAACAAGCCTCACTTTGTCCTCTGGAAGAAGTTCAGAGTGAACGTCATCAAGTATGTTCCCAAGCTGCCAGAAGACAGAAGCAGCAACATTATAAGTTGCCATATTGTATAGAAATGATAAAAGTGCACAATACCAACACTACCATGTCTTTTTTTTTAACAATACCAACACTACCATGTCTTTTTTTTTTTTACCTGGTTCTGTGCATATGAAGCTGCTGCTGCACTATCTCCAGTAAGCATCACTGACTTGATGCCCAGTGACCTCAGCTCCCTGATGGCCTCAGCTGATCCAGTTCGGCAGGAATCCGAGAGAGTAAAAACTCCGATCAATTGCCCTTTGCAGGCAACATATCCGATGGTAACTCCTTTCATATCTTTCATTTCAGGAACTATAGAGCAAAGAAAGGGGGTACTCAAAGGTTAAATATGAAAGTGGCAGTATTTACTGCAAAAAAAGTCCAATAGAAACTGTGCTTTGTTTTATTACACAAAAAATCCTTCTTTTAATTAAATAACTAATCCAACCATGTTCCAGTCAGACAACAATATGGGTGAAGGACAAATACAGACATTTTTCGAGTTGATGATTGTTAATTAATATCCCTGAACCAAAACTTGCTATGTGCTGATGAACAGTGGAAATGGCTTCATGCATGGTAATTGGTATATTGGTATCAATACTTCACTAAGTCTATTAACTTATTTAACAGAAAGTCCATGCTACTAGGTAACTAGCAACAAAAATTTTGGAAATACAGAGTTCATATGTTAACCAACCTGTTTCACATGAGGCCCTTGACAAAATTCTTTTGTTCCCAATATATACACCTTCCCCATCGATTTCACCATAAATGCCCTCTCCGGGGTAGATTTGGAACTCAGTAACATTATCAGATTTTGGTTCGACTGACTTTGACTGGGCATAGTCAACTAGCACAGATGCCATTGGGTGGCTTGATCTGCTTTCAATACTTGAAACCCTGCAATAGCCATGGAATTGAATTTATATACACCCAAAGGAACCTAGTGCAAGGCGCAAATTTCAGAGGACACAACACTCACCAGTAAAGAAGTTGTTGCATGGGGACACGTTCACCAACTACCTGGAATTCCTCAACACAGAATTCTCCTCTAGTGATTGTACCTGTTTTATCAAAAGCAGCAATTTTGATCCTTGCCAAGGTTTCAAGGACATCCCCTCCTTTGATAAGGAGCCCTGTCCTCGCAGCGGTCAGAAGAGCACAGAAGGTAGCAACCGGCGTCGACAGCACTAGAGCACATGGGCAAGCACTCACTAGAAGGACCAGGGCCAATTGGAACCAGTGTTTGAGGTTGTGTGCTCTGATCACCACAGGAATCACTGCTACCCCAGCAGCCATGACAACAACAGCTGAAGGTACAATCCAAGATAACAGTAAGGGGAAAACCATCTTATTTTTTCCCTAATAAATAATAAGCATCTAGAAAGGTAAGACTATAGCAAGAGTAGTCTCTTATATCTGGCTTACCGGGTGTATAGTACTTGGCACATGTATCGATCAGCCTCTGAGTTTTTGACCTACTGTTCTGTGCTTCTTCAACTAGCCTTGCCATTTTAGCCACTGCCGAGTTGTCAGCCATGGCAGTGGTTCTGACAGCAATATAGCCTGCCACAGCACCAATACAGAATCAGTAGCTTATTCTAGCCACTCAATACATGTCAATTCAAGTTGCAATGCAATACTATGTATTACCATCTATGTTGAGCGTGCCAGCCCAGACCTGGGAGTCTGGCTGCTTCGCAACTGGGAAGGACTCCCCCGTTAGGGTACTTTCATCAACCTCGCTCCGTCCATCTACAACCACACCATCAATTGGGACGACTTCCCCAGCTTTGACAGCTATTACTGTATTCACCTTGACATCCTGAGCTGCAACCACTTCCCCAGTCTCTGCTAGAACAGCCTTCTGTGGTGTCATGCTCATCAGCGATGACATCCCAGCAGTCGCCTGCATGTCAAGCAATCATTTAATTAGATCTTTCTGAGAGAACAAAAAATGCAAATATTGCCTCTATAACACATATATTTTACAAATATATGAGCAATTATGCAACTACTATCTGCTTTTCTTACAACATATTGCTTTTGGTTGTTGGTTATAAGATTTCCTAATCTGCTTTACACATGTATGACTGTATGTGCATGTTTCAGTCCACTAGATATAAAGTTTATTTATCTTGACTTTGAGAGCTTTCAGGTGGGCATCAACACCATGCTCTCATCTGCATCTTAAAATGGTGGTACAATCAGCAATGTGGACCTGATCCAGGTCCAAGACAGACCCCAAATGGCAGACCAAGGTCTGTTCATCAGTCCATCAGTGGGGATAGTGCGCATCCAATCAGCGTATTGCATCAGTACGAACATGCGCTCACAAACGTGGCTGTCCAAGAAGAATTAGATTCTTCTCTGTGCTATGGGTTCATGTGTGGCCTCAGAGATCCTGATTCTATTATTATTATTTTTCTTATAATATGCAAAATAAAATGCTGAAAAAAGATGGGAAGACCTTGTGGCTCGCCCTGGTCTCAAGCCATTCAGCTGTAGTGAACAGAAAAACAATGAACCCAGCCTCAGAGTAGTCCTTCAGAGCTATTGCCCCAGAAACTGCAAGTAGATCAAATAAGACATTAAACTCTACAATTTAAAATTCCATCCATCCATCTACCAAAAAACCAGGCATTCATGCCATGGCAGAACCTAAAAACAGGTGTCACAGCTACAATAACAAGGAACAGTTTCTATGTGATGGCAAGATAGCGTGGACCATCCTAGGTGAGAGGGTAGTGCCAACAACGAAATATGGTGGTGACAATACATACAGACCGCAAGCTGTTGCCATATGGTGGTGACTATATATTTGGGATAGAGCGATATCGATACCACAAACAAATTAAAGCTGATCCAGAAAGTTCGATTCAAACGATATGTGGCTTCGTCCTAAAGGAATACAATTCCCTGTTAAGTTCACATCACATCGCCACTCTGTTGTTCATGTGGCATATACATTAGCACCACATCACAATAACCCTTTAGTGCAGTGGAAAGTGGAGGTCCCTCCAGAACCTTTATGAAGAGAAGAAAAAAAATAGGTTGGGCAAGTGAGACATAAACTTTTTTTGGTGCCGGATCGGTTCCCACTATGGAGCCACCATATTGGTCCAGGAAAAACAACTTGCACTGGCCTCCTTTTTTGTGCTCAACCCCATCACTCACATGGAGAGAGATGTTAAGTGCAGAATTATTAGCCCCAAAGTGCGGGTATCTGTCTGTCTGGGTTTGCATACATACATGAGCAACGGATGATTATGACATGCACGATGAAAACGATCGAGTTATTTACTAACTAGGCTGAGCACACCGTTATGTGATGCAACTAAAGAATTCAAGCAGAGAGGACAATACATCCCTCCCTGTCAATACTGTATGTGGTGAAGCAGAGGAAGGGAGGAGGTTGTTTACCTGCAATCAACATGAGTATGTTGACATCGAGGGTGAGCCTCCGTGCAGCAGCAAAGCTCCTCAGAACGATCGGCGGCAGGCCGGCAGCCGCCGCCACCAGCGCGAACCATTTCAGTGGAGACCAGAAGTGCTCGAAGAGCGACACGACCAGGAAAACCCCGCAGAAAAGAACGTACGGGCTGGGCCATTTGTTGGCTACCTTCTCCTCCGAGCCAGTGCCGTAAGCTCGAACAGACGCCTCCAGCCTCGCCTGGTTCAACGCCTTGACTGAAGAAAAAACAAAGAAAGCAAAAGGTCAACCAATGTTCAGAGATGTTCATCGTATGAATGTTGTGATGACTGCGAGAAATGCAGGTGAAATTGGCAATTAAGCACTGTTGTCATCACAATAAATTAAAAAAGAGGGAGAGAGAGAAAAAGAAAACCGGCAACTCCATATTTATTATAGAACAAACATGCAGTTGTTTGTTATTAATTAGTGCATCTCAGAGATGGTGTTAAATTTTCTTTTATAATAAGCCTGATAAATGAATGTTAGGGACGACTGGGTAAATTTCAGAGTGGAATTTCCACACGAGCAGAGCGTGGTGCAGAGACTAGTTTCTTGGCGGTTTCAACTCGCTTGTCACAAAAAAAAAAAACTCTGGTCTCGCTTGAGAGTTGAAACCAAAAGACCTGTCGTCTTGACATCAGGTGGGCGATCTGTTGTGTTGCCACTTGGGCTACGCATCGCATCGCATCCCCGTGACAGCAACCACCTATCTGTATGATCTCTTGGGACTCAGTTCTCAGGAGGAGGTACAGTTAGTTACGTTAAAAAAACCACACACTCATGATGATGAAGAACAGGAAAACAAATCAAAATCATGCAGCAGTAGCGGTCAAGTTATAATTGCTGACCCCTACGGTGACGCCAAGCATTCCATCCTCCTTCTAAAAAAACACACACACACAAGGCCTGCTACTAAAGATTATTATTACAGAAGTCTAGTGGTCCCCAGGATGGATGTATGAACCAAAGCGAATACTTTTGCAAGCAAATAAGAGGAGGAGGAATCGCAGTGGATTTTCCACGGAAAAAGTGGAAAGGAATTAAGACGAGCTTTGCGTGTTGCTTTGCAAAGAAACGAACGAACGAGCTTTGCGTGATCCTTCCTTTCTTCCCCTCCCTCTCCCTGCATTGCCAAACATATTCATTCCCCTGGCGCCCCGGGTGCTTAAGCATGAACAACGAGTTTCTCCGATCCGCGCGTGTAATTTTATTCTAGGAGAGAGAGGGGAAAAACAAGATTGCGTGTGGGGATTGCCGGCGGCGTCCATGATTGAGCTAGTGACGTCGTGGTGGGCGGCGGCGGTGGACTCCGGTCGGGAACAACCGGACGGACTAGTACCAACTACTACCAAGTAGTACTAGTCCAAGTCGGGTCGCGGTCCCGTCTGGTCTCCGGCCGGTCAGCCGGCGGCCATGTGTGGAGCAGGAATGGCACGACGGATGGTCGGAAAATAAAGAAAGAAAGAACGGCAAATCAAACAAAAAAATAAAGGGAAGCAGGGGCAGGGGCACGGGCACGCGTACCGATTTGCGCTTGCGACGTGGCGGCGGCGTCGTGGAGGACGATCACGGTGCGTGACGGGACGATTACAGTGACGGTGGAGACGCCGGGGAGTGGGCGCAGCAGCTTCTCGACGAGAGGTACCTCGGAAGGGCAGCAGATCCCCAGCACGTCGAAGTAGCTCTTCTGCAAGGTCCCGGCCGCCGGCGCCGCGGTGGCGTCCGCCATGGGTGGCTACGTCTCCGGCCGCTCGCTCCCTCGCTGTCCCTCCCTCGGGTAGTCCGGCTTGCCTCTCTGTGTACAGTATGTGAAGAAGCCAACTGGTGTGAGCGGAGGCCAGGGAGCAATCTTGGCGTGTGCGGCCGGGGTTTGGTTTCTTTCTTTCTCGGTGCGCGTGCGTGCCTGCCGGATTGTGTATGTGTATAAAGAAACAAGAAAGCCTGCAAGGCGGCCGGCGGCTGCAGAGGCTTTACTTACCCCGCCTACCCCGCAGTGCGCGGTGGATCCACCAGCACCAGACGGCGGCGGCCGGCGGGACTGGGCGGTGGTGTTGGTGTCGAGGCGGGCGGTTGCTTTGGCCGTTGGCGGAGTGAGGAGCACCAAGCCACCCCTGGCCCTGCTCTGGCTGGCAGAGAGAGGGGAAAGGAGGGAGGAGTGGGAAGGTGGAGGCTGCGCAGGGGCCTGTATTTATGGACGCGACGCGACGCGACGCTGGTCCGTTACTGGTGTGGACTGGTGGTGGGTGCCGACGCGCCAGGCACGGGGCAGAGGCGGCACGCACCTCCGCCTGGAAAAGCCGCAGGGTCGGGGGGCAACCGCCACGAACGGAACGGGCATGAGACGTGTGAGACCGACGCGACGGGACGCGGGAGGGAGACGGCACCGGCAACGGCGTGATTGGCCGGCGGCGCGGCCGGGGATGATGATCTATCTATCGGTTAACTTTTCTTCTGTATATCTATATATAATATAATCTTTAGTATTATTAGAAACAATTTTTGTTATTAGAAACTGACGACGCGCAGTTTCGTGCGAGGTTGCCAAGCGGCGAAAAAAAGGCTGCAGCAGACAGATAGAGTCGTCCAGACGACGGAGATGACGTCCTCGTCCGTCCGGCCATG
The DNA here is from genome assembly GCA_015847255.1 of Hyparrhenia diplandra. Lineage (NCBI taxonomy): Eukaryota > Viridiplantae > Streptophyta > Magnoliopsida > Poales > Poaceae > Hyparrhenia > Hyparrhenia diplandra. The sequence goes on along the minus strand of JADLZK010011979.1, from coordinate 47,509 downwards.
CGATCCATCGTCGTCGTGGTCATCGACATCCAAGGTGTGCTTTTGTTGCACGGTGTGCCGTGACGCTAGCTACTTGCCTTGTCTCTGTTCATTCTCTATCGCCGTGCATGCCCCGGCCGGGACACAAGGTTGCGGTGCATGCGCGCCAGCACACTGTACTATACGTGCATTATACTCTCTCGCATGCATGCATGCATGGTGATTGGTGATGCTGAGGGTACTGCATTGATATATAGATATATATACCAAGTACATTATTATTCTGTTGTGCATCGATCGTCTACCATATCGGTCGATCAATCATGCATATGGCGGCCATGCTCGATTGGTCATCTTCCGTTACGGGCCGGGGCTGCATTGGCCACCTTCGCGATATCCGGCCACGTCTACGGCAGTGCCTCAAGGCTACATTTGTGAGCCATGCACGCATGCACGTTGGCGTACGCTCCATCGGTCGCTTGTCCCGTGCTCCACGGCCGGTCCCATCCTCGCCCACGGCCAGCGTTTTCGGTTACATTTTAACATGTCATATCTCCACTTATATAAAGAAATCTACATCTATATGTCTTTTATGTAAGCCCCACGATGGCGTACGCTCCACGGTCGCTTGCCCCGTGCTCCACTGTTGGTCCCATCCTCACGCACAATGAGCATTTTCGGTTGCATTTTAACATGTCATATCTCCACTTATATAAAGGATTTTATATCTTTTATCTTTATGATAACTATAAACCCCACGATAGCGTACGCTCCTTCGGGTCGCTTGCCTCATGCTCCATGGTCGGTTCCACCCCCACAAACGGCCGAGTTTTTGGGTTGCATTTTAACATGTCATATCTCCACTTATATAAAGGATTCTATATCTATATATCTTTTATGATAACTATAAACCCCACGATGCCGTACTCCATCGGTCGCTTGCCCCGTGCTCCACGGTCAGTCCCCACCCCCCACCCACGGCCAACGTTTTTTTGGTTGCATTTTAACACGTCAGATATCCACTTATATATAGAAATCTATATCTAAAGTCTTTTATGATAACTATAAACCACACGATATGGCATACACTCCATCGGTCGCTTGCCCCGTGCTCCACGGTCGGTTCCACCCCCACAAACGGCTAGAGTTTTCGGTTGCATTTTAACATGTCATATCTCCACTTATATAAAGGATTCTATATCTATATATCTTTTATGATAACTATAAACCCCACTGTGGCATATGCTCCATCGGTCGCTTGCCCCGTGCTCCACGGTCAGTCCCACCCCCACCCACGGCCAACGTTTTCGGTTGCATTTTAACACGTCGTATATCCACTTATATATAGAAATCTATATCTAAAGTCTTTTATGATAACTATAAACCACACGATATGGCGTACGCTCCTTCGGTCACTTGCCTCGTGCTCCATGGTCGGTTCCACCCCCACAAACGGCCAGAGTTTTCGGTTGCATTACAACATGTCATATCTCCACTTATTTAAACGAATCTATACCCAGCCCCGGCCCTGGGGGGTGCGAACGGTGCGGTGGAACTGGGCCCTTGAGGCCAAGGGGCCCATCCCCAGATACGGTAGTATATACAGCCAGCCGCTCAAAAAATAAAAAATAGTATACAGCCCAACAGCCAAGAAGCAAGCGTCCCGTGCAGGTATCGTGCGTGCCTTTTGCAGTTCGGCGCACTCCGCGTAGCGTTGAGTCGACCCACCTTCCGCAGTCTCCTACGCGATTGCCCTTGTGCTGCATCTTCTGCAGTTCCTGCCTTCCTGGTTCGTGTGCGACGAGTGATCGGCTATCCCGTGGGAGTGCTAGCGGCCGGCTGTCTGTGCCGTCACACAGCTAGTACTGACTTGCGTATGCTCGTTTTTTTTTTTTTTTTTTTTTTTTTGTATACAGAGGTGCAAAACTGCTCTTGTCCCCCAATCTTTATTTTTAGCTAATTTAGGTTTGGGATCTAGGAATCCATAGGATGTAGCAATTATGTTAACTTTGGTATGGCATAAATTAGTGTTGTACAAAGGGCCCATTGCTAATAGCTTCGCTCCGGGTCAATAATTTGACAGGGCTGGGCCTGTCTATACCTATATATTTTATACGATAGTTATAAACCCCACTCTCACGAAGGGCTCCACCGATCGCTTGCCCCATATTCTCCGACCAGTCCCACTCTCGCCCACGCCCAACGTTTTCGATTGCATTTCAACTTTCTATATATCTTATATAATAATTATGAACCCCACTGATCTAGCGTAGGCTCCATCGGTCGCTTGCCCCGTGCTCCATGATCGGTCCCACCCCCACCCACGACCAGCATTTTCGGTTGCATTTTAACACGTCGTATATCCACTTATATATATAGGAATCCATATCTATATTATTTTATGATAACTATACACCCCACAATATGGCATACGCTCCTTCGGTCACTTGCCTCGTGCTCCACGGTCGGTTCCACCCCCACAAACGGCCAACGTTTTCAGTTGCATCATGTCATATCTCCACTTATTTAAACGAATCTATATCTATATATTTTATACGATAATTATAAACCCTACTCTCACGAAGGGCTCCACCGATCGCTTTGCCCCATATTCTCCGGCCAGTCCCACTTTCACCCACGCCCAGCGTTTTCAATTGCATTTCAACTTTCTATATATCTTATATAATAATTATGAACCCCACTGATCTGACGTACGCTCCATCGGTCGCTTGTCCCATACTCTCCGTCAAGTCCACTCCCACCCACGGCTAGTGTTTCCGATTGCATTTCAGCCTGTCGTATCTCTATTTATATATATAAGAATCTATATATATATATATATATATATATGTCTTATAATAATCATAAATCCCGTTATTCTATCTCCAAACAACCACCTCAACAATCCACTGTCACATCCATTTAATTGTTGTTCTTACTATAGCAAGCCATCTACTACCATTGTTTGCTACTTCAGATTTTATTTGATCAAGTGTTAATCTCATTTCAATCTGCAGCCCTATTATAAGATCAACTCTGAACTTGTCACATGTTTGTTCATAACTGATTGATATCAGTCTATGAGATTTAGTACAGCTGGCGAAATATTTTTATCCCATTCTTTAGTAGTGAACTTGTCTTATAACGAGTTCAGATTTAACTAGACTAACTTGTCTTATACCTTTGCACATGTTAGTTTCATTACTGATCAAGTATTCTTTACAGGTGTTCGATGAGGCTATCTCTGAATTGCGGCAAGAGGATCAAGGTGCTCATGATGGCTATTTTTGTTAGTGACAAAAGATTTTGCTGTGCGAGCAGATCATATGAGTTGTGTTGTTCAAGCCACATAGGTTTTGTAGGTACTTGAGTGTAGGTTGGTTATTACCTTATTGAGAATTGTACGAGAACAAATATTGAAAATGATGAGCTATGATTTCTCAATTTTGAGCTTACGTGTTTCATTAGTGTCTTAATATGTGACAAGATTATTGTCGATTGTATCATTAATGCTATGATGATTTGGCTAAAATTTGTGATGTCCTTTTTCGTCACAATGATTTGGATATGGGCTTGGATATGGATTGGGTATAATAGATGGACAACTAATCCATGACGAACTCAAATGTCAATCGGTGACAGTTCCTGTCGGTTCAGCAAATTTATGACGTGAGATACATGATGGATTTTTTGATCGTCATGGCAAGGTAACTGTGACGTATTTTCGACTGTTTATGACCAAACTGATCGTCATGTAAAGCACCATTCCTTGTAGTGTAAGGAGATGAACATGTGAATCTAATAATATAAAATAGGCTTTATTTTTGTCTCTTAGCCTAAGAAGAGGAGCATGTGACGTCCTAATTAAGTGAGTGAACAGTAAACTAACTGCATCAGGCATGTAACGTAGCGTGGCAGGCGGTTAACTAAGATGATGGCGAATTGGCGATGGTTAACTAAGACGTTGATGGCCACCAGCGAAGAAATTAAAGACGAAGACATGCAGTACAACGTAGGGTAGTGATGTTAGGTCAGGTGAGGCATCGTGTCGACCACGTCAGCTGGGACATCATCGACTCGTCGTGCCTCGATCGAGTAGACGATGACACGTCCGGGGTCCGGTGGCCGGCCATGCACAGCCAGAGTGAATCCGCCGGACGGCAGCTCCCGATTCCCAAATAATGGTGTGCACGTGGAGAGCAACAGCTTGTTATTACTGTATACTGTGGCTCTCTCACATCACGTCCTGTCCGAACTTTAGTTTCTTTGAGACGTGAGAGTGTATCGCTACACCATCGGAAGCGGGGCCTCTGCCGAGTGTGCGATTTTTTTTTAATTCTGTCTTCCTCTTGTGCCTGCAGACAGTTAGCCACCAAATTAAATAATGTCTGATCCCTTTATAACTTTTGATGTAATTCCTAATTTTATTATTAATCTTGACACTAACAGTCCTCCAGAGACAACTTGTTTAATCCACTTACACCACCTCTCATCAAATCCTCTTTTTCAAGACACTTAAATAACAACTTCCAATTAACCTTATCGTAGGCTTTTTCAAAATCCAGTTTTAAAATGACTCCAATTTCTCCTTTCCTTTTTGTTTCATGTAGGATCTCATGCAAACAGGCTATGCCTGACACAATGTTCCTATTTTTCATAAATGCAGTTTGGGTATAGTGTATAATCTGGTCTATAACAGCCTCCAACCGCAAAGTCGGGGTTTTAGTAATCAACTTATAAATGCTTTTCAACAAGCAAATGGGTCTGAATTGCTGAATTTTCTGAGCATCCACTATTTTTGGTAGTAAAGTAATAATGTCATAATTCATTTTGCTTATGTCTACTTTATGATGATAAAAATCATCAAACAGTTGGATAATGTCACTTTTGACTATATTCCAAAGATGCTTGATAAAATTCTATTAGGATTTTGTCCGTCCAGGGCCTTATTTGCCTCCATCCGGTTTAAAGCTTCTTTGATTTCTTTCTCTGTGAATGGGCAACAAAGAGTTGCATTATCATTATGTGAGACTTGTGGAATACTACTCCAAAAATTCTCATCAAGTGATACATCATACTCTTCCGATGGGCCAAATAGTTCACTGTAATATTTTGTAGCATGATCTAGTAAATTATCTATTCCTTCAATGGTACCATCAGAGTCTTCTAGACTATAAATTGTATTTTTCCTCTTTCTACCTGATGCGCATTTATGAAAAAAGGATGTATTACAATCTCCTTTAAGGAGCCAATTCTCATGACTTTTCTCTGTACCCGAAGAGGTTTCTTCTTGTTCCAAACTGTCAAGGTTATGTTTTAGCAGATATACTTTTCTATCAATTTGAGAGTGTGACAAGCCAACACTCTCTTCTAACTGTTCTAGTTCTATCAACTCTTCTTGATTTTTTTCTTCTTTGTTTCCTCCATTCCCCTTGTTGATTAAATCCCCATCCTTTGAAGAATTGTTTACAAAGTTTCAGTTTACGTTGAATCTTGTCAAGAGCTGACCTGGCTCTACATGGTTGTATCCGCATTTCCTCCACCTTAGTGAAGAACTCGATTTTTTAGCCGATTCAAATCAAATGAAAACTGAATGCTACTCCCCTCTGTCCCAAAGAACTACGTCGTTCTAGCTCCGGGCACTTTGGGATCAAGGAAGCCTATACTGTGTGGTCCCGCCTACTAGTACTCTCTCCTCTGTCTCTCTGCTGTTGCTCTCTCTCTCCCGTCGCCGAGTGAGAATGGGTGGGGGTGAGTGGATTGGCAGCTGCTACTTTGTAGGTGGTGTCGCATCTTGAGCTAGAACGACAAACACCGTGGGACAAGAGCAGGCTTCTAGGGCGGCGGCAGACTCCGTGGGACGGAGGGAGTAACTCTGAATCGCATACTTTTATGGATAAACAAAAATTAAAGTTTCCATGCATAGCTAGTAAATGGATGGCCACTACTTGTCGCCGGGCGTGCGGCCATATGGATTTGGCAACCTCCCATGAAGGCCTCGAAATCTCGAATCCACCTTCGTCCGCCCGCGTCGTCAAGCCGCCGCCAGACGGCTTCCATGCATGTCTACCTTAAACATACCCCGTGTAGTGTAATATAGAGTAATAATAAAGCATGCACTCACGCTTCTAATTTAGAATAGATCGACCTAGCTAGCTCATGCATCCATTTCGTTTACAAGTGTGCTAATAAGATATGCTCGGGCAATGTTTGTCAGTTACTTGCGTGTCGAACATATGCGCTGACAAAAAGAGTAGAGGAGCTATCCATTGGCCTTACGTTTAATTAGGATACTCCTTATTATCGATCATCCTTTTGCCACACTAACGACAATTTAATACTAGCTCCTGTCATTTTATTCCAATCGAATCAATTCCATGCACTTCCCTAAAGCCAAAGCCAGAACGATAACTTAAACTAACCTTCAAATCAGTGACACATGGATAGAGGTAAACTATAGATTAAGCTCTTGCTACAATCTAATATTGTCAAATGAATAAGAGTCATATCGGATATGCATCCTGTTCAAAAGAGTGATTGATTATGTGCTAGTATCAATGACGCATTTAGTTATTAATTAACACAAGTCACTGAACATACCTTGAAATCAAGACGCGTTTACTCAACATGTGTAGCTGATATCTCTATATCAGCGATCCATGTCCTCAATGTGTGTCCCTGATGTATTGTAACCAGTGACACATTTCCTCAATGCTCGTCACTGGTATCTTCACATCAGTGACTCTCTTTTTTTATGTGTCACTGAGCTTTTCACTTCAAAGACAATACAAATGTCGTGTTTTTTTTTTTTTTTTGTGTCACTAGACTCTCTAGACTTGTCACTAATTATCGATCTTTTCTGACATATATAGTGAATGATGTGGATTGTTTTTTTTTTCTAATTATAAAGCTATTATTGAAAACATTACAAACTAGGGGGTTAAGCATCTATATGTAATATGTATGTATAGATAGAGAAAGTACATTGTATTTTTTCATCGGTGCTACCACACACTCTACAATGCGGCCAAGACATATGCATATATATATATATATATATATATATATATATATATATATATATGACGGATGAACATACACGTAAAAGTTATATATTTCCACACACGGCGTTTACGTAAAAGCACGTACGTCGAAATTAAAGTAGATGGAGAATTGGAGATGGAGATGCCAATAAAGTTGTTCTTTTCTGACATCCATGCCACGCAACAGTATAGTACGCAGATCGCAACTGCAGGAGATCGACGTGCATGGTCTAGGACCGGACAACCACTCCGATCCTTGTCCTACCTTTCTCGTTCAGTCGTCAAGAACCAATTAATCGTCAAGAACACTCTCACTAGCTATATAGTACTATATTTTTTTTCTCAAATATGTAAAATCTTTGCATGTCATTTGTATTATAAGTAGATAAACAATGATCGTTACAACGACGTGCCACGAGTGACATATTAGGGGACAAAGAGTTGCACAGTCAATTCAGCACTCCCTAGCGTAAGAAAAAAAAAAAAGACGCTATTACTCGCTAATCGAACTACCTAGTCGTCATCAACGATCAGGCGCGTCGGCTAGCGTGGCGCCTCGACCGCCTCGGCCTCTCTAGTGAAGAGTTGCCGCGGTGGCTCCTTGTGAGAGGGGTGGGGTCCTCACGGTAGTTGTCGTAAGCCTCCTTTTTTTCGTCTATATACTTATATATAATTAGTACGTATTATCATATATATATCTCCCCCGTTTTCCTCGAGGCCCGTGTCGTGCCGCCCGTGCTTGCTGTCATGCATGCTTTGCAAGGGTTCAGTGTGCACTAAGGGGTTGTTTGGATTACAGCCATACTCTACCACGCTAAACTTGTGTCCGCCACAGCACCCAAGGTGCATGTTTGGTTCTTCACTAAGCATCGGCCGCCACAGCTTTTGCTATTGTCGTTTTCTTGCAGATTGGTGTCGTCTAGCGTGGCAGATTGTGGCGGACTGTGGCGGACGTTTTGGTCGCCGCCGCCACACCACGGCGTGGCCGACCACACGGCAGTGCGAACTTTGGCCACAAACCAAACAAGCCCTAAAACTACACACATATGCCGGTGCACACGCCGCGCCGTACCAGGTAGCTAGGAACAAATTTGACCACGACTTCGTCTATATACTCGTCTTGGCTTGTCACCAAACATATATGTACTGTACTGTACACAATTAACTACGTTTTGATCCATGCTATAACATGCATATGTTACCCTTGATCCAGTAAACAAGTTATTACCGTACATACCGGGTGCAAAACAGCACTAATAAAATATTTAAAAGGGCAAGAATCTTGCTATTAATTATCACTTCTGCGGTTCAGCCTGAAAATAAATATAATAGGTTTCGCCTGAGGCTAGCCCATCCTTTAACTTTGATGATCAAATTTGTTAAGTAGCGTGGAAGACATTTTGTTTTTTGAAACAATAGCGCGCGTGGACAAAGACATTGTTTCCATGTATTTATAACACTGCCCATATACTAATGAGCAAGACGAGTTTCAGTGGAACTTAACTAAACATGGTCATTTCTTAGATAAATCCCATTTTATCTCTCTATGATCCACTATAATGTCCCAAACATTAACAAACAAACTATGAAAACCAAGAGCACTTTAAAAATTAAAGTATTCTTTTAGTACTTATAGGTTGTAATACTTTTTTCGAAGGACGGCAAAAGCTTTGTCGTGATTTCTATTAGACGAATAAAAGAGAAAAGCAAGTGTCAGTCCAGTTTTTTGACTGGAAACCGGGCCAGAAAAACCAAACAAATGTGGAGGGTACTCTACTCCACTGCACACCTAGGTACCAAGTCAACTCAACTCATACTACAACTGGCGCCCACTCAACTCTTTGCTTGGTCGGATTGGGACATCGACACAAGTCTCAAATCTCAACTCGTGCTCAAACAACTAAAAACAACATACACCTACTCCACCACTGCCACCAACCACACAACAAAGCAGCTAGAACGACGAAACAGCCCCCGCCCGAGACACCCCGACCAAGCCGAAATCCACAACGACGCCTTTAAGAAGGTCACGACGCCCAAGCGCCGCCGCCGCTCCTCCGCATCCAGACGGGGCTATCACCGTGGGGTGTCTTTGGGGATACGACGCCCTCAACAGGGAACGACACTCACGGATGTCGCCGCCGCCACCATACGCCCAAAGAACCCAAAGCACGAACGGCGGTCAAGATGTCGGGTCCCCACCAGACACCAAATCGTCGTTGCCGGGCCATCCGTAAGAAGCCTCACCGGGTCGACGTGTCGCCATGCTAGCAGCCGTGAGAGCGCGCCAACACCCCGCCGACCACCGCCGAACGCCAACCTCCTGCCACTATGTACGTCCACCATCCGCCCGCCGTGAGCGTAGCCGCCGGCCGGCCACCGCCGCCGACCGAGCGCGAATAGGCACCGCCCCTACCCGGGAGGAACCGGAACCGGGCAGGGCCCCGAACCGGCAAACCAAAGACGCCAAGGCCTCCTTCCAAACAACGCCCGCCACGCCGTGATGCCAAGGTCGAGAGAGTGGAACGGCATAGACGAGGACCGCTCCCCCAACGCCAACTCGAACCCCAACTCCGCCGCACAAATGCCACCGCCAAGAAGGAGGAGGGGACGAGTAGAGAGGGAGGGAACCCCACCGCTGCCCCTGCGCCCCCACAGCACCACCACACCTTACCCCATCGGCAAGCCCCCGACGGAGAAGCAAGACCACCACTAGGCCCCGCAACGCCAGTAGCACCACGACGGCACCACTATCCTCGCCATCGCCATGGTCGGCCACGCCACCATGACGCCGCCGAAGAAGCCTCACCGCCACCGTTGGGGAAGACCGCACTAGCCAGCTGCCTCCTCCGAGCCCCTAGTGTTGGTGCCCCGACGAGCCCCTCGCACGGCAAGGACGCCGCCGCCCGGTCGCCGAGCCCGCCCCCACCTCGAGGCCACGCGCGATCCGCTGACGGGCCTTGCCGGATCCGTCCACGTGGCCACCGGATCCGTCGCCGGGAGCCACCGCCGCGGGCCATGGCCGGGCGAAATCGCCGTGGTCGCCATGCCCGCCCCCGCCGATGGAGGCCCACGGCCGAACAAGGCAGGAAGGCCCCGCCGCCACCGTCCTAGGGGCCGGCACGGCATCCGCCAACCCCTCCGGCGGCGCGCGCCGGAAGGTGCGGGTTCGCCCGTGTCGCCGAGGCGGGGGCGACGAGGGCGCTGGGCTTCGTGTCGCTTCTAGGTTGTAATACTAACAAAGGATAACTTTAGCTAAGCGCAATTGGCAATGTCGTAAGACATGTTGCTTTTTGCCACAAGGATAAGATGATTAATTAAACACGCTTGTTTTTCGAAATGTCGATTTGCAAAAACAGTTTAGTCTATTACACCGGTGGCTTTACGATCGACTTCCTCAGCCCATAGTGTAGCACATATATGGTTGGTAGTTGGTTACCGAGAATTAGAATAGACCTGCCAGGAGCGGACACAACTCGTTGATCAAAATGATATGGTCAACATTTCTTTGCATGTTATCTACTTGATTATCCACTAGCTACGTGTTTGGAATATTCAATTCTCCGGTAGCTGCATTCACAGGATTTGGTCATAGCATCATGGCAGCAATTGGAGCATGTGCAGTGGTAAGGATGTTTTTACCCGGGCACAGGGGTGATGTTCTAGTCTTCGGAAAATAACTTTTATAGGCCATATGCTCTACATACAGAGGTCAAACGAATATCCAGGTAGTTGTATCAACTCAATGTAATTATATTGAGTTTATAAAATGCTTCTTCAATAAAAAAAACATTCTTCCTCACTGTCAGGTTCCAGCTAGATTGGACCGGAACTGACACGAGAATTGGGGGATTGGTGTAATGTAACCTCCTAAATTACAGGGGCCCACATGTACTTATCATTGTCATTAAGACCTCTCGATCTTTTATACACGAATTCCCAATAATCTAGAAAGTGCTATTAATCTTCCGAACAGGATCTCATTAACAAGCCACTCCAAAGTATTACAACATTTTATTCAAAATACATCGAGTAACAAATGGAAGGATTACATAACCATAATTTTACAAACCATTTGTTCAAAACAAACTTAAGTAGTAATATTACAATCCGAAATTTATTGGAGTAACATTATACATATAAAACACTAACAACCCTGCCCGAGGGTTCAACTCTACTCGTCATCTTCCTCCTGGTACACCGTCATGCAGCAGGGACCGAAACAAGCCTGCTCATGACCTGCTCCTGCAACAAGGGTCAAAGAACCCTGAGTACGGGAGTACTCAACAAGACTTACCCGACCAAGAAAAAGAGGAGAAGACTCAGGAATGCAGGTTTAGGGGAATCAAGGTAAGGCTTAGCAAGAATCAAGAATTCTTTTGCCGAAAAGCTTACTAAAAGTGAATCCTTACTTTCAATATTTTTAATTCATATTAGTAACTCATATACTCTAGGTTTTCCTACTCTAGAGCAAACATTTCTTTCATAAGCCAACTTTCTTTCCTCAAACCATATTCCATCAATTACTACGATGACGGTGCGAGGATCAAGTCTCCTTTTCTCGTGGAGCAAACGCCGATTCGAACCGCTTACAAACCCAGCTGGGGATACCTCACCACACGACATATGTAGAACTTAAACTTGCATATGTCAACCCTCACTCGGACCGTCCAAAATGGGACCGCGTCCTACGCCACCCGAGAGTACCGTACACCTCCAATCCGGGACTTTAACCCACGAGGGTAACATGTACTCCCGCCATCTCTCCACTCCCAGTGCGCGGTTGTACGTTCCCGATTTGGCTCACCTCCGAGATCTTGGGCTTACTCGTATATGTGGCCAAGTATAACAAATTCTTGATCCAAGGGCCAATCAACGAAAGGTCCTTAACCGACCTGAGACGGGACAAGCACGACCGTGCAACCCCGTCGGCTTAATCACCAAAGACACAACCCGTCTCCCGTCCGGTCTCAAATTAAACACTACACCTCATTATTCTTCCAAAAAGGTACCATATTCATAAATAAAACATTTTGATGAAAAAGCTTAACTAATTAAGCAGGGCTAAGCATCACTAAGCATTTTCAAAATAAAACAAAGTTAACAAGGATAGTATTGCAATAAACAAGGATGATAATGCAAAGAATTAGGTTATCACTTTCGGCTCCTAGTACTTAATGCAACATATCATAAACATAAGTTTAAAAGCTTTGTAAAATACAAGGAAGGGTTTAAATGTATCCGGGCTTGCCTTCGTTGACGAACCGGGACTCGGGGTCAACACCACAACTATAGAAATGCTCTCCAACGTAACAACCCTCCTCGGCAGAATCGGCTCGCTTTTAACAATCTCGGTCTCGTTCACTACACGAAATAATGTATGCTTCAACATGATGGAATTTAAATATGATGCTCAACCGATGCATGAAATGATAACAACTTGAGTATAACTTTCCTTCACGATAAAGTTGCAACCCAACAAAACCAACTTGTTAAACTACTCTAAAGATATCATCACCATTGCCTAAGGAGTTCTCAAGGACCACTTGATTGTGATATGATCCAAGATTCACAAAACAACCCAAAAGTCACACAAAAACCTAAATTATTTGACACTAAACCAATTTTAAACCACATGAAATAATAGGACTTAAGATAGAAAATAATTTAAACATTTCAAAAACGACTCCAAACTTTTTATACAAGTAGAACATATCATAAAAACAGTACCAAATAAAATTTTATGATTTTTGAATAAATATATAATTTTCTAAAAATCATGGAAGATGCATTTTTCAATTAAAATTTGTATTTTTAAAACATGCAAGAACTACTCAAAATCTAAGTTTCAAAATTTTCATATGTAAACATACTCATAAGAAGACTCTACAAAAATTTTCAGAATTTTTGAGACCATTTTCAAATTCCTATGAAAATTACAAAACCGGACACTATTCACATTTGAAGAAAAACGAAAAACAAAAAAAAAAAGGAAAACTAGCCTTCGGGCGAAACCGGCCCGACTCGCCCACGCGTTAGCAGGCCGGCCCAGTCCCGTGCCGCGTTGGCGGGCAGGCCGGTGGTGGTCAGCCCCGCCGACCACGGCGGCGCCGGCTTTGACCGCCCGTTTCTGCGGCGGCGACCTCGACCGACGAGACCCTACCTCTCTGGCCCTCCCCACAGCCCCGCGCATCCCAAGGCACCCCAAACCTAAACCCTAACACACTGCGGCACCCTTTGCCGGGCGACCATGGCGGACGTGGCGGCGCTGACGGACGGCGGAGACGCCGCGCCCGAGCGTTTCCTGGCGACGATGAGCACGCCAACACCTAAAACACACCTAGGCGATCATTTCCGCCACTTAATCGAACTAAAGCGGCACCCTAGCTAGATTGCGCACACACGCCGGCGGAGCGGCCATGGCGAGCTTCGTCGGCATCGACGTTCCGGCGACCACGCGGCGGTAGCGTTCGAAATAAAGGACGCACGGCTACTCTAGACCTCGGGAACACGATGCTCACGTTGGTTTGCGAGAAGACGGAGCGGAGCGGGTCGCCGACGGTGACGGCAACGGCGGCAAACTCCGGTGGCAAGGTTGGTGTTCCGGCGGCTCTCGTGGGGCAATGGCAAAACGGTCGAGCCGACCGTGATCAAGACAACTAGGTGAAGCTAGATGGCAAGATGGTTCTCCACGATTCTCACCGGGAGCAAATGGACGACGACGAGGTGGTGCGCTGGCGGCGCGGCTTGCCGCGGCGCGAGGAAGACGACGGGCGTCGCGGGCGACTTCGGTCGATGGCAAACGACGCCGAGCTAGCTCAAACGACGCGCAACGGTTGCGAACACGATGGCAAGATCAATTTGATGAATTTGAGCTCGAGAACGCCGGCAATGGAAAGGGGGCGGAGGTGGTTACCGGGCGGGCGGTGGAGGAGAAAGAAAAATCGACGGCGGCGTCGGCGCGCCGAGTTTTATAGGGCAAGGGATACATGGACAGGTGGATGGCGATGTCGCGAAGGTCTCCACCGGTCGGCGACGCGCGAGGATGGACGAAGGCGCGAGGCGAGCCACGGCGGCCGGCGGCGGCAGTGGCCGGCATGGGCTGCCATGCCGACATCTTGTAGCACTCAAAACCCTAATTACTGAATTTGATCAAATTCTCCCAAAATTAGAACTGAACTCAAAAATCTCCAAAACGCAACTTGACTTAATTTTTCAAGATCTACAATTTTCTCAATTGGAAGATTTTCAAATTCGGCTTCTAAATATGACTTTTTGAAATGGGGTCAAAAGGGACCAATTTAAATTCAAAATTACTTTTAAAATTACTCAAAAAACTTGAAAAACTTTGTACATATCTTTTGTTCATCAAGAAAAGATCTACAAACTAGCTTTTGGAAATTTTTGCAAATTTTGCTTAGATTTTGAATTATGGACAAGGGGGTAAAGAAGGGTTTGGAAATTAGGGTTTTTTAAATTCAAATCAAGATAGAATTTGATCAAATTTCGTACTACCAAACTATAACCATGAAAACATTCATCCACACCAACAATTTGGATCAAACACATGTGATCAAAATAAAAGCACCCTAACGCCTAAGCACAACATTTTTCCTAAAATATAAACTTATTTTAAATTGAATGCATTTCAAATTTCCTAAACATGCATGCTTTGCGATGATCATGATGACATGGCAAAATTTTTTTAGTTGATTAACACCGGGGGTGTTACAATTTGGGAAGAGGAGATGGGGACGGCGGCGATGGTGGCGGCGGTGGTGAGGGGCGGCGTGTCGCCGTGCCCGGCCGGGCGGGGAGGGGGCGCTGGCGCGGCGGGGCCCCGGCGGCGGGTAGCGGGGGGGAGGGGGGGCGCGCGGGGGAGGAGGAGCAGGAGATTGGAATAAATTTCTTTATTTGCTTGTTACCCCGAAAGATTACTGCACCCTTACTTATATAGCCCGGCTAGTGGGACTTGTATCTCAAGCAATCTCTCTAAAGGTTTCCTTATAGATTGGAATACCTTTTACAAGCATATCCTATTTATTTATTTCCTAATAAGTGTCTTCCTTATAGATGAGATATCCCCTTGCACACCAAAAACGCCTAAAGATAATCCTAGATATTTTTCCTCCTTTTTCTCCGAATTAATTGCCGAAAAATCCGCGGAAGGGAGGGGGCGGCGGGGGGCGCGCGAGGCCCGGCCGGGGCGGCGCCGGTGCTCCTTGGGCCTATCAGGCCTGTCTTTCTGGGCCCTATTTCCTGGGTCATGACACTCACACATCACCCTCATTCCATATTAAAAAAAAAACTCCTATGAGACACCACGTAGCAAAAAACCGATTAATCGATGCATTGAAGGATGGACAGAGAGATCGACTACTTACCACAATCGGGGACTCATATATATATCCCACTGATATATGTGTCAGCAGGCACGTACCTTTATTTCATTTGTTAATATCTTATCTAACCCTAACACTACTACATTACCTCTCTATAGGGGCGGCCGGTTTGCCTCTGTAGGGGCGGTTTTTGCCCGCCGCCCTAATCTTCCGTTCCTACAGATTGTTTTTTGCGGTAGGGGCGGTTGGTGATGCAACCGCCCCTACCGTATGAGCCGCCCCCTACGCTTATTTTAAGAAATCGCGTTTTCAAAATTCAAAAAAAAAATACCAAAACATTTTTATTAAACCCAGGAGGACCCCACCGCCATCTACTCACATCCCCTACACATGGTGATTTTTTTTCGGCTTTTTGCAAATGTTGCGGCACCCAAGATTCGAACCCGTGACCTCGTGCTCCAGGCGAGCCTCCCCACCACTGCGCTACAAACTCATATGTGTCCATGTCTCATTCATTCGTCCCCAAATATTATACAAATCCGAGTGTAAATTGACTATTTGAGGCCCTAAATGGATTCAAAGTAAAAAGTGGTCAACTACAAAGTATCATAACTTTTCGAGATTTACATTTCATATGTTGGAAGTTTTTCCATCCGAGGTCGTTTACAATTTTTTGAATTTCAAATTTGAGACATTTCAACACAACTTTTGCATGCCTAGATGATTTCAAAGTAAAAAGTGGTCAACTACAAAATTTCATAACTTTTCGAGATCTACATTTCATATGTAGGAAGTTTTTCCATCCGAGGTCGTTTACGAAATTCGAATTTCAAATTTGAGACATTTGAACACGACTTTTGCATGACTAAATGATTTCAAACTAAAAAGTGGTCAACTGCAAAGTTTCATAACTTTTCGAGATCTACATTTCATATGTAGGAAGTTTTTCCATCCGAGGTCGTTTACGAAAATTCGAATTTCAAATTTGAGACATTTGAACACGACTTTTGCATGACTAAATGATTTCAAACTAAAAAGTGGTCAACTACAAAGTTTCATAACTTTTCGAGACCTACATTTCATATGTAGGAAGTTTTTCCATTCGAGGTCGTTTACGAAATTTTTTAATTTTTAGTGCCTCCTTTCAAAATTCGGGATCCCACCGTAGGGGCGCCTCAATATAGAGCCGCCCTCTGTCGACTACATTAGGAGCGGCCGGTGATTGAACCGCCCCTAATAATAGTAGGGGCGGCTCGTAACACCAGCCGCCCCTAATGTGGTCACTATATAAAGGGCTCGTATGGTGTCTCACTATAGGGGCGGCTCGAAAAATGAACCGCCCCTAATGTAAACGGCTGGCGTTCTCTTAGTAACGTTTTGTAGTAGTGTAACCGAGAGTAACTAACTCAATCACAATCCGGATCAGACTTTGTGTGGTCAATGCAAAAAATTATAATCGTTCTTAAGGAGAAGAGAGCAGATCGAATTCAACAACCCGGCCGATTTGAGCTGGAGCATAAAGGTTGGCCGGTGGTGGAAGTCTGACAAGCATGGACAGAGATGTGCGCGCAGACAAAGCTAAGCCAGTGAGTGGGGTGTGTGTTGGAATGACATGGAATAGCTTAGCATGCAGCAGCATTGTCGTCGTCTGTCATAGGCCAGAGGCAGCTCAATCAGCAACCGACAAATCCCACTCTTAAATTGCTGGAGAAAGGCCATATGCATGCATGGCCCATATGTGATCATGCATATTATATGTGTATACGTTTAGGAACTCCACCACCTATATATGATCAGAAATTAAAGCTTCCATGATTCTTAATTATATATAGGCTACTACAGATTAAGTTACCAAATCACAATGTGGTAACCACACACGTACTCTCTCCGTCCAGAAAATAATGCAATAAATACGGGTTGCATATGCCAGCAAAAGTAGTTTATGTTTGACCAATTTTTTAATGAATATTATTCACATTTACGGCTTCAAAATAATTTATTATAAAAGTACACTTCAAAATTATTTCAATGATATTTATTTGATATCATAAATATTGATAATTTTGTATTTATAATCAAACTTAAGATACAAAACCACAATATTGTGATAGAATTGCATTCTTTTTAGGTAATACTACTCTATTTTTTTTAAGTTGATAGACACATCTGTTTGGTTCGAGGGACAAGGGTAGATAGGATATTACCATCTCTATGAATTTTGGAATATAGTATCTATATACTGCCCAGTTGGTTGGATGAATGGGACAAGCCATTTTTGTGTTTGGTTAGATGGATTGTATTAGAGTGGACGAGATGAGAATACCTGACCACAAACCGCTATCTACAAATACAACTATATCCATTAAACCAAACGCATAGTACAATTCTCCTCATCTAGCTTGCAAATTCTAGCACTTAACTAGCGGTCCACTAAAAACGTGTTTGGAATATAATTAATTGAAGTGGACAGCGCAAGGTTGGATCCCTGACCTCGCCTACCTCGATTCTTGCGTCGGCAAGGTTTTCTCTGCAGGTGAGCCCGGCCAAATCAGCTTGCTCGAGCTATGGCTAGCAAGCTAGCTGCCTACTGCCTTTCCTAGCTTACGTACGTCGGGCAAGTAATGATATGTCACTAGATCAGTAGTGACATATCTATAGACGGCCACTTCATTTGTAAAGCAAATTTGCAAGATCAAAAGCAGCTCGATAAGTTCTCCATTCAGACATTACATAGGAATACACACACGACAATTGATAAGTCGGTCGGTGTGGCTTTTGGTCTGGCTTTTTTTCTTGGAACGAAAGAATGATCGATAGATAGTGCTGCTAACCACTGCCACTTGTGCAAGCAGGGTACGGTGATGCCGTTTGTGCTTTATTTCATGCGCGATTTCAGCACTTTTTGGACAGGAACAGATCAACTGATCATTGAACTTTGACATGCAAGTCACTGAGAAAGGTGTCTCTATATATTTTATGTGGGGATAATAACATTGTTAAAAGAAGGAAGAAAAGGACTGGACGGTGATTCCCTAGTTGTATATATATAATATATCAATCAAACACTACCACCGCACGCTAGCTTGTACGTGTTTGGTATGAACACGAGGACACGGATTTTCCACAAATTCTCTATGTGTTCCATTTCATATGGTTTCATATATACGTACACAGGGGCCATATCATGGATGAACTAGCTAGCTAGTAGGATATTCTGTTATCGTGCATATATAGTTTCATATGGTCTTTCTTTTCGCCTCGCAAATTTTGTTATACTTTTCAGCATGAAGTTTATTACCTGTAGCCTGTTTATATACTTGCAGTCTGTTATTAGTATATATATTATACTTGTTCTAATAATGTCATGATCACTGTCAGTTTGAACGTAGTAGAAGCAACTGCTGCCAATGCAAATGGAAAACAAATTAAACGCATATAGTATTCAGAGCCGTGTTATATTGCACCATCTTCGGTTCATACTTGTTCCAACGTCGTCATCACTGTCAGTTTCAACGTAGTGGAAGCAACTGAAAATACAGATGAGAATGCAAATGGAAAACAAATAAAGCGCATGCATATAGTATTCAGATTTTCAGAGCCGTTATTGCACCATCTTTGGTATTTACATATATATAAACACAAAAGATGCGAACGTACTGGTGGCGTACGTGGTGAGAAGAGAGCACGCACGTCACAAGAGACGACATCTGAAACTAATGATACAGTAACACTAGTATACAGAGTGTTTTTCATGGTGCCATGCCCAAACCTTCACGGGCGGTCGAGTAGGAGGAAGAGGCAGTGGAGAAAAAACGGTGGGCCCCACACAGTACCCGTTAGTGGAACAAGATGTTCAATGGCGTCTCTTAATTTGTCTGGCGGGCGAGCTAGAGATTCTCTGATCAACGAACTCTTTCAGTAGTTGAAATAATGCCCAATTCCTTGTACGTTGATGACTAGCTCGATCATGACAGGTTATCATCATATACTACGACTATAGACAGTTCAAATGGTTTCGTTTGTGTATAAACTAGAAGATGGTTTTTTTTTGGACAGCAATAGATGATGAGGTTGAAGATAAGATATGCTCAACAGAAGACAAACTAGGTGACGTACGCGAGTTAGGCAAATTGTTTTCTCAGCAGCTACAAGCACTACTGCTCAACAAGAAGAGAAGTAGTGTACGTACTCGTTGCGCGAAAGATTGGTCGACAAAGATCGATCAGAAACGTCGTCTGAAATAAGTGACACCGACTCTACGTACGTTGCGGGCTCTCGATCGATCGATCGATCGATCTTACGTTGGACACGGCGGTGAACGAGAGAGATTCCGTTCAGCATCGTTTCAGCTTGCATGTGTTTGCTCCAAGTCAAGTCGATCTCCTTTCTTTCTGTCAAAAAAAGAAGGCCGATCGATCTCCTTTTGAAAATGAAGGCTTGATCGGATCACATCGTTGGCATCATGGACCATGGACACAGATCGATTGATCGAGGCTAGAAATTAAGCACAGGTACGGTAGTAGTGAGGACAACGAGGAGGATCGGAGGAAAAGGGGTGTCGATCAGGCCGGGCGTCAGGCTGCGGTGAATTTTGGATAAAGGAAGGCCAAAGAAACAACGAAATCATCGTGCGCGTGCACGGTAAAAGCTCGATCTGATCGCGGCCGGAGAACCCGATCGATCAGAAGCACTACAAGGAATGGTGCTTTACATGACGATCAATTTGGTCATAAACCGAAAAAATACGTCACGCTTACCTTGCCATGACGATCAAAAAATCTGTCATGTATCTCACGTCATAGATTTGCTGGACCGATAGGAACTGTCACCGATTGACATTTGAGTTCGTCATGGATTAGTTGTCCATCTGTTATACCCAGTCCATATCCAAGCCCATATCCAAACCATTGTGACGAAAAAGAACATCACAAATTTTAACCAAATTATCATAGCATTAATGATACAATCAACAATAATCTTGTCACATATCAAGACACTCATCAAACAGGTAGGCTCAAAATTGAGAAATCATAGCTCATCAATTTCATTGACACCATCAATATTTGTACTAGTACAATTTTTAATACGGCAATAACCAACCTACACTCAAGGACCTATGTTGCTTGTACAACACAACTCATATGATTTGCTCTCACAACAAAATCTCTTGTCACTAACAAAAATAGCCACCATGGGCACCTTGATCCTCTTGCCGTAATTCAGAGAAATCATCAAACGCCTGTAAAGAATACTTGATCATCAGTAATGAAACTAACATGTGCTGAGGTATAAGGCAAGTTAGTCTAGTTATATCTAAACTCGTTATAAGACGAGTTCACTAATGGGAAAAAAATATTTCACCAGCTGTACTAAAGTCACGAGAACCAAACTATGTTCCACAATATACATTAATAGGCTGGAAAAAAATCTGTACGAAATTATGGAACACAATATACATTTGGCTGGAGAACTGAAGTCAAAATATAATGATAATATTATACCTGCATTATTGTCTAGCTAGTTAAATGCATATTTCTTGAGATTCCAACAAGTAGAGCTGAAAGGTAAATGATGCACGAGAGCACAGAGAAGCACCGAGAAGCATACCTGTGGCAAATAAATAGTTGAATAAATTGCACCGAGAAGCACAGAGAAGCATACCTGTGGCAAATAAATACACACACAGCTTGTATCAAAATCCCAGAAATTAAATAAATTGCAATTAAATAGTTGACTTGCTAACTGAACTTGGTGCATATACAGAAAAAAAGCACTCAAGTAGAGTTCAGATTTCTATAATATTCCAGTGATTACACAACCCAATTAATTGTAGCAAGTAGTAACAGAACTACAGACACCTTGGTTGGGCAAATCCATCTTTCAGATGTCGTTGGAATAGCAAGGAAAAATAGAGGAGATGGGGGTGACCTGGAAGATGAAGCGGGCAGATCTGAGGTTGCGGTCGGAGTAGAATGTGGAGCCTCTCTCTGCGCAGACGTCTATGCACAAATCCATTAGTACTACCCATAGATCCCCAATCATGCACAAATCCATCAGGAGTAAGATCTCACCACGATGACAAATACCAGATCTGGACGTGAAATAGGCGAAGAAGCCCGAAGGAGCACGCCAATGACGGGGAACCAGGACTACAGCGGTCGCCTGCAGGCCGCACTGCCGCAGCCACGCCCTGGCGCTGCCGCCACCGCCGCTCGCAGCCCCGGCCTCGCGCCGCCGCCCGCCGCCCCGTGCCGACGGGTTCCGCGCCGCCGCGCAGCCCTAAGCATAGTCGCGGCGTCACGCGCTCGCCAGCCGCTACCGATGCGCGTCGCCTCGCCCGCCGGCTGTCGCAGCCCACAAGCCGGCCGCGGCCTCGAACTGCTAGGTGCTAGGGTTTGGGTCAGGATCGGGTGCCGCCGCGTCCGCGTCGGGAATAAGGAGAGAAGGAGTACGAACGGACGGGAGGGAGAGTGACGGAAACAGGACGAATGGATGGTCTTCGGCTGTATTGGGCCGTCATGGGCAAATGGCGTGGGAATGTTTCTCCTTGTTTTCTCCTATCAATTTAGAGAAATACAAATATATTGGCAGGGGTCAAGTTTGTATACAATTTATACAATTGCAACACATGGTATGTGTGTATACATAAATGTATTTTTATTTATTTATTATTTCAATACCCAACTCAATAACAAATATATATTATTATAACATTTATTTATTGTTATTCATATATATATGTGTATACTTCTATTATTCGAATGAGTTGTCACTACTCTATGACGTCCAACAATGATGAAAACTAAACTAGCCATCACAGTTGCATCACCTTTCGAATGAACCGTCACAGATAGTATAATTCCATGATGATTTACGAGAATGTCACCAAAAAAACGCCATGTAAAGACCATTTCTTGTAGTGAAGCAAAAAAGAAAACTTGCTTGCTGCTTCCAGTCCAGAATATATATCCTCGGACCTCAGCATCGAGTCACGCATGTTCAGTTCAGCCGCGTAATACTCCTTTGTTGGTGTAGTTTAGCCGTGGTGGTGGACAGATAGACCGTACCGTGCCATGCACCAATGCGATGCACTGCTACGGTCTACAGTACTCGCTAGTACGTAGAGGTCTCTCTCAGTCTCGTGTCGTCCCGTCCCTGTCTCTCCAGCTCCAGGGCAGCGATATGCTCATCTCTCTGCCTGTCCGTGCCAAGAATACACGTGTGATCACCGGTGGATCCGCGGCCCAGGTTTGTCACTCTCTTTGTTCCCTTTTTTTTTTTTTTTTTCTTTCTCCATGGCCCATAATCTTCTGCAGGAAGATCTTCATTAGCACTACTACAGAAATCTTATGGGAGACGGGCGTCTTTTGATTTCTGTGGCAGACAAAGGTGTTCGTTACGGTTAATCGTGGCTTAACTATGGCGATTGCATGTGTCTTACTCAGGCCCGCTACGGTTAATGGATTAACCGAGGTGGACACATTAGGATGCCCACCTTACTAAGTCATTAAAAACGAAGCCCACCAAATGAGCTGTTTTAAGCTCACCGGTGAGCCCAATTTGCCTAACAACCGTGTCGCCACCGCCATCGAGAAAGAGGAGGGGGGATGGATCCGCCGTTACCAAGTAAAGGGTGGGGGTGGGGGGGATCCGCCGCTACCAAGGAGGGGGGGGATCGGCCACGAGTGAGGAGGAGGGGGCTACATCCTCTATTGTTGCGCAGAGGAGGCTCGATCCGCCGCTGGTGCGCATGATGAAGCCGGATCTGCAGCCAACAAGGAGGAGGGGCCCCGGATCCGCCGCCCGCCGTGGGAGGAGGCTCGATCCACCACCGGTGCATAGGGGAAGCCGGATTCACCGCCGGTCTTGAAGGAGGGGTGGTAGTGCTCTTATCGGGCCCGCCTCACCGAGGGTCGTCAGAGTTTCCAAGGCTCTTGTATGCATGATAGAAATAGTGTGCATTAATTTAATCTCATAAAACTTATTTTACTTATATGAATGAAAATTTGATCATTCCTCTCTTCGTAATGTTGTGTTATGTCAACATATTTATTATGGTTAAGTTTTAGCTTAGTAGGCAATACCCATGAAACTCTCATAAAACCTCTACTAAGACCGAATGTTAGGCAGTTAGAGACAAACATTATTATAATTAAACTTGATTAAAACTATACAAACTTTAACCACGTGATTGTAATATGCATTAACTTTTTGTGTGCCTAGATTCAATCTATAACTTAGTTGATTAGGGACTACTATATATATTATCTGACCTGATGTCATCCCTATATACGGCCACGTACAATGGTGACGATCCACCTAGACCCACGAGAAAGCTATGCACCACAAGAAGAAAATCGCACGATATGATATCCGTCCATGATTCTTCTCAACTGCCAAGTGAGTAAACAGTAAACTAACTACATCAGGTAGCAGCATAGTGGGTTTAGCCATTTCTTTTTACTTGTTTTAGCTTATTCTCTATCAACAGGAATACCCGAACAGATAACCAGATATGCTGCATCCATACCCTGAGGTCCTTCGCCGGTCCAGTAAAAAATGATGACAGGCAGTACTACTCTCTTCGTCCAAAAAAAAAAAAAAAAATGTAATTATGAGATTTATGCCGGTTAACTTGACTAAAGTTTGACAATTTTTATAGTAATAATAATTAGTATTAACATTTTATATCCTAAACAAAATTGATTATAAAAATATATTCCATCATTAATCTATTGATGTTTTATTTTATATAATATAAGTGTAGTCTTTTATGTAATGCAACCTTTTATGTGAATTTGGTTAAAGTTGGAATCCCTTGACTTTGAAAATTGCATGTTTTTGTAGAGAGTACTCCTAGGTGTGGTATTGTTAGGTCAGGTGAGGCATCGTGTCAACCACGTCAGCTGACATGGTCGACTCGTCGTGCAGTGTCAGCGACGACAAAGCCGACAAGGATAGTACGAGTAGTCACTGAGTTACTGTAGTAGACGACGTCCGGCGGCCGGCCATGCCGTGCGCAGCAGCCTGCAGAGTGAACCGGCCAGGCAGCTCTCGCCTCTCGATTTCCAAATAATGGTGCGCACGTGGTGGAGAGCAACGGAGTACAGCTTATTATTATTACTCGATCTACTGCCTCTCCCGTCACGCACTACACACTTTTCCCCTGTGGTACGCTTTTTCCCTGCTCACTTCACGTACGTCCTGTCTGAAAATTAGTGTGTGTGTGTGTGTTTTGCGAGTTGAAATAGTTTCTCTGTGAGAAATCGTTTGAAAGATGAAAGGTCTATCACGCCTGTGAAGCATCCTGGACGGTGAGTGGGTGAGATCTGAAAGGTGATCAGGCTACCCAGCCGTGAGATTTTTTTCCGACAGACACTTTCACCACTCAAGGGTATTGACATCTCCAAAATAAAATTTTCAAGATAGAATATTTTAATCATGCTGGATCAAGAAATCACCCAAACTTTTTGTCATTGTGGATGAGAATTCCCTTTATAACGTGCAATTTTATAACTCCAAGGTGTGACCTCTCTCATGTTAATTATTATTTACCTAGGAGGATTCTTCACCTCTAAGACCAAAAAATTATTCTTTTTACATGATTCTTAATTCTTTCTAATCCTGGTCATGACCAAAAGAAAAAGTATAGGGTCAAAAAAACTTTTCTAGTATAATTTAGTTTTTTTTCCTACCTTGCTCATAAGTTCCCAATCTAACTCCTTATTATAAAATTATGATCACACTATATTTTTCTACAGACTTTCAACTAGTGCACATGGACATATGACAATTGTGGTCAAGGCAATTTAGATATCTCGTATGCATATCAGTGTTTCATCATCTTCATCTCGTATGAACACCACACCATATGCATTTGGCTATAAAATTATTCAAGTTGTATGGAAATATTTTCATAAAAGTGTGAAACGATTTTTCCAATCACTTCACAGTTATTTATATGAAATTTCTAAGGGCCCCCAATTTCTAAATATATATCTTTATTAGACTTCGGCCTTCGGGCAAGAATTTCAATAGCACTAGTTAAACGCCGCGTGCGTTGCTACGGGATAACAAAATTTTATATTAAAAAACATAGATCGAATGATAAGATAACGATACTTTGAAATTAAACAATGATGTTAAAATGACATTTAATCCAATCATATTACGCCACACATATACAAATGATTTTGCATTTTGCATATATTGTGTATATAACAGCACCCGTGTATATTGTTGTAAATAGTTTTCACATAGAGGAAGGCATCCTAAGAAAGTCCTACTAATTTTTTTCAAAAACAATACGACAAAATACAATGAAAAAAAATGATAACCCTTGATCTGTTAAGAAGCCCAGAAGGGAACACCTCAATTTTCATGTAGCCTTCTCGGTTTTTGTATGGGAATGAGTTTTCATATAATCTTTCATGGACTGGTTAACCCGGACTGGTTAAACAAATGCAAAGAAATAAGGGAATGATACCTTCACGAGTAGAGTATTGTTCTTGAAGTGGCTTTCACAATGGCACCAGTTGATTTCCTTGTCTCAACCAAAACCTGGAAGTATTAATAAGAAACAAAAAAGCGAAGTAAGCAAACACGATGTGTTGTTTGCCAACAACAATTGTCTCAGTTACTTGTCTTCTAAAGTTAATTGTCTCAGATATTTTTCACTTTTGTTAATCACAAACAACCGTTGAACATTATGTTTTGTGAGCAACTACTGTCAGTTGCATTTCAAGTCCAGGACTCGAAAACCAGGGCAGTGTTCTACCTAGCTTTGGCACAACCCCTATTTTTGTTAAATTGTGCTAGTGAGTTCGAAATGCATTTGTTTTACGATTAAAGCAAATTCACTATACTCCGCTGACCACCTCATGATTTGCAAACACACGGATTGGACAGAGCATTTGGTATTCCCTCTATTAAATGTATAGATGATGTTTTCAATATATTAAGAAATTGAGCCGTTGTTGGTTGTTTCTTCAGTAACTTAGTATTTGAGAGGGGTAGTAAATAGTTCACTATGGACAAATATTTTATGATGTGTGATTTGAAGGTAAGATAAGAATTGAGGCAATTTAAAGAAGTGACCAACAATGACTAGGCCCTGTTTGTCTGGGATTCCTGAGAGCTTTTGAACCTTCCAAAAGTTGTAAAGGTCCCCGAAAGTTAAAAGCAGAAGCTCACTATAGCGAGCTTTTGGGATTTTGGCTTATGGGAGCTGTTTGCATTTTGGAAAGTCTAAAAGCTAGTAGTTTAAAAAGTGGCCAAAAGCTCAAACAAACAGAGCCTAAACTGCATAAACCAGCAAAG
The DNA here is from genome assembly GCA_015847255.1 of Hyparrhenia diplandra. Classification (NCBI taxonomy): domain Eukaryota; kingdom Viridiplantae; phylum Streptophyta; class Magnoliopsida; order Poales; family Poaceae; genus Hyparrhenia; species Hyparrhenia diplandra. The sequence goes on along the minus strand of JADLZK010011979.1, from coordinate 20,826 downwards.
GTAAGAATTGAAGCAAGATGAGAAAAAACGACGGTTGCAATTGGTAAAAGGTAGGAAAGTGAATGTTAGGAAGGATGACAACCTTATTGAGGATAATAATGGGGAATTAAAATAAACAATTAAAGGAGCAAAACGACTCAAAATTTAATATAAATTGATTATGCAATTGTCTAACCATAATACCAATAATGCTTATTCAATGTATATGAAAAATACAAATTCCTGCTAATGTATATAAGATGGATATGGCATGCTCACCAATTGATAAAGGGAAGTGGTTGTATTCAAGCTTGGCTTTTAAATCAAACATTTGCCACGTGTTTTTTGCTGAACTTTTGGCAAGTTTTATATGCTGCAATTCAAACAATAGCCTTAGTAAATTTTGCCACAACTTAGTCTAGTCATGGCAACCAACCAAACACTTTTAACTTGCCACACGCCTAACTTTAGTTGCGAAACATCTGGGTTTCAGCCAAACAGGCACAAAGTTAGTCAATTAGCACAAAAGTAAACTACATAATAGAGATGGAAATGTGCAATTGCTTTTGCCCCTCAGGAAATATTTTTTCTCACTTACTGAAATATATGGAAGTTCTGCATGCTGATCCCGTGATATCTGGTGTGACCTGTGACCCCCTCTCTGTGCAGAAAGATGATTAATCTTTTCAAAATAAAGGGTCAAAAGAAGAAGAAGCGGCAAGTGCCGCTGGAAAGGCCCCCTGTTAAGAAACAGTCTGCAGGGGAGTCCGTCTTCATAAAGGTTTGTTGAATTATAGGCTTAACTCTTTCTTGTATCACTCTGGCGATTCTGCTCTTTGTTTTCCATACACAACATTTATTTATATATAACCCAGAATAACTGAAAAGTTGCCCTTATCTGTTTCATAAAATAGCAAACTGTTTGCCACTGCTTGTTCCAGTATGTAAGGTCCCACATATACCAATAAAGCAAGGTACTAGTGTTTAATGAGCTTTACTAGTTGGGGTAGACATTTACAACTTCCTTTCCTCCTGCCCTAATTTGGGCTGATGATATTACATACATGTTCAGATTATAAAATTATCGGTTTATCCTAGACCCTCTCCTATTAACTTCTTTGATCTTCCCACTTCTCACACTCTCTCCTTTGCCACACTTACCTTGGTCCAAATATCACTGCCCAGCTCTAATTGCCACGTTCTGTCCCTCAATGAGTTACCATAAGTGGCTGGAGCAGCTACACCCCGAGATGGTTCATGAGTGGACACCCTCAGTGGGTGCATATGAGCCATTGCCCATTACCAATGGCAGAGACTTACCATATCGTATCCGTTTTTCAGCATTTTCTTGTGCAAGTTTTGTTTTTGTTTTTTTTCATAATCCTTTTCTCATGTATTCCCCCCCCTGTTTTGAATCCCATTTTTATTTTGCCCCTTGATTTTCAAGCCAAAGGCAGAGTTTGCCGCTATTCCCGCCAAGAGGACTTAATGACGTTGATTCATCTATAAACTGACTAGTTTGCCCATGCAATTTTTCCCGTGCTTTGAGTATTTTGTGTTTTTCCCCTGTTTTGGCCTCAAACATTTGGACAGCATTTTTATAGATTTGAAAGAATTTTGACAGAAAAAGTGGAAGAATTACATTATTTTAAATCTATAACTCCGATAAATTTTGAAAACACTTTGGCAGCCTTAGTCAAGCAGAAATCATAGCCATCACACAGTACCACATTTAGAAATCATAACCTTCACAAAACAAAAATACCATACTTGTATCGATGTTTGACGATCTAAAAAAGCTTGTGTCTTTCTCGGTATTTATTTGCCTTGGTACCCTCCAGATCAAGAATGAACAAATTTTGCATCAAATTATAAGGATTGGATCATGGATCACACATTTGGATTAATGTAGGGTTCTGGATTCAGAACTGACTGAATCAGGCAAGAATGGTTAAATAATCAGGCCCGTTCACTCTCTAGGCCTTTTTTTGTCAGTTGTGGTCATTGTGTGAGTGGTGCTCTTGCAGCAGCAACCCGGCCTCCTTGTGGGCATGTTTCTGCTCGCCTTGAGCGCCCTGCAGGTTGACGTGGTTGTAGTATTCCACCATGAGGGAAGGTGATCCTCGCGAAGAGGTTGATGGTTAGATGGGAAGTTGACAACGTGGAGGACGCGATGATGTGTGTGTGTGTCTGTGACGACAAGGGAGGAGCAGAGGCCATGTGTACCTACAGCCTGCCATCTCTAGGGATTGTCCCACATGGCCGCAAAGGGTTCACAGAAGTGTGTTTGTATGTGTTGGGGCCGCCCGCTAGCGTATGGGAGACCGGGTGTGTGTGTGGGGTCGGTTAGGTTTTCAGCCTATTTTTCAATGCTTTTTTCTTTTCTCTAACTCATTTATTAATCCTATTCCATCTAAAAGTTGCTTCAATCAAAAAGTGGCTGCAAAATCAGTGTTGAAAAAGAGAATCGAAAAACACCATCTAACCCCTAAATAGGGGACAAATCACCTGACCTTTGTCCCATTATTTTTTTAATGTTCTGGTGCAAGTATCATGTTTGAAGGACTTTACATCTAAAAAGCATGGCCTTTCAGTTGCATTATTTATTTGTCCATGTGATGTGTTTCCATATTTGAAGGCGTTGTTTCTTTTTACTTGGTTGCACTTGTGGTCACTGTCTGATTTGTATCTGTATTCTGTATACAAATGGTAACTGTTTCTGTATGTGCACTAGACCAGTTCCTTATATAATATTTCTGAATATGTCCTTATATAATATTTCTGAATTCTAATAGAACAAGCTGTGATCCTAATTTAAGCTATGTGGGCATAAGATGCAATAATCCATAAGTGAGATGCCAACTTCCAACTTATTGATGTACCTGACCTTTTATTTTGGTTCTCTGATGGTCTTGAATGTGATGAATTATTTATGTGGTTAATTCTTTCTGAACTTGCAGATATTAGTGAGCTCAACCTGCCGAAGACCACATCAATTTCTTTTCCCAATGGCAAGGATGATTTGATGAATTTTTGAGATCATCATCCGACCTGATGAAGGTTATTACATGTAAGTGCCACTCTTGAGGGTTGTTGCTATGCTGCATAAAGCATAACTAAGGGAGCCTTTTCCAACTGCAATAGTATGTATGTTGTGGCTCTAGTGGAGAGGTTATCAATTTAGTATACCCAAAATAGTTTAGAAGTCATTGTTATGATCAGATGCCAGCTTTTGTGAATTTACTGAGCCTTCCCCCAATTTGATATACTGCCTTTCTAGGGGAGGCACTTTGTTTTCACCTTTCAGGTGTCCCCATCTTATCCTCATATGATCCTCCTCGAAGGTCAAAATGCAAGACCAAGGTATAAGACAGTATCCTTTACTTCTATGGTCTTTCTCATTATCCACTAACATTTCATCTAAAGCGATTAAATACTTTGTTGTTATAAACATGCATTCAGGTGTACCATCCAAATATTGATTTGAAGGCAATGTTTGTCTGAACATTTTGCGCTAAGATTGAAGCCTGTTCTCAACATTAACACTATTATTTATGGCCTGAATCTTCTTTTTACGGTATTTCAGCTATCTTGATTCCCCAATTATTGAAATAATACATTTAGAAACCGGAAGACAAAAGTTTAGTGTTTGCAATTGTGCATGCACTTTTGTCATCCTTTTACTACATTTTCTTGGACTATGCTGTTCAACAACAAAACAACAACAACAACAACAACATAGCCTTTAGTCCCAAGCTAGTTGGGGGTAGGCTAGATGAAAACCATATGAAACAAAGATAAAAAAGAACGTAGAAAGGCACAAGACAAAAGGATAAAGATTAGGTAGATGAAAAAGGAAACAAAGTCATGGTCAGCATCGCTATCAGCTAGCCTTCGCTCCGCCTATCCAAAGCTAAAAACCGAGATATTCCACTCCTTAAGGTCTCGCTTTAACCGCCGTCCCCAAGTCAAGCCAGGGTCGGCCTCTACCTCTCTTTACATTATTCACCCGCTCTTAACCTTACACTACGCACCGACGCCCTGAGGCCTCCGTTGAACATGTCCAAACCATCTCAACCGATGTTGAATCAATTTCTCCTCGATAGGCCACCCCAACCCTATCCTAATATCTTCATTCCGAACTCTATCCCTTCTAGTATGCCCGCAAAACCAACGCAACATACGCATCTCGCTCACACTTAGCTGTTGGACATGTCGCCTTTTTGTAGGCCAACATTCAGCACCATACAAGATCGCCCGGCGACCCCGGGCCGTCCTATAGAACTTCCCTTTAGCTTCGTGGTACCCTCTGTCACATAGGATGCCGGCTTGACGCTTCACTTCAACAGTTGCTGTTTTAAAAGGTAACCACTATTGTGCTCGCAATGATGTTATCTCCAAAAAACAGACATACCTATCTGAGGCTGAGCAAAACCTTAGTAGTTCATTGGTTCTGTTACTAGTAAAACTGAATTTAATCCTTAATATAATCTTGAAAGATGAGTTAAAAGTGTGCTTCTAACTATGTTAATGAATATGTTTGCTGTTTAGGTCTTGATTGGATAACGAGTATTAAGAAACCATGAAATTTATAAACAGTTTTAGAACCCATAGGCGTGCAAAACCTTGGTTTAGGGAAAAAAAAAAGTCTAGTAGAGGGAGTTTTAAACTCCAAATAGGCATTTAGCTATACTCTGGTTTTCAAAACTGGAAAATTTGTTGCATCCCATGTTTTATTATCATTGACCAGTCTACTGTTTTGTCCACGTGTGTAAGCAAAACTATTTTGGAACTTGTATTATTCGCGACAGTTAGAATTGTAAGTTTGGTTCTGAACCCGTTTTTAGAGGATAGTATGGTTTGGTTGGAAAAGCATCTCAATATAATCAACCTTATCTAATGTTTATCCTTGTTTGGGTTATCTAATGTTTGCATTGTTGCTTGCAGCAACCAAACGACGAGGATCCTTTGAACCACGAAGCTGCAGTTGTCCTTCGTGACAATCCAAAAAGATGTTTGAGGCGAATGTGAAAAGAGCCATGGCTGGAGGCTACGTAGGCCAACACTATTTCCAAAGATGCGCTTAACTTGATGCGATGGCTTCACCAAAACGATTTCACTGACGCCTCAAGCCATCGGGCCCCTTTGTATCAGCACTAGTGCGCCCAGCTTTGCTGGATTTGTGTGGTTTTAGTGCACGGAAAGTTCTTCTGGAAGCAAAATCCAAATCGCTCATGGTGTGATACTGTGTTGTATCAGTTTGCCCGTCTTTGTGATGTGTTTAAAAACTCTGGTAAATTAAACTTGGTGATATGGTGGTCGCACATATATATGACAAGCAAATGCTTCTCATCTCAACTGTGTGACACTCGATAAATCCTAAATGAGGAATGGGAAGTGGATTATTTTTTAAAGAAGAAGATTGCATCTTTTACAGACGAACAAAGAAAAATGCATGCATCCCATATGGTCTTTAATTTTTCGACACAATTTGTATACATGCATGCGTCACATATGGTCTTTAATTTTTCGACACAAATTGTATACATGTATGCGTCCCATATGGTCTTTAATTTGCATGCATGTATGAAACCATTTGAAACTAAGAAAAGTGCAGAAGATGGGTTATTGGCCGCAATCAGAGATTTGACTAATTTAAGTAGAGTTTAATTAGCAGTTGCTTTTTACAGTTGTACTGTGTGTTGAAACGAACTGAGAGTGACGACGACGTTGGAAAACAAGCATGGATACATCGATCTATCCTGGCCCACCCGCCAATGCATCAAGAACTTTTTTTTTTTCTTCAAAAATAATGCATCAACAACTTAACCAATCCAACCGCAGGCCGCTTTGTATCGTCGTCACTGACGACTGCTAGTATTAGCGATCACAAAGGAAGCTGATGATGAGCCTAGCTAACTAATAACGAAACCATCATTAATTCAGGTTAAGGGTGTGAATGTGCGTCCGGCCTCATCTAGTAGCTAGGCGAATTTAGAGCCGTTACTAAACCATGCATCTTTTATTTTGGGTAAACAAAAGACGCAAATAGGATGGCGTGAGTGAGAGGAGACCACACAAGATGCAATGGAATTATGAAATTTGCGCTTAATTTTTTTTTTTGTTTTACGGACGGAATTTTCATTGGGCCAACGATATGCTGATGAGCACAAGACAAGGTGGCTTTAATTTTTTTTTCCAGCACCAACAAGCACTCAACAAACAACAAGGATCGTTGCTGGAAAAGATATATCGATCATACACAAGAAGAGAAGGAAGAAACGTCGTCCGAAACTGACACCGACTGTACGTACGTTGCGCAGAACCGGAGGTCCGGAGGCCTAGAAGGCTAGAACGAGCGCGTACGTTGGGCGGTGGACGTTAGCTAGCTAGAAAGATTCGTTCAGATAGCTTAATTATGTATTGCTCAAGTTTCTTCTCCTTTATATATATATTTTGAAAAACGACACGATCGAGCTGGCTGTGAAAGTGAAGGCTCGATCGGATCATGGAGATGGAGGCTACAAAGTAGAGAGGTAGTAGTGACGAGTGACGGCGCAGGAAGAGGGGTCGATCAGGGCGGTGAATTGGGTAAAAGGTAAAGCCGTAAAGGAAACAAGTGCATGGTAGAGGATATGGATCGGATTGATGGATCATATCGAGCAGAAAGAAAACAAGATGACGATAGATCGATCGATGTGCGGGCGGGCATGCCAACACCTGCTGACCACCGTGCGTCGCAGTGCATGCGAGTGTTGCCCAACAATGCCCGAGCACGGCCCAACAATGCCTGCCTGTTACGTACAGACCACCAGTGGATCCGCGGCCCAGGTTTGTCGCTCTTTTTCCTTCTCAATTTCCATCGCTAATTACTACTCTATTTATACTTTCCAACACGTGTTCTATTTGATTGTAGGTGTCTGTTTTGTTTGATTGCTGTCAAATTAGGATTCGTTCACTTCAGCTTTTTCCTGGGTTATTTCTCTGCACGTCATTACCTAAGCTTTTGAAAAGGTGCAAAACCTGGCACCTAACAAATTATTTAAAGTGAAAACTAAAAAGAAAAACACGTTCAGGAACAAAACTAATAACAGATTTAAGCCAAAAAGAAGCTTTTCAACTAAATCATCTTAAAGACCAAAAGCTGCCCCTTAAACATTGCTCTCTATGTTGGAGATAATCACCTACATGACAACTTCAAAAACGAAACAACTAATTGAAACCAACTCCCCTCGTCATACATTTAGACCATAATTGCAAATATAAACTACTATTTGCAATTCAATTTAAACTACTAGCTCAGACGCCAGTCCCACACCTTGCGTAGTGGTACTTCAAATGCATTACCATTCACACCGTGCATCAACAGCTGAGAAGCTCGACAGAATGGACAGGGTTTACTCATCAGAACAACAAAGACCGAAACTGCACGCATGGGACGATACATCTGGTTGCAGCAGAATAAGAGTCAAGGATGACACAAATAAAATACCACCATTCGGTCATACATAGTTTTAAACAAAAATACTAATAGAGAAAAGTTAGGCCATCCAGCGCCAGCAGCGTCTTCCCTCCTCATACTATCGAACCCCACAGCAGCACATACCACAAGCAAGGCCTAGGCAGCTACAAAAAAATTCCCAAAACATGGCATAAAAGAAAAAAATCAAAATTGTCCACTACCAAGACTTTTAACATAAAACCCCACCGACCTTATCACTTCCCACGATATGGACAAAACCAAGCCTTATCAGTCTCTACCTCACCCTTTTGTTTAGTTCTTTCTTCAAAATGATCACAGAAGGTCAGCAACGCTGCAGGCAGCTCCTCAATCACCACATTGTAGAACCCTCTGATGTCAAACAGCATCCGGCCGTCATCACGGGCGTCACAAAGTTGATGGCGTACACCCTTCCTACCGAAACGACTGTACTCACGCACTACATGGTAGTTCTCTGGCTGGGTGGGAAGATCATAGTTGATGACCAATAGGGACACCTTGCTGAACATCAATACCACTTAAAGCAAGCAGGTCGGTGGTGATGAGCACGCCAGAACCAGACCCTGAACTCCCCTGGGCGATGATGTCTCTTTCGGTGTTCTGGTCCATGTCACCGCGGAGTGGCAGAAACAGTGCGGCTTCGCTCCTCACCCTGTCAGTGAGCCAGTCCTTGGCGCGTGGTGTTGACAAAGATGACACTCTGGGTGATGGCCAGAGTCTGCATATTGCCACAGAGGTCCAGCTTCCAGTCTCCTCAACATTCACATAGAACTGCTTGATACCCCTCAAGGGTCAGCTCATCTCACGAGGATTCTGACTGGCTTGTTCTGGCGAACTCCGGTGATCCTTCAAGGGCCTCAGGAGGCATGGTAGCAGAGAAGACTCCAACCCGAATCTTGCCGTGGGAGAAGCTGGAGATGTCGTAAATCTGCATTTCAACAAAGAAAGTCAGCAGGCATCAATCAATCAGAGTATGATAAATAGAAAGAACATTATAGAATAGTTTTAGAATTATACAACTGGTTTTGACACAAAATTTCCTGACTGAAGCATGTCTCAGTGGTTAAAAGCTAAACACAAATAAACAAACAAATGAAATCAAATGTGGCTAAGTCACTAAAACCTAATCTCTGCACTCCTTTAATCTAGCAGAGAATACAGGTACCTCATGATCAAGTATAGAGAAAGTACTAGGAATAAAAATAGAAGAGTTGCCTCGATCCTTAAAACCACGAAAGCATTTCATCAGCCCCAATGTCAAGAACAAACATCTTGACGCGGATCAGCGAGGAGGGACTCGCCTCCCGCAGCATGCTCTTCAAAAAACACCCAATTGTGTACTCTCAACAACAACATGCACACCACTGGCAAGAATCCTCTGGTCCTCAATTTTAACAGATGTTCCTCCCACACATGTATTGACTTTAACACCCAGGTAGTCACCTCACATGCGATGACCTTCTCAATTTGCTGCGCTCAATGGGTGGGAAAAGCGCGACCAAGGCCTGGCATCTCAACTGCATTCATATAGTCAAGCTGCTGCAAGATCCCAGAACAAAGCTGCTGTCTTTCCTGTACCAGATTGTGCTTGCTGAATGACATCAAGACCCTTTTGCAGAAGGGAACAATTCTCTGCCACCCTGCAGTAGCTACTCTCAAAACCTACAATATCAGACAATGGGTGGTAAGAGGAATATATACCACGTAAAAGGCAAATAGGCTAAAAAACAAAACAGACCCCAGCTTACCATATAAGCATAAATGCCCTCTCAGAAGATTCTCTTGGAGGCCCATGTCATCAAAACTCTCAAAACTTCATCATATGAAGTGAAGAACTCCTCAGTTCGGCCAGTGCTCCTGTATTACATGAACATATAGAGGTAAAATTATTAGATACCACTCTGCTCCTCAAGTTAAGCTGGTAAAACCAAAACAAGTAGATAAGTTTCTTTTTAAAAAAAAAAAGAATGTTTCATATTACTTACAGCAGCCCTTTCATTTTAGAATCTCATAGTGCTTCTCATCTAACTGAGAACCCTCAGGTGCCATTCCTGCCAAGGACTGAAGTAAACAAACCAAAATGTTAACACATAAGCTAAGTACATGTAAACAATATGACAAGCAAACAAAAAAAAAGGGGTTTTTAATCATGAACCCAGATCAAAAGGATGCATACAAAATAATGAACAGAACAACTAGCTAATAACAGAACTCTGCCTAAAGACTGCAAGCAAGAAGTTAAAAGTTAAAAGTACCAAAGAAATTTGTTCCAGTACAAGACAAACAACATGCTAGAAGACAAATGATAACCAAGTACCCAGTAATTCAATAAACAGAATAAACAGAATCAGATGTACTTTACAATGATTATCCAAGCCCACAATTTATATAAAAATCTCACAACAGAATAAACAGATCAGATGTACCTCTACAAATGAGTATCCAAGTTCCCACAATTCATATAAAATGCATGCTCAAATCATGCTTAACCAGGTTATTATGAATCTAAACAGAACCATATTGAGACACTGATAATTTACACTTCTTAACAGAAAGCAAAGTCTAATAAAACTGTAAGTAACTACCAATAAATTGAACAACAATTCTTTACAATCCATACTATCACCTCATGTTCGGTACATCGGAGCCACAGTCTTTTCTCCCCTATCCTAACAAATTCCTTTAACACAATATCACTCATGTTCACTACATGTGACAGTCTTTTCCCTATCATCCTATAACACACCATAACCATGCAGCATCCCATAGCTCAAACAGCTTGATTCCACACTCTCCCCCTATCACAGCACACAACACTGCAGGACCGTAACAAAACAAGTAAAGCCAAAAAAACAAGCTACAAAGAGCTGCCTTAGCACATTTTAATGACAAAAAAATAGAAAATTACGCATATCATCACCGAAACCATTATATCTACACACAAAAATCACCAATCAATCAATCAACCTATATAAGAAAACCATACAGAGCTGATAACCGCACGTCAGAATAAAGGGTTCCGCGCCCAAAACCCGCTGGGCCAACCAGAACCGTCAAAAATCATCATAGTATCCAACGAATCGGCGCAGATCCACACGGATAGCGCCGCCAGATGGATCGAGTAGTGCCGCCGCGGCAGATCGACACCGAAAGCAAAACAAAAAAAGTAACAAGCAAACAGCAAGAGATCTGGAGGAGGGAGGCAACCACCTGAAGTATTGAGAGAGCGGATCGCCGGGAGTCGGGGCTGTGCGTGCTCTGTGTTGCGGTGAACCCGAGATCGGTCTCGGATTCGGCGGCGGGAGGCGAGGTGCAGCGCAGGAGAGAGGAAAAACGAGGGTTTGCGGGCGGCGAAGTGAGAGGCGGCTTTTTGCTGGGTCGGTGTGGACGAATCGGTTTCCACACTCCACCCCGGTAGGTTTCCATGGGCCGGGCCGTTCGCGGCTCTTCAGGCCTGACAGATAAAATACGAAGACCAAAATCGACACAAAAATCCCTGCAATGCTGGCCATAGGGGACTCGCCGAACCAGATCGAGGCGCGTTGCCGGGGAAATGGTCCGGACGACACCAGCACGGCTGCAGGCACGAAGTGCGGCTGCCGCGCCGACCCGGCGTGCGGCTCAACCTGCGGCGTCACCAGAGTTGCCGCCGCGGGCCGCAACTTTGACTCTTCAGTCAGACTAGAGACAAAGTGGATCCCAGCACTGCCAGCAGCCGCCCTCCCGCCCTCTTTATCTCTGGTAAACGCGCTACGTATGTGAAACACCTGCCTTCGCATAAATATTTGCGACGCAGGAAAGTACGCATCATGCCGTTCGCAACCATGCTCTTAGGGTTCTTTGCTGTTAGCGCTGGGTGTGAAAGGGGAACAGAGGGAGTTGTCGCTCGGCGCGCTCGCACATGGTGGGGAAGTGGAACGGGGATGAACGAGTGGACGAGAGAAATCCAGAGTTCTTTTCGGTTTTTTTCTTTATATGGAAAGAGCAAATAAAAATAATATAAACCTCTTCCAACGCTGCTCTTGTTGGCTACGGGCTGACTTCCGCATACAGGTATGGTTAGGGCATCAGGCCTATTTGAGCGATTAAATGTGGGAAAAAAATAACTTTGAAAAATTCATAACTTGAGATTCGTATTCGCTTTGAGTGAACCAAATTTTATTGTGTCAAATTGGCGTAAATTTTCGTGTTTTATTACATTGTATAGATATGACAATGCGGTGCTACAAAGAAAAATATGCTAATGATAAATACATTATGCTTATAAACTGGCTTGGACGATATTCTAAAAACTCAATGTCTATGTGACACCTCTAAATTATTGTAGGTGGGTACAATGATCTTTCTTGTTTTTTTTACTTTTATTAATTTGATAATTGTAATTTGTTTAATATATACGCTATTCACCTATATATATATAGTGCATAGACGCTCGCTTCATCCATGCCGTATTTTGGTACTATTTTTCTTCAATCTCTTCGTGTATACAATAAAGGACAAATACTTGATGTATTGTATCGTATTTATTATTGAATCCATGTCATATTAGGACGCCAAAACACAACATATGTAAATTCATCTTTTCATTAGAACAAATGGTAGAGGAAGATTTTTCACCCATGTCCTCGTAGCGTTAACGGCATATTTCCCTAGTCTATACCAATATTCCTAAAAGTGCTTTTATTTTTTTATTCTATTTTCGGAAATCTTGCGGGGATCCCCGAACAGGCTGTAGTCCAGATCTGATCTTGTCTCAGGAACAGGCTGCCGGAAGAGAAAAAACGAATCTGTTTTCCTCCCGTTTGGATTTTGATTTGATGTGAACCTCAAATAATTCCATGCCTTTACGTGCATGAGTACGCAACTCAAAAAATGGAAATTGGATTAAATTGACAGTGACATGTGTTCGCGGCTACTTTTGTTACCATAAAAATGTTTACAATAAGAAATCATGACTTCTCACGAGGTTCGGAAATACTTACTGCGTTTTGGTACGAAAAGAGGCTCAATCATATGTTTTGAAGCGTTTAGGAAACTTCTGAATCTGAACTTTATTTTCACTGTTTAGCGGCGTCATGTTTTTGTGAAGTAGACAAAGCAACGTCATGAAAGCAGAAATTGGCGTAACTTGGTGAGTTTTAGCTTCACTCTTGGATTTCTTCCACAAGTGATTCTGGTGGGGAGTAAGGTGCCGAATGGTGAGAAACAATTCTAAAGCATATATGTAAGTGAGTGTTCTAAAGTGTTTTGGTGCAATAGATGTTTAATCTGCCGATGCATTTAATGCGAAGATTGTATTCCGGCTCTTCACATTGTGAGCCTATTTTGATTGGAGAGAGTAGCTGATCCCCCTTTGAGCCGCCTTTTGGCCACCTCCTTGCTCTGTTGCTCCACCATTAGGTGCGTCTCCCGCCGCCAAAGTTGCCACCACCAACAATGGGTTAGGTTCGAGCTTGGGCAAGGGAGAGGAAGAGTGAGTGAGGGTGAGGTTAGACAAGAGATAAGACGACGGAGGTAACCGGGCTTTTAGTTGACGACGAAATACATATGGAAATAACCTTCTCGTATGCCATGTAAGCTCGCAAGCGGGCCCAAGCATTAGGCGTCCGTAGATGTTGGGTATTGCTTCAACGCATACGAAAAACAAAAAATTGTAATGGTGTGTGCTTTCTTGGAGATAGACGAATAGTAATGGCAAAATTTCAAAAGTTCAAGAAATGTAGTGGCATGGATCTTGCTACATACGCTTTTCTCGAATACACAAGAGAGTGTATATTATCCTTATTAGAAAGGAAACGTCCTATCGACTTCTCGTTTCGTTTTAAGTTCAATTCAAACACACCCTAACTACACTGATCACTTCGTGTGGTGTGAACGTGCTTGGCGTCCACGTGTTCGTTTTGCAGTGGACCGGCAAAGTGCGGGTTGTTGGCCTCCGCTCTTCGCTGCCTTGCCTGGGCCGTTCTCAGCCTGCCTGCCGGCTGCCAGCGGCGGCCGCCTTCACCGAACGCCCAACGCCTCGCTGCTGCCCAGACTGACGGCCGCAAATTCCCTTGACGAGTCTTGTGGCGTCGGTGCGTTGGCGAGACGCCACGTGGGGACCACGGCCCCAAAGCCCCGCCGGCCGGCGGCCGCCCCTTGCCCCCCTCTATCGGCTGCAGCTCCCCGCCGGCGCCCCGCGCAAATCGCCCGGCAGCGTCGGCTCCTGCAGCGGTGCCAGCCAACCAGTCCCCGCCCCAGCTGGGCTGAGGCCGAGGCTGAGGCAGTGAGGCCCCCGCCCCGGCCCAGAAATCACGGTGAGAAAAACAGACTGAACACCTGAAGAGCATTACAGTACCGCATTTTAATTCCCTGATTTCCAATTGTCTAGTCCGCTAGTTCTAAACAGTAGCATTTTAATTAGCAATGTTTCATTGGAGGCTAAATGGAAAGGTATTTTTAGTAAGAAAGACGTGTCCAAGATTAGTGCTGGAACGAAAAGCATCCGGGTTGAGCAAAAACGCCGTATGGTTTGAGCATAATGGCTTGACCGTTGGAGCTGTAGCTCAGCTATCATCATTTTGAAGTGCCACCTCCGGCTCTCTTCCTCCCGCAGTTTTCCCTGGCCTGCGCCGCTGGTCCATTGCTGGTTGATGCCTGCTGCTCTTGGGGTAGTTTATACATCATGAGTACCAGGGCATGGTGGCAGGATGACTTCCTATACTGCTGGACTAGGCTCCCTCGACAAAGCATTTGGAAACATTGTTTGATCTCAGACAATTCCACATCCACAACCAGCCACTCCACCACTAGGATTCTGCATGCAAATTGAATGGACCAAATTCAGTTATAGGACGGTCAAATGTGTCTAGTTTTTGGCTGTAATACACTTCGTTCTTACACAGATTGGACCACCGAAGCATCTGCCTGCCAAATCACTTTGGTACGCTGTGAGCACCGCAAGTGGCCGGAGGTAAAACATGCTTCGAGGAGCATCTGAGCCAGTCATGGAAGAGAGAGCACATATGCTGCGTGAAGGAAATACCCAGCACTTCAAAATTCTTAGTTTTCGCTAACCTGTTGGAGTCAATTTCACAGCGGCAGGCAAAATGTTACTGTTCGGCAGCAATAAGTTTAAAACCCCTCGGGTTCTGTCGCTGTAATTACTTTCAAATGAGCAGATTTTTAACTCAAAGCAAATCCTACAAATATGAAAAGCTAATGGATGATGTGAAATGCAAATGCTGATGGATCGTTTCTCTCTTTCTTATTTTTACAAGTATTTAGGAATTTCAACATCCCGCTGATTAGTGTAAGCAAGTTTTTACCGCTCCTATCTGGTTTTAGAATTACTGCTTTGCAATTGATTTAGAACATGAATGATGAAAGCTTCTGATTATTGCCGTATGATTACCTTTTGTCTCAAGTGAATGATTTTTAAGTTTCGACATATATTGCGTATATTGTACCACTCATTTTGTCCTCAGCGACAGATGTCTCCTTAGGTCGTAAGCGGGATTGTACAATAGCTTGTCTTCGGTAACTACATTCTATTTCTGCCCGCCCGCTTACGCCCCTGCTCGGACACGCGGTGACCGCCATACATTAGCTTGATTGTCTTCTTTGTATTCAGTGAAGTTGGGATGGTCCATGTGCTACTCCCTATATAAAAGTATGTAGCCAGGAATTCTGCTTAAACCCCCCTAAAGCTGCTTTTACTGAACCCCTGTTTCACCTTTTGCTGCTAACAGTTCACGGTGCACTAGATAGCTGCTTAAGCTAAAGTAGTAGGAAGACCAGTGGTGGTTGACCAGCCAATTAGTTTATTTTTGTTCCAAAGGAAAGATTAAAGAGCTTCCGCTGGTTGCATCAAACACAATGATATGCATGTCTTCACCTCTTCATGCCAGCAAATCTCCTGAGGCCATTTGACAGCTGTACCTCACGCTTCGGTATTTCAAAGCGCCCTTGTTAATGTGGCAATCAACACAACAGTAGTGCCAAATGAAGCAACAGTAGATGGGAATGTGATTGCTGCTGTGCCACCTGAAGATTTCGTACGACGCAGCTCTCACAGCGCAGCTTCACGTTATGGAACGTAGACGCGAATCGAAGCTAACCACAAACTTCATTCAAAATTGGCATATCCTCCTGAGAATAAAGAAGTCGATATTGTCCGCGCAACATTGAGGTTGAGGGACCGTGGACAACTTTTGACATTTGCCTCAACGCCAGTGGCGTAAGATTGGTTGTCTTTTCTGGGTATTGTTACCGGTGACATGGCAAACACTCTGAGGGTTTGCCTTTATTCTGGCACTGAACTCTGTAGGTTCTTCACCATGGTGAGATGAGTGTCGTTACAGTAACATAACACAGATAGCAAAATTTCGGTTATAAGTTATTCTGGTAGGCAAGACGTAAGCAGACTTTACATCCATGGTTGCAAAGCCGAATGAAGCTGTGAAGAAAAAGCTGAAAATGATATGGTCAACAAAGAGAGAGGACAAGCGTTAGGGGCTGCCGACATCGGACATACTGGGAGGCAAAATTAACTTATTCCTATCAATGTCCTCGCAAAAATCCAGATAAATATTTTCGTTCATGGTAGTGCCTTAGAAGAAATCACATGCCTTAACTAGGTTTTAGTCTTGTGGGTATGGAGAGCTGTAAGCATTTTCACTAGATGAGCAAACGCTGCTGAATGATTCATTAACCAAAGATGCAATGGCACTTTAAGCTCAACATGCTCACTTTTAATGAGTCAGAATACTATGGCTCCTAAATTTTTCGTTCTAGAATTTGTTTAACTGAATGCAATGTAACCTGCTAGACTACATACATGTTATTTCAGATTTAAGTCAGTTGCTGACAGGTATTGGATTATGTGTTTCCTCCTGCGGCTCCTAAGTTCTTCCAGGAGCTGCTGGAGGATTTTGTGGATGAAGACAACAGTAGCCATACACATACAAGAAGGGAGAAGAGACGCAAGAACCCTCACAGTTAATATTTCTTCGCTATGCGGCACTATTGCCTACATACATGTGGAGCCTCCTTCACGCCGACGTCTTCATTTCGGAAGCGCTTTGTCTCGCATCCCTTGCCATATCAATCGCATCACTTTTGCAGGCAGGTGGCGCGCCGACCAACCTGCGCGACATCAAAAGCTGCTCAAATCGAGGTCCGCACATACCGCCTGCTGCTGTGGGCCGCTTCCTGGCGGAGAGGTTGGCGTTGAGTGTCGACGCGGCTTACCTGCACGCATACCACCAAGGGAACGGACAAGTTTGAGGGAAAGATTAGGCAGTTGTTCAGTCGCTGATCGATAACGGGATCAATGTGAAACTATATCTGACTGAGTTAGTGTTGGGTACGAATAGTTGCGCGGAAACTTGGTAAATGAGTTTTCGTTGCTAGGTATGTAAGTTGGAATTGTTTTTGCGCCTCTTGCTGCTAGGTATGTGCTGAAATTGTTTTTGTGTCATTAAGTTTATCCAAAAAACTTGCTCAATGAAATGGAATGACATTTGTAGTCATTTGAGTGGGAGGTGAGAAAATGAATTACAAAATTCGACATTTGACTGTAATTAAGCCAAATTGTTAGCTGCATAAACACATTATTGGATATCTACTTTGCATCCTGTGACCTCGTCTGTTACATGTGACCATAAATATACGCCTCTTGGAGCTTTTAGCGCCAAATGCTTCATCGTTTTGTATTTTTCTTGCACTGTGTATTGTGATTTGTGATCGCTCTAGAAGCTGAGGCACTTGTGCATCTACGACTACCGAGACGTCATCAGAGTTTTATTTTATTTGCGGCACTTTTTACATCTCACCCCAACACACACACCCCAAGCCTCAGAGTCTCGTGATGATGTATTTTACAACTGATGTAAAGTTTTCGTACTCGCATATGGGCGTGGCGGCCGTTTTTGCTCTTCGTGGCTCTTAAAGAAAATGTGTTATTTCCAGAAACCTGCATTTCTGCATTTCTAGATTGTGAGAAGAGAGATTTTTGTGTATTTGCTAACTTTTGGAGTCAGCCATACAAAGTTTCAAAATAACTCTGCTCATAATGTGCCATGCTACTTGAAATTTATGCGTAAGGAAAATTGGTATCGCGCAGGTGTACGGTCCTATAGCTGAGACAAAATGCTACGTTGTTGTTGCCCTAAGCAGTTGGCTACGTGGCGTATCGCGGGCATTTGGTACACTCCGTGCTGATCTGTAGCTATTTGATCGCCGTGCTTGGACCCAATGCTGGCCTTACCGCGGTAAAGAGTTCTCTACATAAAATATTTGCTTGGTATGCGTTTTTGTTGTTTAGATCTCACCGTTATTATTCACATCTGTAATTTTACTAGCTTGTGCTTTGACCTGTACTCTTTTACTACTTATGCTTTGTACTGGGTCACCATTCGTTCATTGATGTTTTGTTCTTGTGTGCTGATTTACTGGTTCTGTAATGTTGAAGATTTTGGATCTGAGCTTATAACAATTTGCTGCCTTCTCTATTCTGGTCTTGATAATTGCTGAAACAGCATCCAAGTCCAATGCATGCTATTTCTTTCAAAAGAACAGTAATTTTGTTTTCGATAAAAAGGAGTACCAGATTGAAGGTTGGTCTTCTTTAAAACATCTGTTAAGAAAGTGTCTCTTTGTAATACTTCTTCTAGAATTGAAAAAGGTCAAGATTTTCTTTTGATCCTTACCATATGCTGCACTCTGGACGTCGAGCGTCGTCATTAAAAAAAAAAAAAATGTAATATAAGACTGTCGTGGCTCATACGATCTGAAAGATTCAAACAGCAATGGTTCACTCATCACCACTCACCAAAAATTCCTCACGGCCATCGAAACGGCAAAGTGAATTTTTTTTTTTTTCAAAAAGAAAAAAAGGTAATATAAGAGGGCGTAAAGATTTTCTCGACATTAAAAAGTAATACAAATATTGGGTGCAGAAGGCCTTCACCAGTTGCTCTCCCTTTTGTCATGAAATAGTAATCAAGATTTTATGAATAATGCTACAGCACTAGACATTCCACAGTTTATGTGCCAAAAGAAAAAATGGATGCAATGTGTAGTATAACACTACTAAGTACTGCCAATAATTCTTACTTGATTCAGTGAAAAGTTCTCAAAATTCAATATTGTATAAAAAATCTCAGGCCCCCGTATAATAATCGTTTGTTACACTGAAGAGAGGGAGGATGTTCGGCAGAAGGATAAAGTACTATACATGTACAGATATACATAAAGAATGATGAGAGTGATTGGTGAAGCACTCTGCTCCTTATTATGCTTGGGATGAGAACAACAGTTTCAGCTACTCGTAAGATAATCAAGAATGATTTGTTTCATGCACCTCGCTATGTTTTCCTGGCCCGTGGTAGTTCACCTCTAGCTGCTCAACCTTCTCAAACTTAAATCCACGATCCTGATCTCTTCCTTCTCTGAGGTGTCCTTTTTGTATCGGCATATGCTGGATAGTCCAGCCATTATTTTGTACATGACCAGTAAGTTTAACCTGCAAACAAACATGAATGCATGGTATGGAACCGGCTGGAGTATGCAGCAAAATATTTCATTGCTATGTAAGAAACTACTGAGGTTTCTGTAATATATGCCAAGAGCCCAAGACTTGGGTGAACAGTGTTCACCGTTATGTATTACCTCTGCGTGTTCAATGTTATGTATTATCACCTTTTGCTTCATCGATAGTATTGGACAATAAGTATGCCGCCCAATCCAGAGGCCTTCAAGGAAGATGCAAATTCTTGACCATTGGATAATCGTGCTGACCCCAGAAACTGGAATTGTTGTCATGCACTTTCCTTGACACTCTTTTGAAGGTGAGACCCCCACCGTGGGCTCTTGCGGTTATGCGTGGCCAAAACTCTCTACTTTGCCCGTTGAAGGTATCAACAACAGGGTCAGCTGTATTCGTGCACCGCCTGGAAAGAGGAAGGGAAAGGGAGTATGTTGAGCTGGAGCACAAACAATTTGGAGAATCCAGCCCATGGCCATTGGTCAGCGTGCTCTCCCCTCAAGCAAGGAATATAGTGGAATCACTTTTCAAAAATAAGGCTGTTTGCCCTGTAAATTGCCATCTCCCCGGTAGGTCGCATCTATGATAAGTGCGATTGCCCTTTTGGAACCTGCAAGAAGGCATAATAAATCTTATCTTAACAGGAGCGTGACCAAGGGGCTGATGCATAATCTCTGTAACATAACCCGTATGCTAAGAAAACAAATTTAGACAGTATCATTAGAGTGAATGGAGGAACTATAGTCAAATCAACCATTACTGAAAGGCTCCAACCTAAGTACCTACTCCTTCCATTCCAAATTATAAGACAAAGTTTGTTTTTAGATACATTATATTCTTTTATGTATCTAGACATAATGTATATCTAAAATTTAAATGCATAAAGGCAAAAACTAAGTTTCAGTAAAAAGCCAGAACATTCCATTAACTAAGATTGTGCCCCTTAGCAAAAGTGTTTCACAATCAATGGTAAAAAATCTAATGAAGTAAAATAAGAAAAATCGTTCTGAGGGGAGTTGTAAACTTGGAACCATACTTAGCTTTCGCGCTCTTCAGGATTGTTCTTCACAGGAGCATAAGTAAAGCCAGCGTATCCATCACCTAGCATTTAAGGAAATCAAGCTATCAAGGCATGGTAAGAATACACAATAGATGAATCAAGAAAATAGGATTTTTACAGCAAAAATTTAAACAGCAATAGTTAATAAATAACTTGAATGTTCCTTTATGAATAAGAAATAAATACATGTAAATCAACATCATAAGTGGCTCTCATCTAACACTGTTCTTCCTAAAGAAGCAAGCATAAATATTATAAAGGCAGAGCAGCACTCCTAGAAATTCTTTAAACAGATTTTTGCCTTTGGGGCGAAGTATATCATGTGAGTGTACGAGTGGATAACTACTCTTAATACTACAAGTTCTCATCATTTCCCCGATAGTGCCCATTGTTATAAATTGGAGTGTAGACACTGCAAAGAAACAAAACTATAGAATTCCAAATGCTGTGGCTATACTACCTAATAAACAAGATAACACGCTGGTAAAACATTGGTAAAATAGCAAGATTGGGAGACTCCACACGCTATATTGAAAAAGAAGAAAAAACTGAAAGCTGGAAAACAGGGCACCTTCTTTCAGGGTAAATACTGATCCAAATGGTACAAATCGATGAAGTTGGTTAACTGATGCATGCTAAACTAAATGGGATGGTCAACTGCTCTCACCGTGAATCCAACTTTTGGCGAGGGGTAACGCTTTTTGATAGTCTTTTGCATCATGCACCTGTGACGAAAGTGGAGGATTTAAATGCTGTCTT
>JADLZK010011978.1:0-247284 GCA_015847255.1 Hyparrhenia diplandra | reverse complement strand
CGCCGCCAGTCAGTCGGCGCGTCGATCCCCAGGAGATCGAACCGGTGCGTCATGATCGGCTTCGCGAACCTTTATTCAGGCCCGGACCAGAACATTTGGGAAGTCAGGTCAAAGAAACTTGGAAATTAAATCGCGTGGGTCACCCAAAGCCTGGGCCCGTGTCGAGATCCGGGCAGATTTGTTTCAATCGTTTAGATTAAGGTTTTGATGTGAAGCGTCCAAGGGCGGTTTCTAAAGGATGGGCCACCTGCCATCCCAAGGGTTCTGGCGATTTGATCATCTCATCCAGTAAATAACCAATCTACCCTCTGTCCACCACGATTTGGCGGTCTTCTTCCCTCCAGCCCCTCTCGTTGCTGTGAACTCTTCTTAGGCGTACGCTGGTCCTAGAAACTTTTACAAACGTGCGTCCTCAGCAGGGTCTTCCAGGAGTGCGTTCGGAGGTTTTTAAAGCCGTCCCCTCTCGGTTTGCTCAGCTATTTGACAGCAGAGGTGGGCGTCAGAGGCCTCAGTTGTGAAGCCTAACTTTACGCTGAGTTTTACAGTATTTTGAAGACAAGACCTTAAAACAACATAGTCATATCCCAAGTGTATGTTAAAGTTTACAATAAATTTGGGATAGCTTCAAGTCTAAATAAACTGATTTTCAGGTTCAGCATGCATTTTTGAATCAACTGTGCCACATCTCAGTGACTTGGTCAATAATTTCAACAAAGGACAACCTGCAATTTTGACTGTGCAACTAAACTCACAACATAGCAATACACTGAAACCATAATCAGTGGCTTGAATAATTTTTCCCAACAAAGCAGCACTATAATTTTGACTATTTTTTTCTAAAAAAAAAAACTATGCACTTTGAACTTCAACCCACAGACATATAATAAAATTCTAAACAAAAGCCATTCTAAATCGAAGTCATTGTTCCCCCTGTTTGGCAGAAAACAGCCCACGGTACAAAGACCCCATGCAGCTTGCCGCCTTCCACTCTCCACCCTCCGTCGGCCTCACGCTCTTGGGGCCTCTCACCCTATGGACCACACGACCGTCGGCCCCGACCTCACGGCGAGCAGGTGGCTGTCCAGGACTCCAAGGGGCAGCTCCATTTCTACTCCCTATGCAGCTCACAGGGCCACCTTGCGTCAGCCCATTGTCAGGGTAGCCCGGCAAGTCAGCCAGGTGCTCAGACGTGCTGACCATGGGACCCTTGATCCAGTACCTGGTGACTTGCATGGTCCGGTGAGCGCGACCGCGAGTGTGTCTGTCGGCGCTAATGGCGAGGTATTCAGGTACGGTACAGCCTGCAACGCACGGTGACTTGGCCCGTCTTGGGGTCAAAAGCACTTCATGTGGGCGACCCGGACGAATCACTTAGGAGTGGCGACCACTTAGGGGTGGGATTTTCATGCTGCTGTCCGTGAGGCCGTCCCAGACTGGAACATCAGCAGAGCGGGCACAATCAACCTCCGAGGCAGGCTTGCACGGGCGCTCCTTGCCCAGACCGACGCGCATCGGTCCTTAATACGCGTCCGCTATGTAGCGCCCGGGCGACGGAGTGGAACCGCAGGCCAGGGCGGCCACACTTGCTTTCAGTGGCTCCGCCGGAACTCTGGACGCGGTGCAGCGCCTTAGCGTCATGGCCCAGGCTGTACGCGTACGTCGACCAGCCGCTGCGTGCGAGCCGTTACTTGAGGACCCGGCCGTCCGAGGACGCCGCTGGAACAAACGCCCGGCGCCGTCGAAACCACGCTCTTCCGGACCGCGCAGCATGGATCCCCAGCGAAGCGGCAGGTGCTTTGCTCGGCTGCCGATGGTGGTGCTCGTTTCGGAATGGGGCGAAGCTGCACAGCAGGAGCAACAGCTGAACGGCGAGGCACCAGATCGCCAATGTATCCCGGCAAAGCTTGTTCCCCGTGCGGATCGCCATGGTTTCTTCTGTTTTACGTGGGAGCTTTAAGTGACTTGGACCTTGGCGTTGGTTCGCTTCAGCTCCTGGTTTGGTTGAGAGAGAATGCAGCACAAGGTGTCTCACTCCTTTTATGTGGCCTGGGCTGGGTAACTGCTGGAATCAAAACTTGGACTCGGACCAGTCTGGATGTTCCGATTTAGCCACGTCTCCGTTTTGCCTCTGGGCCAGTACATGTTGGAAGGAAGAACAGGAAGCAAATTAGAATTTACTTATACTCATCAATAAAAAAAAAGGCCATGAAACTCATGTTGCCTCCTAGAGAGCAAAACTGAGAAATACAAACAAATGCTTAGTAATGACAACCATGAAACATGGTGGACAGCATTATTACAGAGAGGGCAAGGACACAACCACTAGACCATCCAGAAGAACACAAAATCCATCAAATACACACAACCAGGAATATTTGGAAGGGAAAAGCCAGACACAATCAGGAATTGAATGTTACAACTACGCCTATGGCTGGATCAGGAGAGCAGAGTAGTTCCTCTGCATTCCCCATCATTAGGACTATCCAATTGATCAAAATAATTTACTCTGTGCCTCTTTGTTTGCAGCCCCTACTGCTTGCAAAACATTATTTTCCTTTTACTCCTAAAAATGGCAGAACTTCTGCCAAGATTTACATACCTAGATGGGAAGATATTTCTACACGACCCTGAAACTTCATTACCTCACTCTCGATGTGATTTCAAAGTTTTGGATCGAGGAGCACTCTCATACTGGGATACAAAGCAATAATGAGTTCTGTTCTGACGCAGAGAAGGCAGAAGAATAGCGTGAAATTAGCCCAGGTACACGCATATAACCTTTTTTTTACTATATATATAGACAGCTTGTGTTGGTGGAGAACATTTGTGTCTCAAGCTAAATACCTCTTAATCGATACCTCCCATTACAAAACAAATGAAGAAAGCAGAAAATTAATATAACTTTAGCGTACATTATTTAAGGGTTGGTTAAATTAGCAAGTTAAATGGTTTGGGCAAGATTTGTGTTCGGCCAAGCCAGAATAACTAGGCACAAAATTTTGATGAAACAAAGCCAAGCACACTTAGAAATTGTGGGTTAATATGCCCCATTTCCAAAACCATTCTTTTAATTGGAATCAACTGCCCCTCACATTTCTTTAGTACTTTGATGGATTACATCTACGAATGTAGGAGCAAACGTATGCATCTGAGCCATCAGGACACTGAACATAAGGCAGAAATGAGATATCCAATGGTAGTTTAACTGAGATACAATAAGGGCGCTTTGCTCATTGTTTAACAATGAACCAACAATTGATAGATTTGTGTTTGCTTTAATACAA
Organism: Hyparrhenia diplandra; assembly: GCA_015847255.1. Lineage (NCBI taxonomy): Eukaryota > Viridiplantae > Streptophyta > Magnoliopsida > Poales > Poaceae > Hyparrhenia > Hyparrhenia diplandra. The sequence goes on along the minus strand of JADLZK010011978.1, from coordinate 244,000 downwards.
ACTAAGTTCCGTTGGCTGGGTGGGTTGGTGTACTGGGCCTCAGGGTACAACTGAAAGTTGGGCCTCACAAGCGCCTGCTTTCTTTTCCATCCAACAGAGGTAGCACATCGGTTTCCACTGCAAGGGCCGCGAAGACAGCCAGCGAGCAGGCACAACAACACAGTTGCAGCCACCGCCGCCGCTCCAACGCGCTCGCTTCGTTGGCGTTTGCCTCGGCCACCGCATAGTGGCGGGACGAGGGTCCGCCACCGCCGCTTTCGCCGCCACAAGGGCACGGCCAAGCAAGGAGGAACGGCGACGGCAGCGGCGGCGCGCCGCCCCAGTTCGTTGGCGCAATGGAGGAGGACGCGGGAAGAGCCCGCCCCCAGAGGTTCCTCGTTCCTGGCCCGTCGCGCCGCCGTGCTTTCTCGCCTACCTGGGTACAAAGGGCGCGACGGAGAGGGAGCGGAAGGAGGCGCGTCTGGGAAATCCGCGACGGCGCCGCGGCAGGGCCCGGCCTCGACGACGACACCGGCATCAGGCGAGCATCGCGCGCGTCGTCCGGAGACCCTGCGCGCGAGGAAGCGCAGCCATCCTGGACCTGGACCACACGCTGCTTTCGCTCCACGTCGCTCGATGAGCTACCCGTCAGAGGCAAGCCGCTTGGGCTCTGCGCGCCAAAGGGTGACCACCGCCGGCCTCTTCCAGCAGGCCTCGCCGCTGTCGCATCACTCACCAAGCTGCGCCCGCTTTAGCGCGGGGATTCCTGGGCAGCCAACATGTTCAGATGTCCGTCTACACACTGGGCGACCGGGGGCTGCGCGGGGGCGGCCGTCAAAGCTGCTGGACGGACGGCGCCGCTTCGGCGGCAGGGGTCGTGTCTAACGACGAGATCCACCAGGAGGCCGGACAGGGAGCCTCGGTGACGTCGTCCCGGGCGCCGACGCCGCTGCGGTGGTGATCCTCGATACTCAAGCCACGTCTGGCCCGGAGCACCAAGGAGAGACCTGATCCGTCATGGACAAGTACCTCTACTTCCAGCCGATAGCTGCCGCGGGGACAGGTGAGCTCCCTGACGGAGCACAGAGGGGCCGCGACGAGAGGGAACGACGGCCGGGCTGGCTGTGGCGCTCAGGTCCTGACGCGCACCAGGGGTTCTTCTAGAGCTCTCGTCTCGGCAGCCGATGCTCGAGGGGTGGTCAGGGCAGGTGACGCGAGGTGCTGCGTGGCTGCACTGAGGTGGCGTTCAGCCGGGTCATCCCGCTCGGACGTTGCCGAGGGACCACCCCTGGAAGCTAAGCCGAGCAGCTGGGCGCTTGTGTGCGCGGCGGCTCGGCCGGACGCCCGGTTCACCATGTTGTCACTTGCGTGGATCGAGGGACTGACAAGGCGCTGGTGGGCGCGGGACAGCGGCAAGTTTCTGGTCAGTCCAGAGGTGGATCACGGCGGCAGATCTCAGGCGAAGGGTGCCGGCCGTCGAGCAAAAATTCCCAGTCACCATTAGATGGATGAAGATAATATTTACTGCACGGACAGGAGTGTCACTGGTTCGTTGAGACACTGCACTTACTAGTTTTGATTCACTCACCTAACACCAGTCGTTTAGGAAGCTGGCTGTGGTTCATCGATTCACCCAGGGAGGCATGCCTCCATTTGGAGAATGGAGTATCATGTACTTGAGATCGATGATACATTCATTTAGGTCGTTCTTCAGTATAAAGAAGAAACTTTTGTAATCTATTCAATTACTCTCGTCAGAGATTCAGGGAAACCAGATATTCAATTACTCTCGTCAGATATTCAGAAACCGCTCAAGACGTCTGAAGCTTTTAAAGGTACTTTCCTATTCGAAGTTACTGCATTATGATGTTGATCCAACTTTATCTGATTGGGGTGTGATGATTGAGTGAAAAAGTGAAAGCGAAAAGATCTTCTGATGCGCATCGCGTCGAATCTTTTTGTGTCACATGTATGGGCATTAAATGTAGTTAAATAAAAAAACAAATTACCGCAGGTTTGGCTGAAAAGTACGAGAGACGAATCTTTTTGAGCCTGAATTGAAATTACGATAGGACAATAATTATATCCAATCAGCGAAAGAGATCTTCCTGATAGCCCGACCACATGAAATATTTCACCAACTAAACACATTGGCTGTGGCGACAGAGAATGTGGAGTCGAATGACTATACACTGATCTTTTACTTCACTGCAACAGGATTAGATCTTTGTAGGCAGAAAATAACAAGGGTTAACATGATTAGCCTGCATCAGTGACCTGCCCGTGCTACTGCTGTAACCATCTTCCATAATTACGTGTTTGCCTATGCTTTGCTTTGGCATTGATGTTCATATCACGGTTTTGCGTCGAAAAGGCCAAAATACATGCCAAGGGTGCTTTTCAGCTTTGAATTCGATTGGAAGCAAATAGCGCGAAGGCAAAACTTCATATACAATCTGCACGGTTATTCAGCCATGGTAAAATGTTTTTCTCTCACAATACAAACAACTTCAAGCACATAATAAAACCCATCAGCTAGAACAGCTACCTAAACATCCTACTCTAAAGTCTACGTTGAACCCTTGTATTGCCTTCACCTTCCTATCGAGGATCCATGGCCGTCGGCCCTCTATCTCCTCACCGAGCACCTGCCCTCTATTTCCCTCAGCTCCTAACCCTCCCAGCCCAGGAGGGTGGCTGCTCTGGACCAAAGTAACTCCCAAAACCTATGCTTGATGTAGATGCCTCGTCATGACGGTAATCTGTAGAACCTCTGTTTCAAGAGTACTGTCAAGTGTTTAGAATAAGGAGATCTGATAATGCAAGGGACATCAAGTTACTCTCAATGACACATGAAGACATAATCTGCTCTTCCCCGAACTCTCTAATTTCTTGCACGGCAGAGTTGGCCCTCCACAGTCAATCTCTGCTGTTCTAGTTTTTTGAAGAAACCCAACAAGTTGCTCTGCTGTTCTAGTTGATGTAGCAGTAAGGCATGGGCCATCTCTAGTACTGTACTTGTTAGTACCTGCAGTAGTTCCAGACACTGGCATACCTCAGCCATATATACCAAGTGGGCCGAGATCAGCCATGTCGTCCTACATAGGAGTACCTTGTATGGTACTTGTAGTTTGCATATATACCCCCGACGATGATGACTCATGGCAGGAGCTCAGCTGCGTGGCCAGGAACGCGAATCCGGAGCATGGGCGTCGGATACCCACCGTAGCCAGGCTCACCTCACGGCGCGATGGCGGACCTACCTCATGTCCGTGTACCCGTGCAGCCGTGCTGCACATACATGCGTACGTTACATAAGGCCATGGTGTCGAGCAAGCACACCAGATCGAAGGACTAAAATTGAGCTACCAAAACCACCTGCAAAGATCTAAAGTCGATGGCGGGGAGAGGCAGGGAGGAAGCATCCTGGAGCGTCGCGGAGGTTGGTGGGCGCATCCACCGTCGGCGCGAGGACGGCGACGTCGACAGCGGTCAGAGGAAGCACGGTGTCGGCGCGGTAGAACAACCGGAACAGCGTCTGCTCCTGCGGCGGCGGATGTCCTGATGCCTGTCGTGATGGCCATGGTGGTGCTCGTGCCCGAGCATGCGTGCGTTCAGAAGCTCGTGGATACCGTGGCGTAGGGCGCGCGCATGCTGGGACGAGCTGAGGAGGCAGGCCACGATTCTGCGCGTGGTGATTCCGCGTGGCCGAGCCACACTCGGCGTCCAGAAGCCGAGGGCGCCAGGGATATGCGGCTCTTGTTGATTCGCCTCCGTGTCCCGCCACTGCGGCCACAGCGCCAGCCACACATGTTCCATTAATGCGCCGCAGCGATGCCCAGGAGCCAGGACACATCACACTCACTTTCCTCCCGCCACGCGTAGGCTAGCCGGTCGCCGATCTTGACGAAGCACCACCGATGGTGGAGAGGTCGATGCGCACGGCGCAGGGCGTGCGATGACTGCCAGAGACGCGGAGAATGCTAAAGGCCAGGCGAGGAAGATGACCCGATCGTGAGGGCACTTGGCAGCGTCAGGGGAGGCGAGGGAGTCCGGCGTGAGCTCCGGCGAGCGTGGCGAAGCCAGGTCCTGCAACGTGCTCGCCGGAGTCAGCCTGAGTAGGAATGAAACTTGAGAAGGGCAGGGCCGATGGTCTGTCTCTGCTCTGTCCACACTGCTGCAGAAGTGTGGTGAGCTGGCTAGCTACGTCATCCAAAATGGCAAAGGTGTTGTAGTACAATATTAACCAGCCGTGTAGCAAGGACCAAATGGTCGACGATGGTGTCTAGTAAGGTGAAATATTTTGGAGTTCGGCTACTGTAGCACTGTTTGTATTTAGCGTAGTATTGTTCAATCATAGACTAACTAGGCTCAGATTCGCTCTACGCACTTTTCGGTCAAAGCATGCAATCAGTGATTACCTACATGTAATGCTCCATTTATGCGTCAAAAGATTTCGATGTGTGAATGCTTGTGGCACTTTTTGGGTTCACTTTTCAGGAAGTGAACATGCTGAACTCAAATCCAAATAGATCTCGTTTATACCAAGTAACTTCTTTGTTGCATCCGTTGTGAAGGTGTTTGCATTGTAATGGGTGGTCTAGTACCTGCCGTCACCGTATGCGTGCTCCGAGATATGGCCTAGCTCTAGAGACAATGACACAAGATTTATCTTGGTTCGGGGGCGAAATCAAGCTCCCTAGTTCGAGTGTGATCACTATCCGAGCTCAGCATGCCGGGTCAGCCTGGCCAGTGAGAGAGGGATCGGGCTCCCAAGTCTCTAAAAGATTGAGGCAAGGAGTGCCAGCCTCAGAGTGGATGGTGAGTGAGTGGCGAGACTAGCCGAGGAGCTAGTGCTTTTTCTCTTGGTCCTCTCCTCTGTTTTCTTCTCCTCACTTGCCTCAGCGAGAACCCTACCCCACTCCTTTTATAGTGGCAAGGGAGCGGGACATGAGCTCTTCGGAGGTTGGGCGAGTGGGCGAGATGGCATGAACTTCACAGTGGGGGTAGGTGAAAGAGCTCTTCGATGAAGTAGAGCTCTTCCCGCAGGCCCGAAGGTCTTAACTCTTCGGGCTGGTCGTCCATGACTCCTGCCCCGGGGGGCTGCCTCAGCCGACCCATAGCCGGCGGGATTCGCCGATCAGCAGGTTGATCCGGCCCCAGAGCCGGCCCAGAGGCAACCCGAGCTGCGCCGAGGCTCGTGGCTAGGCGAGCCGCCGTATTAGGAGGCTCGACCTCTCGAGGACATCGATGTCCATGGGGTCCGACTTCGGGGGTGAGCTCGCGCCCTCGAGCTCCTCGGGCATTATTGGGGAGCTTCGTTGCTCGTGCATGAAGACTCCCGGAGAACCGGCGGCGATACGATCACCGGAACGTCACGCTGTCGTTGGTGAGGTACGGTGGGCGTGGTTGACCTCGGCCGTGGAAGTGTTCCTCGAGCTCAGCGGACCATACGGTGAAGTACGCCACCATCTTGAGGTTAGCCCGCGATGCGACCTCTTTCGCCAACTTGGTTTCTGCAGCAGGCTCGGAGTCCCCCGGACCTCGAGGTGCCGGATGCAAACTCGTGGGCGTCGCAGCCCATTCACCAATGCCCGTACTACAGCCCACGTTGTTGGGCGGGGAAGTGCAAGCGTGCCGAATACTTCATGCGCACCTTCTTTGGAGAGCCGAGGCCCGGCTTTAGCCGGCGCCGTACATCTTCAAGCGATCCATCGAAGTGTAGGATCTAAATATTCGATATCATCGGGCACGGGTGTTGGGCCTCAGTCCCTCCGGCAAAATCCGCCAAGGCACGAGACTGATAGCGATCTGCAGGCGCATAGGTGATTTGGCCCCATGAGCTCGATAGCATTTAGCCATCTTTGACCCGTAACCTCGGGGCTCTGGATGACCTTCTCTCCCAAAGAGGGTACTTAGAGGCGACAGTGATCAGGGGTGGGAGTCGAAATGAATTAATACATGAGAAACTTGCGTCGGCGAGGGTGTTGATCGAAGCGGCCTACGAGCTTTCGGTGTGTAGCGAGGTCTTGGTGTCGGTGGACTGCCTCAGCCCCGATGAAGTACCGGTACCTTAGCGTGCCCTCCTCCTCTCTCGGCGGCCGAGGTGCGGTTGCTTACCACCTTCGAGGTGTGCAGGAATCATAAGGAGGATGGGAGCACGGGCAGCAAGGCTGTTTCAGGTGCGGAAACTTCTTTGAGCCTCGTCGGTCGAGGCTTCCTTCTTAAACCCAACTTGTAGGCGGGAGGCTTGGCTCCCGAGTCGGGCTATGAAAGCACTTTAGCTGGCTGCGAGGCCAGTCGAGCCAGCACTTGCATGTTTGACGCTCTTGTTCACGGCCCCATGTTCGTGATGGGCGGCCGTCTTCTCGGGATTGGCCTCAATGCCGCTCGGAGGCAAATGGCAGAGCAAGCTTTCTCGCGGGACCCAGCACTTCTCGGGGTTGGAAACTTGGCCTTGGAAACTCTCGGAGCTTGGCAAAGACCTTTTCGAGGTGCAGGATGAGCTCTTTCATTGTGCTGCTGTCTTGACAACGATAATAGATACGCTTCTGAGAGCTTTCGAGGAGCTCTTTGAAGACTACGCATGCACCTTTGGAAGGTGGCGCGTTACTTCAACCGAAGGGCATTGTGCGTAACGAGAATGCGCCCAGAGCGGAGTGATGAAGAGGGCGGCGAGGCAGTCGGGCTTTCGTTCATCCCCGGTGAGCGCATGGGAGTAGGTGTCAAGCCAGTGTCTCACACCGGTGGAGTCAACAATTTTAGGTCGATCGTGGCAAAGAGAGAAGCGGTTGCTGGAATAATGCAACCATTGAGACAAAATGTAATCAACACCCCTACTCCATTTCCCATTCTTCTTCTTGACTAGTACGAGGGGTTGGCTATCCCTCAGGGATGATACACCTCCTTGATAAACCTAAGCGTATAGAGCTTATCTATCTCCTCGGCGATTATAAAAATCGTCACCATCGAAGCGTCTAAGCCTTTGCTTCACCGGCCGAAGCCGGGTTTAATGTTCAGGAGTGCTCGGCGACTTCCCTCGGTATGCCGAGGCATGTCAGAAGCTCTCACTAAACACATGTCTCGAGGTTCGCGGAGGAAGTCGGCAACTGTTAGGAGTAGGCTCCGGACCCTACAGCGGAGGGTGCTATCCCTTGTCGACCACCGACCCAGGCGTCCTTCTCGGGCTCGGCGCCCATGACCTTATGTGAGCTCGGATGAGCCGATCCCCAGCTACTTGAGGCTCATCGTGCGGCTTCGTGCTCGCTGACCTGAAGCTTGGGGGGGCGTCCTGCGCTGGCTTGGTGCCATCTTTAGCAGCATTTGCTCTACGATCTCGACACGGCGTGTCTTGGGCAGCCTCGCGGCCGCGTCTTTGGCGAAGGAATGGAAGTCGGCGGTGATGACCCCCTTGGGCCAGGGATCTGCGAGCTTGGGAATAGGTGTAGTTGGGGGCGGCCATGAACTTCGCATAACTTTTGTTGCCCCAAGCGCGTTCCTACGAAGGAAGCTTTTCAGAAACGTGAGATCCCTTCACCGGAAGTTGTCAGCGTCTGCAGGTAAGCCGAGGAAGTCAATCGCCAGCGGAATCTCGCTCTGTTCCCCCGGCACGCCGTGGATCGGGTCCGGCGAGGCGGAGGCAGCGCCTTGGTGTCTGCAGGCTTGGAGTGCATGGGCGTGGGGAAGTTGAGGCAGCTGCCCCATCCATCGGCCTTGCCGAGGCGCTTGGTGGAATGATGCACGGATGACGACAGCCGGTACGCAGCCTTCTGGAATGCAGGGATATGAGTGATCTGCTTGTCCAGAAGGTGATCGCCGAACTACGACTTCACTGAAGGTAGGTGAGTGTGTGAGGCTCGGTGAAGAGGACCTCGGCGTGAGCTTCAGCAGCTTGGACTACTGTGGCAGGAGTCTCCACGCCCGAACAGATTGACAGCGCTTAAATCCTCGATATAAAGCACGTCGCCCGTCACCGTCCTCGAGCTGCACGTCGAGATACAGGCTGCTCGCCCACTTCTTTACCGCCCTTGGCGTGCCCATCACGCCGTGCTTCTTGAGCCGAGCGTTGCTTCATCGCATAGTGCTTAGCGAGGGGCCCTCGTGATGGACTGGGGCCTCGAGCATGTCTGTCAGGAGTGCTCCTTGTGGGCCAGCCACTCCCTTGGCGGAGGGTGCTTGCGCTTGTCATGACAGCTGGAGCTCCTCGTCGTCGTAAAATGCCGTCATCGATGAGGACACTTGTTCTTCTTGTTCTTCCTCTTCTGCGGAGGCAGGAGCCGGATCTCTCTGTGGCCTCACGACCAGGCCGGCCTTGAGCTTGCCCTTGCCCGTGGCTGAGGCCGAGGAGACGGCGTCCTCTCTCTCCTGCAGTGGCGGTGGCGAGGTCAGCTCCTTCACGGACTTTAGGCTTCGACTTTTGACTCATGGGATGCAGAGGCTCTATAAAATGGTGCAGAGGTGAGCAGAGTGATGATCTCGGAGTCGGAGGTCTCGGAGAGGTTGTTGCGAAACTTGGAAGCGCCCCGATGTGATCGCCTTGAGCTCTCCCTTTCTTCTGCTTACATCCGGCGCAAATCCAAATTCGTACTTTCGGCCTGGTGTGGAATATACCACGGAAGTTCTTAGGCGAAGAGCGTCGCGGGTCCTCCCGATCGCGGATGGTGCCCTCCGACAGGTGCTCGAGCCGAGGCGAGCTGAATCCGCCAAGGTAGAGAGCGGGTTGGGATGATGAAGTATTGTCGGCCTCCCACCGCTTTGGCACCAAGGCAAATGAGATCTTCCAACACGTGGCAGTCGGTCTCCCGTTGTACTTCTGCACCGAGGTCGGGGCTCGGAAGCGCAAAGGGAGCAGGGGCACTCGTGGATGCGTGAGCAACGCCGCCCAGAGCACGCCTCGAGCTCGAGCTTCCCGAGCGGCGGCGATCTTGCTTCGGCGATGGGCTCCGTGAGAATTAGCCGCGCGAAGTCGAGCTGCCGACTCTTGTCCTCTCATTAGGTAATAGCCCGCTGGCGGCGTCAGAAGGGCGCTTTTAAGTCGTCGTCAGCGGTGGTACTTGCCGTAGATCACAGGGGCGTTCTTGTCCCCATGGCCTCGAATCTTTCATCGGGCGTTGACCGTTATTATTAATGGCGTCGCGGTTTCCGATCTGATGGCGAGTGAACCTCCCAGGATGAGAGGAGGCCTCGTGCTCTTTCATAATCTCGGTGAGGCAGCGGAGCTTGCCGCTTGTTGTCTTGCTGCCTACTTGCCACAGGCTTTTTTGACTTGCTCATGGTTGGCGTGCCCAAGTCCACCAAGGGACGGTTGGCAGCAGGTTGAGGCTTCCTCCACTTGAACACCGGCGGGAGTTGCTTTCCGTCGTCGTCATGATTGATGCGATGTGGGCCTTTCGAGCTTCGTGCTCGTGGCTGCTCCTTCCTGCTGGCCAGAAGAGCTTGCTTCTCCCAGTGCCTCTGTTCAGCTCCTCGAGGCTCGTCCCGGGCGTCACCTTTACGGCCTTGATCGACCAGCAGGCTCATATTTGGCGCTTTAACCGAGTCTGCAGAGTGTGTGCGAGTCAGCTGGAAGGGAGTGGCAGCTCTCAGGCGCCAGGGAGTGTGACACATGTAGCTGGCGTGTGGTCGCAGGTCCATGAGGCTCATCCCGTCGAGACGAGCTCGGCTCGTGGGCCCGAGGTCTGCCGGGCTCATGTCGCCTGAGAAAGAGACCCGGCTGGCCATCGGGGTATCTTGGCGTACGCCACTTGAACTCAGTCACCAGTAGCACGTCCTACCAAGGCATTTGGAGGGCAGCGATGCTTGATAGAGGTGGCGTCATGAGCAGGCTGGGCTCGCGTCTGAATTAAAGCGAAAAGCAGTCCCGCCCGCCCATGCGGAGATGGGTGGCGGGCAGTACGGCCTTGCCCCCATGTATCGAGGCGAATTAGAATTAGCGCCATGAAGAGCTTTGAGGGATGTCCTCCATCGAGGCGGGTGAGCAACTCTAGAAGGGACTCTCAGGGTGGCCTTGAGAAGGTGGCCACCCGAGGTGCTCCGGTCGGTGTCGAAGAAGCCATCGAGGTGGAAGAGATGTTCGCATAAGCGCTGCCCCCAAGCTGCATGGCGTGGTCTAGTACCACCGTCCACCCAGTATCTCGGCTGTCTCGTGCTCGAATGGCTGCTCTAGAGACAATAACCTAAAGATTTATCTAGGATTTGGGAGCGAAGTAAACCACCTGGTCGATTAATGATGCTATCGAGCTCAACGCTCATAGAGGTCATACAAGCGGAATTGAGAGAGGGATCGGGCTCCCAGAGTCTCTAAGATTGAGGCAGGAGTGCCAATATCAAGTGGATGAGTGTGGGGACTAGCTGAGGGCTAGTGCTTTTCTCTTGGTCCTCTCCTCTACCATTTTTTTCTTACTCCTTGCCTCTTGAGCCTACCCCTCCTTTTATAATTGGCAAAAGGGAGCGGGACATGAGCTCTTCCGAGGTTGAAGAGTGGCAGACGGATGTGAACTTCTGAGGACAGGGGGGTGGAGTGAAAGAGCTCTTCAGGTCGAGAGCTCGTGCAGTTGAATAGGAGGTCTTTTCCGGAAGCTCTTGGCAACTTCGGATGCTGAAATTAGTGGAAATCGCCGTGCTGGCGAATCCGGAGTTTGAAGCGTGGTCGAGGCGTGCCGTCCCCCAACCGTAGTTAGAATCGGTCCTGCTATGTCGTCATGGCGGCCATACCATGGATGAGGTCGCGCATACGTCGTCTCTGTGCAGGAGCAACTGGCTGGTGGCGGTCGGCGGGGTATGGAGGGTGGCCCAGCGGGCGATCGCCTCCTTGTGTCCTCAAGCAGCGACCCCACCGGTCTGCATCGAAGTGGTGGCCGCTCCCGTACTCGCCCGATCTTCAGCGTGGCCTTGGTAGGACAAGCTTCGTTGGCGGACGCCCGTCGTCAAAACTGGTGAGCTCGGCGAAACTCGGCGAGGCGAAAAAGAGGTCCAGCTTGGGCTTTCGCACCATGCGGGTCTGTAGGTTTCTCAGGGAGACCTCGGCCGGGGCGGGTGAGGTCTCCCTCAGGAAGAGGCTTTCGTGTTCGAGAGGACCCCCAGTACGTGGCGGGGTCGTATTGAACTCTAGTCCACCGGTGCGAGGTCGCCTTGGCTCGGAAAACTCGAAGAAGGAAGATAGTGCTCCCGAGGCGATTACCCGGCCCCGAGACATCTTTGCCGGAGGCTTTAGCCATTGATTAGGGTGTCCCTAATATCGATCCCCACAACAAAAAAAAAAAAAAATACATTAGCGGTTTGTTAGTGGGCTTCAACCTTTGTAAGATGATCCACCATTATTTATTTGAGAGAATTAGGAGTTAGTCCCTAAAAAAGTTTGTCTAAGTCTAGGAATCCGTTTTTTTTAATTTGGAGAATGTGGCCTCAAACTAAACTTGTTTAGGAATCCGGTCTTTCGTTAGTTTTGAAAAAATTCATAACTAGAGTTTAGTATTATTGTGCTTATTGAGATCATCTAGTTTTATTAAAATATGAAATCAATTATTTTTTAGGAATTATTTATTTTTTAACACCAACATATTATGTTTTTTATTAAAAATAAATATTTTTTAGGAAAGATTATCCACCATTACTGATGTTAGTTATAGCTTGCATTGCTCATTTTTGAGAATTACCGCCAGCATAACGCAGACGCTCACAACACGCCAGCATTACCCTCACCCATATGAACACACGCGAAAACCTACCCCCTGCGAGCACCTCTAAGAGTTGGACTGAGATTCTCGCCGTCACCAAGGCGCCTGGGCCGGTGACGGAACGCTACTTCCCACTTAATGTATAATCACGCAGAAATCTTGGAAATTTCAAAAGAAAGCGCAGCCATCGGGGATTTACGAACCACGATGGGTGGCGTCCCCACTCTGACCGTCTACCATTGACTACATGCCCAATTTAAAACTCTTTTTTGGAATAGTTTTGATAATGAATCTCCCGGATCCAATGGGCCACTAGGGCGATAGGTGTCCAACCAAAAGCCCCAATCTTGTTCCTTTACCTTAGCCTCTGCTTAATTGGCTCGACTGGACATCAACAATCAACTGGTCTTTCCTCAAAAATAATAATAATAAAAAAATCCAGCCTTCCATGCCCTGCAGAGGAACGGGGCCGACGAGATCCATGCGACGATGTGGCTGGCTGCAGGCGATGAGGCGAGCGACGAGTGGCAGGTGAGAGATGTTGCCGTGCCGTGCGTGTGAGAGTAGCAGGCGCGGGTGATGCTGATGACAGCTTTTTAAGGAATTTTTTTTATCTGTGCCGCGCAATTTTTCGAGTTTGGAGTTCTGCCATTACAATTCGCGTAACTGGAGATATGCCATTACAATTTTACACTTCGCCGTTCTTGCTATTTTTATAAATGTATTTCTCACCGTAAGGGCCTTGTCGGTATATATGGGCGTGTACACACAAAGCTGTGGATCCAGCCCGCCCCACCCTGCCCCGTGGAGTGGACACCTCCTCGCCTCTTCCGTCTCCGTCTCCTTCTCCATGTCAGCAAAAAGCTCGCAATGGCGTATTTCACTAACACCTTTGCAGCGGAGGAGGGTGCTCACCAACGGTGGGGCTTCTCCCCCGGCCGAGATGGCTGGCGAGCTCAACCACCAGAATGGGGAGGAGGGGGACACTTGGGCAGGCTCAGCTAACATGGCAGCGGTCCCTAGAAAGAAATCAGAAAAGTGGAGTGGGACTCGTCTGCGGCGGCGTGCGCTGAGCACATGAGCATCTAAGCATGCAACCACTTTTCGATGCTACACTCGCTCCAGGCAGGACTCCAATTTCACAAGCCTTTGCACCCAAAGTGCAAAACCAGCCACCTCACGACTACATAGTGACGACAACGACATGGGCGCCGACCTCAGGACACATGGGCCTTGACCCGACAATCATGGAACCAGGTGTGGATGCGACTTCGCTTTAACACTTCGTGGCCGGCAGGCCGCTCTGCCGCGCGGACAGAGACTCTCCACCAGCGCCCGTCAGCTAAGAGCCGTTTTCTCTGGCGAGAACCGTGCCGTCACGGGCGCCCGGCGCTGTCGGATGTCCGACTCACAAAGTCTCTGGCCTTGGCAGCGGTCTCGCCCAGGGGACACCAGGATGACATGAGGACATGCGCCACTGCTGGCGGGTTCGCGGGGAGGTGGTGGGCCAGAAGCCGCGCCACCTTCCAGCAGCCTTTCGCGGGTATGAGCTCGGCGGGCCCCACCGGCGCACCGTTTGTCTGGCACCACTTCCGCAGTGAGGAGTCTTGCGGGCGCGCGGCGTTGAGGCTGGCGAGGAGCGAACAGCGATAGGCGGAGAAGCGGCTTGGCAGCGTCGCGGAGAGAAAGCGAATGAAAACGCTACGCCTTGAAAGCGGAGGCAGAGGGCATGAGTACCGTCCACAGTAAACGCTAGGCTAGTGGCAGGTTTGACGGTGACTGACAATATTCAGTATCGCAAACTAACTGTAATGACTTTCTGAAAACAATAAGTAAGATTCTGATCATAGTAATGAAGTCGACTTCAAATCGTTTAGTGCCCACAGCCGATAAATCGTTTCGATTTTTAAGGATGGGCAGGGCTCAAGGTTAAGAATGAGTTAGTTCCGATTAGCCGGCCAGTGTTGGAGTGACATCGGATTAGTCGTTAGGACTTTTGTTTTTGCTGGCCGTGCACTATTAAAGGGGGTTAAAGGCAGGTAAAACCTAGAGTGAGAATCTAGTGATGAGAGATGCTTGGTACACTTGTTTTCTTCGCTTTTAGGTAGGCTGCCAGTTCTCGGGATTGATAGAGAGCGAAGCCATTCACGAAGATCGCGATCGGAGGTGAAGCGACGACTTCCACGAGGGGACCACCGGACTATTTGGGCCAGGGGCCTTGGGTCTCGCTGACGGCGCGTTGATGCCAGCGAGCGCCCGATGATTCCGATAAGCTCCCGGTTGAGCTTAGGCGCCGGTCTTATATCCTTATTTGGGCCAGCCAGTAGTGAGCCGACCAGGCTAGTTAGAGGCTGGCGGGTGTCGGCTCTGACACGACCCCGGCGCGTCCGATTGCCTTCCCACAAAGGCGGGGTTTGGGAGGCAACGGCTACATTTCGCCCCCCTGGGCTATTTAAGCGACCTTTCCCCCCTCCTTGCTCTCTCTCTTGCCCATTTGTTCGGTGAGAAACACCTTTGGAGTGTGAGAGAGCAAGAGCCACTTTGAAGTTCAAGAGAGATTGAAGATTCAAGGCTAGGACTTCATTAGTGCTTGAGAGTAGCAAATGTGCATCCACTCTTCTCATTAGGCTTGTCATGGTCAAGTGAGAGTTCGGGCTTTATTACTCTTGGTGATCACCATCACCTAGGACGGTAAAGGTTGGTGGTGGTTTGGGGCTTGAAGATCATCCTGGCGGAGCTTGTGGATGACTAAGTCAAGTTGTGGTTTTGGGCGATTCACCGCGATGGAGCGTCGAAGAATCAGCCCATAGAGAGCACTTAGTCCTTGGCAGGACTAAGGGGGAGCAATACCCTTTGCGCTGGTGCTCCAACGGGGATTAGTGGGGAGTGGTGACTCTCCCATACCCGGAAAAAATCGCCCAGCGTTCTTTTTCCTCTCTTTACTTTGAGCATTTACTTTCGAGCAATTCATTCTTGTTATTGTGTGCTTTACATTACTAGAATTGCCATGCTAGAGTAGGAATTGGAACCTAGGGTGCAAAACTTTTTGTGTGGTAGTTCATAGAATCACACTTAGGCACAAGAGGGTGAATATGGGCTAGTAGGTTTTATTTACCGCTAAAATTTTAGATTAGCCCAATTTTTACCCCCCTCTTGGGCATCTTGATCCTTTCACACAGCTATTGTGTATACGCCCCATATACCTTCGATAGTGGGCCCTTACAAAAGTACATAATGATAAAATGGCAAGAATTGGCGAAGTGCGAAATTGTAATGGCATATGTCAAATTACACCTAATTGTAATGGCGAGGACTCCAAAGTCGAAAAATTGCAATGGCACAGATCCAAAATTAATGTATCAGATCATGTCATGACACATGTGCTACAATAACAGCTAACATAACTAAAGCTAAGATATCAAGGAAACATACGTTAAAGACATATGAGATAATCTCTCCATTCTAAATTATAAGTTTTGATTCGATTCGGGTTCATCTATTTTGCTATGTATTTGCTATATTATTATATCTAGATACATGACAAAATAAATGACTTATAATTTGGAATGGAGGGGGCACGATGCTAAGGGAAAAAAAAAATATGAATAGAAAAAGGGTACAAAATAGTTGTCAACAAATTTATAAATAGCAAGATATAGAGTATAGAGTATCTATATAAGACTTTTGTGTAAGAGATCTGATAGAAAATAAATAGAGAGACAGTGCACGTACAAAAAGATAAATAATTTTGATTAGTTATAAATAATATATTTATTCACGAACTCTTAATGTTTACTTATATCTTCTAAAATTGTAACTCATACGAAAGCAAAAGTCGATAGACTAGTATATCTAATACTCAACATCTCTCGAAAAGTTTTGTACCATGCTTATTGTACATAGTTTGTAGCATGTACATGCATGTACCTCGTAGTCCCCATGCGCATATGAATGCCATATTAACATGTCTAAAACTGCAAAGGGGGCGGAGCGGAGCGCTCCCTAAAGCTGCCCCGCTGATCCGTTTGGGGCAGATGAGGTTCGGGGGTCAACCCGCTCCATCCGTCCAACAAACCGCAGGTATGCTTGAGCCCAACAAAAGACATTGTTACCCAGCACTCATCTGTTACATGCCCTTGTTGATCGTAGTTAACAACTAATTTAAACCTCCAACAAAAAATTTAGAAATTGGGTATAAAATGAATATCAACATAGGCTTAGGGTTGAATTGATAGAGTTCACCTGGTGAATCAGATATTTTCAAGTACTAAATACGAAAAGGACCAAGGAATATTCAAAGCATACGTAGCATTTATGAAAAGAAGAATCTAGAAGACACCAAAGACTATGCCCTGGAAGGTGGGACCCACATAGCATATTGTCGGCCATTTATGAAAGAAGAATCTAGAAGACACCAAAGACCGTGCCACGGAAGGTGAGACCCACATAGCATAGGGTGGGCTCGGCCAGAGCCCTAGCCCCACACAAGCCAGTCTCTAGCTTCTTATATCGGTTCTCCACGGCCTCCAAGATTGCATTACACATTGATCAATGTCGGTTTGATCGAGAGAACTCCCGGTGCATCCTAACAGGCCCCCTACCCCTTGGGCTATGGATTCAATTCATTATTCACTATTCCACTCATATTAAGGGTAGAAACCATGAGCCTTCTAGAAACTAAAAGCCCCGTGGCATAGTTGAAGAGCCAAGCATCAAGTTGAGAGATTAGTTTTGTAGTCTCCAAGAGATATTAGAGCTAGTCACATTTAAATATTTAGAGCCCCTGGGCTTGTAGTCCAATGGTAGGGCGGTCACTGGGGACGCTACCCACCGTGTTTCAATCCTCGTGCTTTCGTGACCTTTTCCCCGGGATTTTCGGGGATTTTCCTGGTATGCATTAAAATTATGGTGTGCGGCCCGTTCCGTCGGCGCGACGAATCTGCCAATGGTGACTTCGAGAATCTCCAGATCTGCCGGGTCCTTCGGGTGCTCATAGGGGCCAGGGTTTGCGTACGTGTGTTCGTAGGGGTGAGGTGTGCGTGCGTGTTGTGGCGTCGTTATACTGTGTCATTCTTTCTTAAAAAAAAAAAGAGGTTGGTGGTGAGACGCCACCGACTCTGTTAGCTGGAACGCCGGAGGATGTACCATCGGGCGCGCCCCACGGTATTGGTGGGTGCCATGCGATTCCGTTCAAGACTAGTGGACCCAGGATGGTAGGGTCAGTGATTGATGTCGAGCTTGATTCAAATCCGTGGGTACTGCTAGCTACGCCCACTCAAACGGTACAGCTCACCGGACCATCTTCCCCTTGGGGGTTGTGGGTCATTCCCCTGGTAATTGCACCGTTCCTCCTCCATGGGGTCGCAGTTGGCAGACGCCGCGGCCATGGAGCATACTGTCTGGTGGGCCGGGGAGTCGACAACGACCTGGCAAGCACCCGTACCTTGGACCGGCTTTCCGAGTCCATCCCCAGCCTCACTATTGATTGGTCGACTGCAATTTGTGTGCAGATAGAGTTTGCTTGACCAGCAGACATGCCTGGCAGGAGAATCGTTCATGCTGCGCCCCAACCAGCGTCTTAGGAGCTTGTTTTTTATCACGACTCTTAGGGCCCAGATAGTCTACCGACCTCAATCGAGGTGGCAGCCTCTCCAACGGTGCTACGCCGCGTTATGGAGATACTGGAGGCCCAGATCTGCATCCCGATTCAAACCCCGGTCCCACACGTCGGTCTCAATTCAGTACCTGAGGAGAAGTAGCCGCAATGCGGCAAAGCCTCATGTAGTGAACACAACGGCGTGTGGAGGAGGTGGGGATCGAGCTGGAGGAGGACGCTGTGGATGATATTGAGAAGAAGTTTGAGGGTGGCCTTCAGGGGGGATTTGACGGAGCGTAAGCAGTAGTGTTTACAGCTCCTCATCCTTGGAAACCTCAACGTGGCGGCTCTAGACCTCAACTTGGAGGGCCTCGACAAAGGGGATGCTTGATCCCCGTTGCTGGCTTCGTAGTAAAGCTGGCTGCTCATGGCCCGTGGCGAAGTTTGTAACAATATAGTCCTTTTTGGTTTCCTCAGGGTGCGTGTGTGTGGTTGCTGTAACCTTGGTGTTACTGTGCTCTTTGTTGCTTTGAAAATTCTTTTTGCTTAATGAAAAACGCATCATCGACATGGTCGCAAAATAAAAAAAGATATAGAGTGTGGGTGGAGTGAAGTGTTAGAGGAAGCGTGCCGGGCCCGTTGGTGTCTCCATTTGGCTTGTACCCCCCCGGATCAAGTTCCATTCAGGGCTTGCTTCTAAGACTCTCTGGTGATCAACATCTTATTTGAGTAAGTAACATTGTTTTTTTGTTAAGTTTTGCAAAATCCCTTTTTGAGTATTTTAATCTATAGGACCCTGTGGATTAGAGTAGTAATAATAAGTGTAAGTGTTAAATGCTTAGGCAAGGTTGTTTCAAGATGCACCCTACCTTTTAGATCAGTGATAACTAATACTTAAGGATTGCACTTTGCTCGTGTTTTTCTTATGAATAATGTCCCCATAAGAATAATAATAACACATCTTGCAAAGGGTAAGTACTAAACAAACCATAGTGATCTCGTTTACCTACCAAGGGATTAACTTACCATCTGAGTCATTCTCTCACTATTCTCTACCGCGGTTAAGGATTATCTACCCTACTAATGCACCAACTTCTCCAAGTTCAAATCCATTCAAAATGAACCACCCATGGCTTCTTAATCTTCTCTCTCTCATTACTCTGGACACCATTCAACAGTTAGGGATCTAAAGTATTGGACACAGCCCCCACCCGCCCGTCATCGCGCCCTTCTTTGCCGCGCAATCGCCATGGCACCTTCCTAATCGGCACTTTCCTAAGGCTCGCACACCTTCCTCCCACGACTCACACACGCCGCCCCAGCCAGATGGTTCGGCCAGAGCGCGCCGCCCCTACATCGGAGGAGGAGGGGCTCGCCGTTTCGGCGTACTTCACGGACCGGGCGGATCGACCTACCTAGAGGAGGGGCTCGCTGACGGGGAGGAGGGGTCGCTGATGGCGAGCCTGAGCGGCCTAACAACCTCATCCTGCTCAGGACCGATCGACGGATGTGGATCACGGAGCAAAAGGAGCAGGCACAAATAGTGAGTCGATGCTTTCTTCCCCTGCAAGCTATGTGCAGTGGCAGTGTGCGTGTATATTGATATATATGGGGTGCAAATTATATATGATCTGCATATTCACTTTTGTTTGTCAGAAGGCACAAATAGTGTGTCAATCCTTCTCTTCCCTGCTAGCTATGCGCAGTTTGCGTGTATTGATGGGGTCCAAATTAAATATGATCTGCAATTCTGCATATTCAGTTTGTTTTTTCAGGTTTCTGAGTTAATATTCAGTCATTACTAAAATCTTTATCTGTCAGCATATTCAGTTCAGAGATAGAGATCTGCGTGCATTTTTATTTCCGATTCAGCGTTATGTTCCTTTTTTAATATATATTCATATCCTTTTTGATATGAGTTTGGTTCCTCAGAAAAATGAAATCATTGCATTTGACAGCTTTTGAATATCTTGCCTACCGAATTAAGTTTTGCTGCAAAAATTATTGGATCCGCCCCTGTAGTTTGTCTTGGGTTGTTGGTTTGCTCTGTAGATAATAGAGATGGAGGCCGGGTTAGGAGGAACTAAATTGTTTTTGTTTCTGCATTGGTACCTGGGCTAATGGTTTTGTTTACAACTTTTATCTTAGGGAAAAAATTATTTGCTCATTTGCTATACTTTGTGGCAAAAAATATTTGCTCATTTGCTGTGCAGGCTAACTTTCTTCAAGCTCCTGTTGACTACAAGGAGAAGATTGATTCAAGTAATTCAGTCATGTTTCTTTATGTTTATTATCTTTACTATGTCCCTTGATAGGACCCAATCGACGAGCTCACACCGGTTAATGTGATTGAAACAAAAATCTACCTCTCAAGGTACTTGACTTTTGGTAGTAATTTTAGAAACTAACTAGAATTCCTGATGGCTCCTTCACGCCTCTGGTGACACAGCAAAGTGAGTTTGTAGCCATCTTCGATGATCCATGGAGAATGGTTATGAAAATTTAGAGCATCTTCCCCAATTTTATTTGCTATACATCAGTTGAAATGGAAATTTGCATCACTGATAAATGAATGTAGCTTAGGGTTTTTGGCACAGCTAAATAATAATTATTTATTCCCTTTCGAAACTAAGATCTCTGATTGCAAACTAGGAGCCTATGCAAACTTGTCAAGATTGTCAAAACGGCAGATTATAACCAGCTATGTAGACACATAGGTGGTGTTGTCCCAATAGGCAGTGACTGTTGAGATGGATATTCTTTGTTTAAGCACAAAATTATGATCAATTGTGGCTAGAGTTGCTGACCCTGTCATGCCATCTGCCCTCCCCGTGAACCCGAGCACCGTGTCCAACCCTAGCTGTTCAAAAGATTTTAATGTATTTCAAGGCATTGCAAGTTATTTCTAGATTTACGCCAGCCTGCAAGCTCCACGGTGAGGTATGTGGTTATGGCACTCAAATTCCAACTATGATTTGGTTCTTATACAAGACTGAATTATTAACTAGTAGTGTTGCTAAGTACCAAGTTTCTGGCAAACTTGAGGTTAAATTTATTCTTGTTTGATTCATTTTTATGATGACTGACTGATCGATGAGCTGCTAAGGTATAATATTGTTGGCACCCAAAAATGGTCCAAGGAGAATCATGATGAAAATCTCGACTTAGCCGA
This sequence comes from Hyparrhenia diplandra, assembly GCA_015847255.1. Lineage (NCBI taxonomy): Eukaryota > Viridiplantae > Streptophyta > Magnoliopsida > Poales > Poaceae > Hyparrhenia > Hyparrhenia diplandra. Next base: position 223,578 of record JADLZK010011978.1, on the reverse strand, counting down.
CCAGGGGTCCAACAGCGCCTCCTCGAGTGCACCGACGCCGCACCGCGCGCCCCGGTCACCTCCTCCGTACCGGGTCGCCAAGCACCCGTGTCGGGCCCCGTCACGCACGCGACGAGGTCGGCCGCAGACAGTCGCCTGCCGCCCGGATCGCAGCCACCGGCGCTGTCCGTCCAGCCTCGGTCCGCGTTCGTCGCCCGCGCGCCAAGAAGCGCGTTCTGCGGCTCTTCCCGGGAACCGACCGGACGCGCAGTAATTTCACGGGTAAGGCCCCGGCGGCATCAGGTTTAGCGCGGCCCGGCCAGCCCGACGCAGGCTCAGCCCGACCGGTAATCAACCGATTTGTTTCCAATCGTTTTAGGTCGGTTTTTGATGTTTGGAAACGCCCCAGACGCCTTCCTAAAAGGATAAGACCACCCTCCCCTATATAATGAAGGGGTTCATGGCCGATTTGATCCCCATCTATCACAAATCGTCACATTACCAATTCCAAACCCTAATTTTGTCTCTTCCAACCCTATACCCTGCTGTTCGACGACGAGCTCGACGTTCCGCCCGGGCGCTCTAGGCGCCTTGCTGGTCCTAGGGCATCCTCGCGGCGGCCCTCCCGACGGGTCTTCCCGAGGTGCTCGAGGTTCTTTTTCGGCCATCACCGAAGCTCCACATCGCCCTAGCGATCCCTTGATCGCTCGCGGGCTCGGCCACGCTGCGGTGTTTGCCGCTACTAGGTTGTTTGCAACCTTCGTGGGCCCCAAGGCCCTCCGGTGTGTTTGGTGCGAAAGCCCTAACCGTGTCAACATACTTTTTGGCGACTACCGGGAAGACATGGCGTCAACTCCAAAGATTTATCTCGACGCTTAGCCATGGCCCTGTGTGATGATGCTAGCAAGAACAAGGCGGAGATTTCCCAAGACAACATACGGGCGCCCCGAGTCCGTGGAGGAGCTACCCTGAAGAATTGAAGAAGAAGCTCCCGGGACAAGATCGATGCCGCTCAAAAAAAGGCCTTCTTCAAGAGTTGCCGCAAGGATAGGCAAGATCGCTGACCAGTAGACAATCACCCACGTCTATGGTGAAGCACCTGCGCCTACAACATCATCGAGGTAATTCCCCGTTGACCGCCAACAACCTATTTACGATGATGTTCCTCTTACATATGATGGTATTGCTAGTATGCTTTAGATCAAAAAACTACTTTGGTAGATATAATTCAAGGGTCTTACTAGCAATTTAGATACTCGCTTGAAAGTTATAGAAGGAACTTCAACCGATAACTCACAATCGGTAGTACCTCAACCATCCGTAGTATCACCATCGCTGGTGGCGCCACAAATTGCGCCAATATCAGCCCTGTATGCCTCCTCGATATGGTTCCGCATGCTAATCAACCACAATCGGGCTCCTATAGCCTCTCGCCATTAGAACCGCACCGTGGAGCTAGCACATCTATTAAAACCGATGATCGGCTCAAATAAGAACCGATCATGAGGCGCCTAGGAATTCGAGTGCATATGCCTTTGCCAACCGGCAGAGGGCAACTATGCCACTACGAATCCTAACCCCAATCCTTTTGCATAATTCGGGGTGCATGTTCCATTACCACATCCCACATGGGCAACTATGCCCTTGCCACCACCGAATACTATGCATGGTCAAAATATAAATGCAGAAACACAAATGATTCCCAGCATAGATGCTTTGTTGGCTCGGCAAAAGAGGAGTTCTCCCGTGTCCGTGGAGAAAAGTTTGGGAATTCGACTTGATTCCTCGGCAATACATACCAAAACCGCATTCCTTCCTCTCTTGATTACCTAGAGGCACCATCCGGGTGGAAGGTACCGATTTTCAAAAAAAAGTTTAGTGGTAGTGATGGTAAAACTACAATGGAACATGTTAGTATGTATCTTGCACAACTAGGAACTCGCTAGTACTAGAGATTACATGAAAATTCGCAATTTTCCTTTTTTACTTCATTCATACGTTTTTCATGGTTTTCATCTTTACCCTCGCTTGTTCCATTCATTCTTGGGCTGATTTAGAAGAAAAGTTTCATGCCTCATTTTTATTCCGGGAGTCCAAGAAACTAGATTGTCCCATCTTGCATGCATTAAACAAGGGCGTGATGAGCTTGTCTTAGATTTCTTTAAAAAGATATAGAGAAATTAGAAGCCGTTGTTTTAATGTGCAAATTTCTAAAAGGGACTTAGTTGATTTTGCTTTTGCCGGGCTTAGATCTAACATTAAAGAAAAGCTTGAGTTTCAAAGAATTTGCTAATCTTAACTACCGATTGAGAGGGCTACTGCTTGAATCGCCTTTTAAAGATTCTCGTGGATAACAATTATCGCTTCTCATCGGGCCAATGTGCACACACACTCGATGGTTATTCTTCATCGGACGATGAGAGCTAAGAGGTGTTGGCAATGAAATTAAGTGGCCACCGAGAACAAACAAGTAATCTTGCCCCTTCTCTCAAACCGACATAGTAAGAATCAATGAGAAAAATAAAGTTTACATTTTGATGTATCTAAATGTGACCGAATCTTCATGAATTGTTGAAAATTGGTATCATTAAGATAAATTATGTTGTGTCTTCGCGATGTCTTGAAACAAATGGGCTTTTGCAAGTTTCATAATTTTATTCTCATGCAACTAACGACAATGTCTTTCGTCGAGTGTACAATCGGGCGCTAATGAGGGCCGACATCCTTACCGACATGCAGCTAGACAAGAACCCTTTTCCGTACCATGAAGGTGGTTGAAGCTAGGGCAAGCCCGAAGACAAGACTTCGAGGCTAAGAAGCTTGAAGCCAAGGCTCTGCCATCTTGATCCGGCCCCGGCAAGTCGCTACTACTCAAGGCAAGAACGCGGATCATCAGTGAGCCACGCCCGGCACGAATGTTTCTAACAATTCGACGCAAGTATTACCGAAAGGGATGAAGAAGGCAAGACAAAGATCACCATTGTGGCAAATTCAGCGCAAGCATTGCGACGCCAAGCTTGGCTAGATGGTCTTATGGCAGGGAGACCAACTAGGCCGGCCAGTTCAATCGCCAAGAAGATCAAGCCCTAGCATCCACCAAGCCGCTTGAACCAACTAATTCGCCGGCTCACCGGTCCCGAGGGTCCTAGCTCCCCTTACTTCTTGTGTATTGTGTGTTGAGATCTTTCGCTCCACAAAAGCCGGAGGTGGGGTATGGAAGACTAACGGTAACCAAAAGCTAAGAAGCATATCAAGCCCCAAAGGCACATTTGATAGGCTTTTGGCTAAGTACAAGCAGTACAAGGACGATTCCAAGAATCGGCCGTAAAAAGAGAGTCTACGCCCCAAGCGTGATGAAGAGAGGAACAAGCAAATGGCTATGACTCCTTCAAATGGTGCATCTTCTTCCGCAGATGTTCGTCCCAAGATTCACTCGCTGGGGACCACCAAGAATACTCAATGGCCCATCACCGTAATACCTCAATGGGGACTGGCGGGAGTATTTGTTCCTCATCCTTCAACCCCGTGAAAGGAAGGAGACGCCGCAAACATGGCCAAGCCTATCGCCTTTTAGCCGATTGGGTCCACAATCGAAGCTCTAGCGGTATTTTAAGAAGAAGGAATCGCTACATCTCGAACTCACGCTTGAGCAATCAAAGTGAAGGCGCTATGAAGAAGTGAATGTCCCAAAGAAGATGGAAGTGGTTGTGCACCGCTCCGCTTGCTACTCCTCCACCTTCTATTATTATCTGCCTGGTGTCCATGGCCCTATTGTTAATGACAACGAACCGATTGTAATTGAGGGCAAGAGCCTTCAAGGATAATCAAGATCAAGTCATGGAGGAAGTTGTCGGGTTCAAGACAAAGGCGTATTCGCTGATCCTCAAGCACGGGCAGCTCCAAGTGGTGTCCGATTGATCTCGATAAAACTCAAAAGAGGAAGCTTTCACGGGCAAGGCAAAAGATGCCAAGCGCATGGTCGCCGCATTGTAAGGTGGACCTATCTTGCCGAAATTATCCAAGAGATCAAGAAGAAGGAGGAGGCCGATGGTTGTTGCCGCTAAAAGGATCTACTCGCCGATTGCTAAATCGGCTAAGTCAATTGTAGTTCAAGAGCAGCGCCCAAGCCTCGGGATGAAGCGCCCGCTTCCAAATGTTGATCTTCCCCGCACTTCTAATGTGTGATGTACCAAGATAGCTGAGCAAGTTACTAATTCAATTCAACTGCCGTTGATGGGGCCGCTATTGCCCAACCTTCTCGGATTTACCGACTTCCGAGCCGGTTCAACCGATTGTTTCGATGCTCCTACAAAGAATCGAGGACTTTGTCAAGTACTATTGCTGCCATGGTTGGCATTGAAGCACCCAATCGGGTCATGAAGAGATGGTGGATTATGAGTCTGCCGAAGCGGCCGGTGATGAACACCATATTTCTTTTCTCACATTATTATGTGATCGAAAGCAGGAGAGGGATGAGGTGGTCGCACACTGGCTTTTGGGGTTCAAGATGCTATATTCAAGAAGCCCGGCAGTGCCTATGAGACATCCTTCCTGCCATTGCATGTGAGGGGACACATTAATGGGAAACCAAATCACAAAATGCCGGGTGGATAGTGGCGCCGCCACAATCTTATGCCCTATTCACTATTCAAGAAACTTGGTGGCAAGGAGGAGGAGCCGATCCGCACTTCAACATGACCATCACCGTACAGAGGGAGGGACCGCACCACCCCTTCCAAAGGATCGCCAACCCGAGCTAACTGTTGGGAGTAAGACCATGCCTACCGCATTCTTCATTGCCGATGTGGAAGGTAGCTATGACCTCATACTGGTCCCCGATTGATTCACGCCAATCCTTGTGTTCCTTCGAAAGCTTGCACCAATTCCTCATCCAATGGGTGGAAGATGCCGAGAGATCGCTCATGCGATAATTCGGTTGAAATTGCTACAAAATTTGTTGCGCGAGGGGTCCGATTCGCTTGTCTTTCAGAAGAGACTTATCCAACTATCAAGCATATTAGCTATGATGAGCGTGGATTTGTACCTGTGGGACATTGAAGCCGACGAATAATCAGCTCAATATTCTTATATAAATTGTTTCTAATGGAAGACAAACTTCAATGGTTAAAACATAGATTTGAGCATTATCGGGCTGAAAAGACCGATTCTTGTGAAGCTATTGATGACTTTGATGAGCTCAATAAGTTGGGCCAAGGTTTCACGCCGCCAACCCTTTAGAACAAGTTGATATTGGGATGGTTCCGCCACGGCCGACCTATGTGAATGCAAACTTGGATGCCGATTATAAATCTAAATTAATCGCGCTTCAAGGAATATGTTGATTGCTTTGCATGGGATTACACGGAGATGCCCGGTTAAGCCGAGATCTTGTTGAGCATCGGCTTTCCATCAAAAAGGGATTTAGGCCATTCAAGCAAATCATGAAGAAACTTCAATTCGCCATCCATGACCCGAATCAAGGAGGAGATTAATCGGCTGCTCAAGGCGCATTTTATCCGCCCATGCGTATGCGAGTGGGTCTCTAATATTGTTCCAAATGCCGAGAAGAAAGACACCGGGAAGATAAGAGTTTGTATTGACTTCCGAGATTTAAATAGAGCCACTCCCAAAGATGAATATTCTATGCCTATTGCCGACATGTTGATTAATGATGCATCGGGGCACAAAGTTATTAGCTTTCTTGATGGTACGCCGGTTATAATCAAATCTTTATGGCTGAAGAAGATACATCCAAGACGCTTTTATTTGTCCCGGATTTGTCGGTTTGTTTGAGTGGATTGTCATGACTTTTGGGCTCAAGAATGCGGGCGCCACTTATCAAAGAGCTATGAATCTTATCTTTCATGATCTCATTGGAGTAATTATGGAGGTATACATTGATGATGTGGTGATTAAATCGGCTTCACATGATCCTCATTTAGCCGATTTGCGCCTTGCTTTGAGAGGATGCGCGCTTCTATGGTTTGAAGATGAATCCGCCAAGTGTGCTTTTTGAGTAAGTTAGTCGGGAAGTTTCTCGGATTTATTATTCATGAGAAGGGCATAGAGATTGATCCCCAAAAGGATAGAGAAGATCAAGGCAGTTCAAGCACCTAAAATGTAAAAAGGATTTGCAAAAAATTCTTAGGCAAAGTGAACTACTTGAGAAGATTTATTGCTAACTTGTCCGAAGATTATTGCTTTCACCCCTATACTTAAGTTGAAGAATGAAGGTGATTTTACCTGGGGCAAGCCAACAATTTGCATTTGACAAGATAAAGGAATATTTGTAACGTCCCGCCTCTTCGAGGCTCTGCTATATCCGCTAAGACTCTCTAAGGATCAAGACCGGCCCTCCCTGCACTAACACCGGTCTTTTTCGCGCACTTTGTGCTCACTCATCGCACCGAAAAGGACTTCCCGATCGGTCACCACGCTCCCAAGCCAAGCACGCCTTAACTTTAGAGTTTTAGAGATGGGCTTCCTGAAAAGAAGTTGTAACTTGTTGGTATGAGTATTCTATCAACCTTATTAAGCCCCGGGCCGGGTGTCACATACTCACACCCCTTTAGAGACCGAGACGCCCTCGCTTGGCCAACCCTGTGTCGAACGCCCCTCCTGGGCCACGTCCGTGTATTGTCCGGAGCCAGCATGTGTCATGTCAGGTGACCACGCCTGATCCACACCCGCCATGCACACCATGCCTCAAGACACACTATCTTGGATGAAAACCACAACGGTCGGCTCGATAATATTTGTAACGCCCCGCCTCTTCAAGGCCGGGCCCGCTTACATCCGATGCCTCTCTAAGGATCAAGACCTGCCCTCACGTACCAACACCGATCTTTTCGGGCGACTTTGTGCTCACTCATGCGCACCGGGGAAGGATTTTCTGGTCGGTCACCCATCGCCTCCAAGCCAAGCACGCTTAACTTTGGAGTTTTTAGGAGATGGGCTTCCGAAAAAGAAGTTGCAACTTGTTGGTATGAGTATTCTATCAACCTTATTAAGCCCCCTCGGGGCGGGGTGTCACAATTTGTCTTCACCACCCGCATTCGTGCACCTAGAAGGGGAGTACCTTTCCGATTGTATATCACGCGCCGAAGATAAGGTGATTGGGGCTGTTCTTACTCAAGAAGATGAAGGAAAGGGAGTATGTTATCGCCTATCTTAGTCGCCGCCTTCTTGATCCCAGACAAGGTATGCCCATATTGAAAAATTATGCCTATCACTATATTTTGCTTGCTCCAAGATGAGACATTATCTTTTATCAAGCACATGTGTAGTAGCATGCCAGGCCGATGTAATCAAACATATGTTGTTTCCGCCAATCCTTTTCTCGAAGGGTGGGCAAATGGGCATACGCTTTAATTGAATATGACTTGACTTTTGAGCCATTGAAGATTTTAAAGGGTCAAGTTCTTGTTGATTTTATGGTTGAGCATAGTATAAACTGATTGTGAGGTGGATTATATCACTTCTACCCCATGGCGCTTTGTATTTTGATGGATCGGTTTGCAAAGATGGTGCCGGGTGTTGGTATTGTTCTTGTTAATCATCTTGGTGCTGAAATTCCAATGTCAAGTCGATTGAGTTTAAATGTACTAACACAACCAAAACCGTAATATGAAGCTCTTTTATTCGGTTGATCATGTTAGATGCTTTGGGGGGTTGATCATGTGGAAGCATTTGGTGATTCATTACTTGTAGTGCAGCAAGTATCCGTGAATGTCAATGTTTAGATGGATCACTTCGTGTTCGCCTCAATGCTTGCCTTGATTTAATTGGTAAATTTACGTAATTCAAGATTCAAAGATATTCCAAGAGAAGAAAATCATACGGCTAATCTGCGGCTCAACAAGCTTCTGGTTATATAAAAAGAAGGAGATCGCTTTTCGCGCTAAGTATGCGCAAAGAGCAAACTTGCTTGCTCAAAATGCAATCGGCTTTGAGGTAAAAGATAAATATTTTCATTTGCAACATTTGCCGATGCATGAAAGTTTGTTTGTTTCGTATTCTAGTAAAAAATTCTGGGTTTAACCAAAATTAATTGGACAAACCGATGTTACTTATGATTTGGGACAACAAAGTAGAATTCTTTTTAAATCGGTCTATTTCTCTTTTTTAGACAATGGTAGCACCGATTTAGAAGATTGGAGAACTCCTCTCATGACATTCTTGGGTGATCCTAGCACTAAGGTTGATAAAAATGTTCGGGCGGCTTGCTTTCAAGTATACATTGCATAATGGTGAGTTTTATAGGAGGATCTGCCAAGACTTGTTGCTAAAGTGTCTAGGACCGATCAAGCAAGAGTGGCAATGGGAGAAGTACATGAAGGCATTTGTGGTAATGATCAATCGGGTTCAAGATGAAGTGGCCGCTATGAGGGCTGGTTTTTATTGGCCTACTATGATGGCCGATTGCTTTTCGCTACTATAAAGGTTGTGAAGAGTGTCAACGGTTTGGAAATATTCAGCTAGTGCCGGGCCGCTATGCTTCATCCTATAATCAAACCGTTGCCTTTCCGTGGTTGGGGCTTGATTTCATTGAGCGTATTCATCCTCCATCTTCGAAGGGGCATAAGTTCATCTTGGTTGCTACCGACTACTTTACTAAATGGTCGGAAGCAGTTCATTGAAGAACATGACACATAAGGAGGTAATTGAGTTTATCACCGAGCATATTGTCCATAGATTCGATTCCACAAACATTAACTACGATCAAGGAATGTCATTTATGGCGTAAAAGAAGTAAAGGAGTTTTTACCAATCATATAAGATTAAGATGCTCAATCCATCTCCATATTATGCTCAAAGCCAATGGACAAGCGGAATCAACTAACAAGACTTTGATCAAGCTTATCAAAAAGAAAAATAGAAGAACATCCAAGAAGGTGGCATGAAGTTTTGTCGGCTTTGTGGGCTCATCGCATATCAAGGCATGGTGCAACTAAGGTCACCCTTATGAGCTGGTATATGGTCAAGAATCGCTGTTACCTCGTTGAAGTAAATTTGATGCATATAGATTTGCTAAGCAAAATGATCTATCTCCTAGTATGTATCATAATTTGATGATGGACAACATCGATGAGGTAACCCAAAAAAGGTTACAAGCTCTAAAGGAAATTGAGAATGATAAAGCCCGTGTTGCAAGAGCCTACAACAAGAAAGTCAAGAGCAAATCATTCCAAATCGGTGATTTAGTTTGGCAAACTATATTACCGAGAAGGGTCAAGAGCAATCGGTTTGGCAAGTGGTCACCTAATTGGAAAGGCCCTTTCAAAGTGGTCAAAGTGATATTTGGAAAACCCTATGTGCTTGAGTCAACAATGATGGAAAACGCCAAGATAAGGCGATTAACGGAGGTATTTGAAAAGTATTTCCCTAGTGTTTGGCAAGAGGCCTAGTGCTCTCTGAACAATGGCCGATGCATGCATCGCCCTTAGAACAAAAAATGGCCGATATCCACATCGCCTCTTAGTCACCGACAACCGATACGATGGGCATTCAGAAAGGTTGTTTGTTTATAATCGCTTTCGTGGATCGCATCTCTCACCGAAAAACGGGGGGCATATGTTGGCACCCAAAAAATGGTCCAAGGAGAATCATGATGAAAATCTTCTGACTTAGCCGATCTGTGGGTCCAACAGCTCGAGTGCACCCTGACGCCGGGTAATCGGCGCTGCCCCGTCACCTCCCTAGCTTATCGGTCGTTTAATCGTGTCAACGTCCGGTCTAGCGTACGACGAGGTCGGCCGCAGACCGCTCATACCGGACGTCGAGGCCACCGGCGCGTCCTGCCAGCCTCTACCAAGGGCCGGGTCAAAGGCTGGCCGTGCGCCAGCTGCTGATCGGGGTTCCGTGCATCATCGAACCGACCGACGCTAGACCAATGGTAAGGCCCGTGGCACGGCACAGCGGCCCCGGCCAGCCCGACGCAGGCTAAATTGCGACGCTACCCAAAAACCATTTGTTTCCAATCGTGTTTAGGTCGGTTTTGATGTTTGAACGCCCCAGACGCCTTCCTAAAAAGGATAAGACCACCCTCCCCTATATAATGAAGGAGTTCATGGCCGATTTGATCCCCATCTATCACAAATCGCCACATTTACCACTTTCAAACCCTAATTTTGTCTCTTCCAACCCTATACCCCCGGCTGTTCGATGACGAGCTCGACGTTTCTTCACGGGCGCTTCTAGGCGCCTTGCTGGTCCTAGGGCATCCTCGCTGCGGCCCCTCCCCGACGGGTCTTCCCGTGAGGTGCGCTGAGGTTCTTCCAAACCATCACCGAAGCCCACATCGCCCTAGCGATCCCTTGATCGTTCGTGGGTCGGTCACGCCGCGGTGCTTGCCGCTACTAGGTTGTTTGGTAATATTCGTGGGCGCCAAGGCCCCTCCCGGTGTGTTTGGTGCGAAGCCCTAACTTCGTGTCAACAAATATCTTTAGAGTTCTTATGATGAAAGTCTTTGCGACATTTTGACAGCTTGCCTGAAGATCTCGAAAGACATGTTTAAGGGATTAGGCAAATTTTAATTTTATGGTTAATGCAAGAAATAACTTAATTATGCCGTGGTATGCATAAGTGTATATCAGATTGTATACATGGTCATATATGAAGGTTGAACTTTGGAAAACAAAATGTATTGCCGTTTTGGTTATTTCCATGTGCATCATGAAATGAAGCCGTGCCAAGTAATGGCACTATACTAATTTCGTTTAATCATTCTATTTGCGTAATAAATACCAACGGTCTTCATCTTGGTAGCTCTCGCCGGATGCTCCGCTCGAGTTCGTCCTCCTTGAGGCCGATGACCTTGCCCACCTGCCTGCAGTTCTTAAAAGCACGAACGTCGGATACGCTCCTCCACTCCGCAAAGCGCTGCCAAAAACTGCACGGTTGCAATATAATCACGCGCGTTCGCTTCCAAATTAATGATGCATGCATGGAATCATCGTAGTACAGTGTAATGGTTGTGTCTGTACCTCGAAGTTTTGGACCTCCAACTTGCGGAAGTCGGCCTTGGCTTTATACAGCTTGGCAAGTTTCTCAAAGGTTTTGTCCATAACCTTGCACAGTGTGGAATTCTTGTCGTAGAACTCATACACCAACTAGATTATTTCAAACATTAGAGTGTTCTATCTACTCGACAGGTCGAGTCTCAAAAAAAAAAAAAAACTTTTTAGAGATCCTTTTAAAGACAAAAAAAGAACTATATTACTCTCGTATAGATTATAACTGGTACATGTTATAAACATTCTATAATATCCACACGATCCAGAAACTGATTTCACCTCCAAACTGTGAAAAGCAACTATATTGAGCTAGGTTAGGTACGTATATACGTACCAGCTTGTTGTATGGAGCAGCCATGTCCCAATCCGATTCCCATTCATTCATATCTTTGATCTCGAGCACACGGCCAGAGCTATCCTGACGGGCCGGGCTGGAGTAAGGCTTCCTCGACATCGCATAATTGAAGGAGTTATCAGTTGATATAACTATATTAACTTCAGGATAACGTCCCCTACATATAATTAAACAAATTCAAGGAAGTGGTGGGGGTATTAAAAATTGCTGGAATGTAAGAAAGTTTTTGTGTTTTCCTATGGGTTTCATCTCTAGCCTACCCTAACTAGCTTGGGACAAAAGACTATTATTGTTGTTGTTTGTAAGAAAGTTTTTTGTGTGCAGTGTGTGGATAAATCAGCATGAAGCACATGTGAATCTGAGATCTCTGCGCGCACATCATCGTTTATTTCCGTTAGCCTAATCGATCGGATCAAGAAAGGAAAGGAAGGAAAGAAGGAAGGTGGAGCAGAGAGCGTACCATCGCTAGGTTGGCGTCCTGTCTGTGCCAACCACCTCCGGAATCCTCGTCGAAAACAACCACCACTTTCCTTCGTAGTATTCATAGTACTTGTCCCGGCTATCCATGTTGGACGTACTAGGAGGGTTGAGCTCGTAGGGAAGAGTTAGGGCCTCTTCGGGACACTTTCTATCTCACTTCAACAAATTGGCTCCTTGCTATAGTATAGATGCAGTGTAGTTGGAGCTCAAGACAGATAACACCAAATGGCCATAAGACAGTGAAAGGTGATGGACGGTATATAGTGGGTCGGGCATCAAAAGAAAGAGACCTAATGGAATGAACGGCCTGTGGGGTGTGTGTGTCTTTAAAGATTCCGACTCCACTCGTTTAGAAGAGAAGAATGCCCAATTCCACACTCACACTACTTTTGAAGTTATGACGTGCGGAGACGTTTGAGGGGTCCACAAGTTTAGTTAACTAGTATGATCTCCGCAAGGCCACCCATGGTACGAAGAGAATTTACAGAGGCTTCAATTTTACCTGCAAGAAGAATTTTTATTAGGAATTTAAGGTTATGATTTAGATGATTAGTTTGAAGTTAGTTTAGGGTACCATATTTGAAGGGGAAGAATAGATGTGATGAGATATTCCTAATGATAAAATATGCAGTAAATCAACGATTTAATTTGTGAATGATGTTACCAAATCTATCGTAATAATCTATCAGCTTAATACATGTCGCTATAGTTCATATTATATTATTTTTTGCCACAAGATACAACACACCATTGCCTCGTCCGAATCATTGGCGTGGAGTTGATTAGAAAAGGGAAAAAAGAGAGAGAATGTACAGCCAGATCGGAAGGGCTCGGGATAAGAAATTTCTCCACATCCCTCCGCTATAGTTACGACGACTCCGCCTCCCTCCGTCTCCCTCCCCCATCCGCATCTTCTGCCTTCCGTCCATCCGGCTCGAGCTCGTCGAGCGCATGCCAGGGCTGCGCCACTCCGTCCGTGCTGCGCGCCAAGACGGCCCGCGGCCCTGTCACGAGCTCGCTGGACTCGTCCCGCGCTATCGTGGCCGCGGCCGAGGCCTGCCGCGCGGTCGTCCGCCTTGAGGCACCACCCGAGCCTGTAGGTGGTGGCGGGGAGGTCGGTGGAGGAGCTCCCCATGGCCGGGTTGGTGCCGAGCTCTCCATCGGCGCCCCTTCTCCATCAGGCGCGAGGGGCCATGGAGGCGGGCTCCTCCATGGTCTGGTGAGATCGAGCTCCCCCATGGCGCACCACCACCACCACGCGGCGGCGGTGGCGGTCACGGCCACGGCCACCGCGCACCTAGACGCGTCCGCTGCCGCCAGGCTCGTTCCTGCCACGGGAGCCCGCATCGGATGGGGAGGAGGTTGGCCCTGGTCCGGCCATGGGGGATGGACGCCGGCGGGACGTTCTCGTCGCGTCGCTTGGCTGCAGAGGAGGAGGGAGGCGCAGGAGGAGGTGCCTATGCGACGTGTGTGGGGGCGGCTGCTGCGAGGAGGCGGCATCGAGGAGGGGCTCTTATTGGTTTTTGCAGGTGGAGGCGGATGGTCAGAAGGGGGCGGATGTCGCACGATGACGGCAAGGCGAGGGGACGCGGGCGACGCTCGACCTGCAGGTGGAGGCGGGCGGTCGGAACTGGAGCGGACGGGGTGGAGACTTATGCCAAGAGGCATTGCTAACCACGAACTGAAACAGAAACTTCTAACCATGTGTTTGGTTGGAGAGCCGGATGAGCCGGGTTGGAAAGGGACCCGCTCCTAGGGCTGTTTGGATGGAAAACTGAGGGGTTGGGTTGGGCTCTTAGGAGGATATTCCCCTCTAGATGCGGGTTCGCTCCGTCCCTCAAAATCTCGCAGACAGAGCGAACCCGCTCGGGTTCCGCTCGCCTTGTGCCCGTCTTATCTCCGTCCGTCGCGCGCCTCCGCCACGTCCCCGTCCCTCGCGGGTTTCCGCTACGAGCTCATCCCCTCGTCGCACGCGGGCGAGGTCGCCTCGGCCGCGGCCGCAGCAGCGGCCGCCACGCCATGGATGCGCCGGAGCCTCGCTTCGCGAGCGCATGGAGGAAGAAGAAGGGCCTGCGGCCCGGCTGCGCTGGAGGAACGAGGAGGGCCGGAGACCGGTGGGTGGCGGCGGGCGGCCTTGCCGGCGGCAGGCCGGCGGGCGGGCGCGGCGGCGCGCGTCGCTGGGGGCTTCGTCACCGCACTTTCCCACCGCCTGACGTCCGCCCATGGACGCACCGCCACCAGTTCGCGCGCCAGGCCGGGCTGCCAGGTGCGGCCACGCGCAGCTGCCAGGGTACCGCCGGCCGCCTCCCTCCATCCGTCCGTGGCAGCAGGCCGCAGCCATCGCGGGTTCCGTCGTCTCTGCGCGACGCGAGGAAGCAGGATAGTGAAAACACAATTTGATTTCACTTTCAGGGTTACTTAGGTAAAAGTGCCAGAGAGGGAAGTTTTCTATTTAAGGCTTGCTAGATTTTTTAATAATCTAGGGACCCCGATGCAAAGTGCTCCACAGATCCAGTCGCCAACCGAGGAACGAAGAAGATGAGGTGCCGGGTATGACATGTGGGGCCCAATAACGGTGTCAAAACTGCCATCCATTCCATATCCTCGTCCCCTCCAACCAAACAGTAAAACAGAATGGAACCAACCCAAACTCAAACCTGCCAACCAAACATGAGAAAGGTTGGAGCCATCCCTAAAAACGAGGGTTGGAGCCAACCCAACCCACCAATCCCGCAACCAAACACACGGTAAATAAAACCCCAAAGGGGGATACTCATATAGGTGTAGTAGATTAAACAAGTTTAGTTTCATGTGTTCACACAGTCACACTGGTGCCTGTGAGACTGGCCGGCGGGTGCGAGCCAGGCTGACGACGAGCCTGTAGCCGAACTAATCGCTGCTACTTTTGATTTATGGATTCCAGATCTGTTGTAATTTGTCTTCTTTTTCTTATTTTCTTCCCTTTCTTTCTCTTCGTTTCTTTAGCTGCGCCTTTTGTTTTCCTGTTGTGTTCTTCTATACTTTGTTATATTCTTTTCAACAAATAAAATGGTTTTAGGTGCTCTGCCCCTCAGTTTCATAAAAAAACTAATTGCGCCCCTAATTGTCCGCTCTCCGCTCTACAATCCTTCCGTTTTCTTCCACTGCTCTGTATTAGGCGATGGATCCTGACTCCAGAGGCTCGCGTCGCAAGTGGAGGGCCGATTGGCCGAACAGGTGTACTCCCTCAGTCCCTAAACATTTATCATTTTTTTTTTTACTCCCGTGAAATAATTTTAACTAAATATATATTAGAAATATTAATATCATTAGAAAGATATTGAACCTCGTTATTTTAATAATTTTGTTTAGAGATACTGTCGTGGTCGCCTACCACGGTCACAAGAATCGCCCTGGCTTAATCGCAGGCAACGACGCCTAGCTCAAGGATAGTGACGCCGACGATTTATACTGGTTCGGGTTATCGAACACCCTAGTCCAAAGGTGTGGCACTATCGAGCTCAAAGGGCTCGTATTGGGGCAAGTACAAGCGCGCGAGAGAGGGAGATGAGCTCCCAAGTCTCGGTGCGGATGAGCGGAATCGAACGCTGAAGGCGTGTGCGCTTTCGTGGTGCAAGAGAGCTTGCCCTTTCCTAGTGGCCGAGCCCCTCCCTTTATAGTAGCAAGGGAGCTCACAGAGCCGCCGAGTGAGGGACTTAAGAGTAGAAGGAACGCAAGTTTTGGGGGTGAAGAGGAAGAGTTATCCCGCAATCCCGCACGCTGGCCGGGTCGCCGGGCTGTCCGGGCGTGCACGCTGCCGCCACCCTACTTCCAGCATGCTCGCCGGCCGGCCGTGAGAGAGAATAGGGCGGCTCCATATCCCGACATACGTAGCTCGCACATGCGACGAGCCCGGAGCTCATCTGGCCGGGCGTAAGGGGACAAGAGCTCATCCCGCCGCTGCCGTACTCGTAGGTTCCCCTTCCCCGCCAGCACGCGCACGCCTGCCTCGCGGTGATATCATTGAGGCGCCGCGCCCTTAAATGCTTGTACTTGGGTCCGCGGGAAACGTGCGGTGGCCGAGATTCGACATAGTACTTCGACTTCGTCCGGGCCGAGGTCATCCTTGTCGCGTAGTGGTTGTCTTTCTTTATGCTTGTCGCCGCTCGGGCGGGTCTCGACAAAATCCATAGCCGCGTAAGGCCGGGCCGACGATCTCGCGCCGACCCGGATCCGGGTCGTAGGTTGCGGCGCCGCCGCAGCTGAAGATTGGTCGATCCCCGATCCCTGGCCGCTTCTTGATTTGGTGCCGGGAACTTTATTCGAGACGGAAAGAGCCTGCCGCCGTGGGGAGCTCGTCAGATCCCTCGCGCCCATAGGGAGCCGTGCTCGAGGCGGAAGTCTTCCCGAGACGAAGCCCTCGAGCTCGTCCCGAGACCCTCGCTCCACGGGTTCTCACCGGCAGGCGCCGGACGCTTCGGTGGTCTCACTTTGTCGCGCAAGGTGCGAGCGCGCCCTCCTCCTAATGGTCCGCCAGTGGACGGATTAGGTGATCGAGTTGGTCCGAAATATCTCGGTCCCACGCGCAGCCCCCGAAAAGTGCTGAGGACGGACCGACCGCGCGCCGGCTCATGCTGCCGCCACGTTAGGGATCGTGCCGGGGTTGCGCCACCACCGAGAAACACAAACACCTCAAATAAAATGGTGGTGAAGGCCCCGAGGCTACGGTGTAGGCTCCCGAGGTTACGGAGACTTGTTTCCTCTTGTTTCGACGAGTGCTTGTGCCGTAGCGTGCGCCAAAAGCCGTAGGGAGGGTGGTGCCCTGAACCCACTTTACCACGTGGTCGAAGTCGAGCCGCCTTGCGAGCCTTTTAAAGCGGATTTGCCTCCCGAGTGAGGTCCGGCCGAGCCATGCTCGGGCGAGCTCGTCGTTGGGCCGCCTTAGGGCCAACCTCATATTCCAGACTCGTCCCTCTATAGTCACCGGGTCCCATAGGGGCCTCGGCGGCTCGTGCCTCCGCCGAGGAGGATGACCAGAGGTCGCTCGCGATCGCCGGCGACTCAAGCGACTTGATGGAGCCCCCGAGTCCCCGAGACGTTCGGGGGAATGGGCCGTCGATGCCGCCCCTCCGTTACGCTGCTTGCTCGATGTCTCCTCCCGGCCGTCGAGCTCACTCGAGCCCGCCTTCGAACCGAGAGCTCGACTTTGTCGTGAGCTCTTCGCTATGCCGAGCCTCGAAATAACAGCTTGCAGCTTGGGGATTTGACCGTTAGCGATGAGCCCGTCGTGCCCTTTGCCCGCAGCAAAAAAGAGCCGTTGGAAAAAGTTATCGTTAGGGAATTACCGCTGAGACGGCCGCTGGGCTATTTGCGCCGGCATTTCGCCCTTCCGTTTCGCCACGTGGCCGCGCGCGGGCGGTGCGAGGGGTTCGTGGACGGGTGGGCTCCCGGGCCGGCCGCACGGTGAGTCCGCCTCGAGCTCGTCTATAAATGGGAAGGGGCGGTTCTGGGGTTTTCCCCTTCACTTTCCTTTCCGCCGCTGCATTCCCTCATTTTCCACTCTAGTTCTCGATCCTCGCCATTGCCGCCGGCGAGAGAGCCCCCCCCGCCGACTCCCGATTCGTTGTTGAGGGCTAGACACATAGGCTCGTGGGTCGCCGTCCAAGGTGACCGACGAAATGTCGCAGGAGTGTGTGACGCCGGTAGGCCTTCCGCCGCCCGGCCGCGCCCGGGGAGTGGGTCGCGGTCACCTAACGCACGCCACTCCCCATCCGCCCGACGGCTACGTCGCCGCTTCGCCTCCTTCCACGCCCGGGCTTGGCGTGCGGCCGAACTTCTTCCGCTGGCCGCCGCCGACCGGGGCCGAGCCGCATCCGAACCCCAACGGCCGCGCCACATCGCGACCTTCACCACCTCACGCGAGGGTGGCCGGGATCGAGCCCGATTGGGAGCTTTTCAAGCACTACTTCCACGCCAAGGTGACGCACACCCCGACGGCCAGAGTGTGAACCCGCCCCACCTGGTGTATCGGGTCGCAGCCGACCGCGTGAAGGGAAGTACCCAACCATCGCTCGCACGCCGAACACCGTGGAGAGACGGCAATGGTTCTAGTCAAGAATGACGAGGAGCGCCCTTCCGCGCTTCACCGACCTGCTCCTCGACCCGACAAGCTTTGGAGGAGTCCCCCACGGCCATCCGGCCGCACGAGGTCAAGCTCAAGTTGCTCGGAAAGTGGAGCCCCCAAGCAGCACCTCACGGAGCCCCTCCTCTACGCCCGGGGCCCCGCACTGGTCGCCCCTTGAGGCGAAGGGCTCTTCGCCGAGATGACCGAAGAGAAGAAGTTTTGGGACGGTACGGCGACCGCGACCCCGCCCCCCCCGACGAGGCGGAGGGGTGGTCCGCCGGCACCGGAAGGCCTTCAAGATCCCGACGAACCCACCAAGATACCGCGCAGCGCCGCCGGATGCGACGACGCTGCGGCCGTGAGTTTATCCCCCATCTTCTCTCCTTCGAATTGTCTCCGCTTTGCAGGAGTGATTCTTCCTCATCTTTGTAGATTGGCGATGTTCATCTCGGGCCCCACCTTCCGCCGGGCGAGGCCAATCCCTTCCCCTCGTGGCGTCCTCCGGAATAATAGTTCGCGCCCACGGGCCGGCCGCCGACCAAGATGTCGACCGTGCCGCCCGAAGAGCTCCGGGCGGCGCCGGGCGCTAGCGTGCACGACTCCTGGCAGCGGGGGCCGAGGGCCCGAGGGCGTGGCCGCCGGGAAGAGCAGGGGCCGTCGGCTCCCCGGGTGGCGCCGGCGGCTTTCGCCGTCCGCACCGCGCCAAATCGCCTCTCCCGTGGTCGAGGTCAGGCGGAAGAGGGCGCCGATTTGAACACCGCGGCGACGAAGAAGGTGAAGCAGACGCGCTGGGCGCCGGGTAAGCCGTCCGAGCCCACCAAGCCCGCGCATTGCGCCGGGCGCCACCGGGCCTTCCTCTTCCTTGATGCTAATCCCCGGCCTTCTTCGTCAAGTTGGGTCGCAAAAAAGGTCAAGCCATTGGGAGCTCCCAACCCCTCAAGCGGCCCGTAACGACCGCGGGTGTCGAGCTTGGCGGCTGCCCCCCACCCTCCATCGCTCAGCCTCGGGTGGTCGCTCCCCCCAAGCCCCCGAGGGAAGGGAGCGAGCCCGGTCCGCGGGAGTGATGCCGCTGTCGCCGCCGAGCACCGCCCCGGTGACTCAGCGATGGCGCTGGCTGGTCGCCGCTGGGCGCCGGGAGGACCCGGTGTCGGCCCGCGTTGTCACGCCTGAGCTGCGGAGACGGAGGTGATTGACCTCGCCTCTCCCGAGAAGGAGGTGGAGCGCGAGGATGTTCCCTCGGTCCGCACTCCTGGCGCAGCCATCTCGACGAGGACGAGTCCCGCCCCTCGGCACGGGCGTGGGAGAGGTGCCCCGGATGAGGAGGCACATGACGCGGTCTTCGAGAGCCCTCACTGAGACCGCCGGAAGCGAAGAGGAGACCGAGATCGCGCTACGACGCGATCATCGACGAAGCTCACCGGGCGGAGACCGCGAGGCGTGACGAGGAGCCCGAGGACGCGAGTACTGGGCACGGACGTGGATGAGCTCGGCCGCGAGACCCCCGTGGTCTCGAGGGTCCTCAGCCGCGCCCACACCGCCCCCCGACGCCGGTGGTGGACGCCGCAGGCCCGCCGCCCCTAGAGCGGCACGGAGTCGCCTCGGGGCGGTGACGCCCGAAACGCGCCTCGACGCGGGATCCGCTACCGACATCGCCGGGCGGGGACGCCCGGAGAGTTCGGGCCGGAGGCCGGCCACGCGGCCGCCGCCGCGGCGCCGCTTGGCGCTGCGGGTCGGGCGGGGACGGCTGCCGCCGCTTGGATCGGGCGGCGAGGTGCCGCCGCCCAACCGAGAGGGGCCGGGCGTGGCCTTTTCCACATGATCGGGTAAGAGATCTAATCGGCTCATCCCTTGCCCGACCGACCCTCGCGCCCGAGGTGCTAATTCGCCGCTTCGTAGACTTGAGGGACGCGTTGCTGGCTTCAACCAAGGGGTGGAAGCCGAAGCGAGATCGGTGGGCCTTCTCGCAGTCGGGCGTAGCCTGGTCTCACGCAGCGCAGGGCTCGCCAGTGTTCGCCGCGCACCGCTGAAGCCCGGCGGGCGCGCCGGGCGTCGCTGAGCACATCCGCGAGGTCCGCTGAACACGCCGCCGCCGAGGCCTGGAAGGAGGTCGCCGGCGAAGTCCGTCGACCTGAGGCGCGGCTGGTGAAGCGTGAAGAGGAGCTCTTCGTTGCCCTGAGTCGTTGACAAGGAGCTCATATAGAAGGAGCTCGACGACCTTCGCCGAGCTTTGGAGGACAGGAGCTTGAACGCCGCCAGGAGAGCGCCGAGCTCGGATGCCGAGAGGAGCGCGCGACGCCGGCTGGGAAGGCGCTTCAAGACCGCGGAAGCCGAGCCGGAAGGTAAGCGCCTACTTTCCTAACTCCCTTTCTTCCCTCTTTTTCCTCCGGGCGCCTAGGCCGATAGGTGGGTGTTTTATTTTACGACCGCGGCCGCCGATGGGTCGATTTTGTTTGGCGCCGGAGGTCGAGAGAATTCGCCTCGATGCCGAGAATCTTGCCTTGTGGGAGGAGCGGGAGGAACTTTATCTGCGCTGGGCATGTAAGGAGCTCTTTCTTTTTTTCTTCCTTTTGATCTCATGAGTTTGATCTGCTTTGCTCTTCTCGCAGCCGAGAAGAAGTCGGCGGGGCGGCTCTGGGAGCTCGAGAAGAAGGACCAGCCCCCCCGCCGCGAGTCCTCGCCGACTCACACCCAACTCACGCTAGAGCGTATGAGAAGGGACCTGCAGCGCGACGCCACGCGACCTCGCGGGCCGTAAACGGCCTTCGTCGGGCGGCCGAGGAGCCCGGCCCGTGGAGGCCGAGGCCGAGGGTCTCCCCGAGCGGCAACGAACGCCGAGGCCGCGACGGTTAAGAAGGCGGAGCGCGAGCACACCAACCTCGTGCTCGACGCTGAGGGCGCCCGCGAGGCCCTTGGGGTCGAGGAGGTGGAGGGACCGGCGCACCGAGTGCTTCGCCCGCCGTGGTAAGGGACAACGCCCCGCCGTGCCGCCCATAAGGCGCTGACGCGGGTCCTTGCCCATTATCCCGAGATGCGGAAGTCGACCAAGATAGTGGGCAAGGGCCGGCTCGAGCCGGGAGGGCGCCGAGCCGAAGACATCGCCGCCACCGCGGAGGCCCGCCGAGAAGTTGTCGCGAAGCTCTTCCGCTCCGCCAGTCAAGAGCTCGGTGTTCGAGCCTACCACGGTGAGGAAGAGGTGGAGACAGGTTCTTCCGACGATGAGGCTGAGGCGAAGTTCTTCCGAGGATGAGGAGTGAGTCTGCGATAGTTAGGTGGCTCGAGGCGTCGTCTTCTTTGTTATGGACAAAGTCCCCAAACTCGGGGCAAAGTGTAAAGAAGTAATGGGCTTGTTTAAGCTATGAATGACTCATTTTATCTTTCCAAAGGTTTTGCGCCTTTTAGTTATCTCGTAGTTTTCGAGCTCGCTTCGCTTGACTAAGGCAACGAGCCTTTACTCGCTGGGCGCGGGGCGGAGCTCGCGGCAAGCGCCGCTGACCTTGCCGAGGACGTTGTCAGCGCAAAACTTGTCGAACTCGACGCCATCGGAAAGATAGGTAATGAGTGCGAGGTCGAGCCGATCGAGCTCTTTTGAGTGCTCGTGTTGTTTGCGAAAAAAGAGTTCGTAAAAGGGACGGGGTGTGCGCCCTGCTCCCCTCAGAGCCCCCGAGCAAGGGCGGCCTTGCTTTAGGTAAAGGGCAGCCATTGCTTAACGACCGCGGAGAGATCAAATGCTTCCACAACTTTTCGCATCGAGGTGTGTCGTTGTTATTTGAATTCGCACAGAAGTGATATTCACAAAATGCGCCTAAGGGTAAAAGCGACGTAGTTGTTCGATGTTCCACGAAGCTCGCGAGCTCGCCACCGCTGAGTCCCGGATCTTGTACGAGCCCGGGCGGCGACTCGAACGATGGTGAATGGTCCTTCCTGTGGCGCCGAGAGTCCGTGGCTTCTCCTTCGCGGTTGAACTCGCCAGAGGACTTGGTCGCCGACTTTGAAGGCTCGCGCCGGACGCGGGCGGCGTCGTGGTAGTGGCGCATCGATCGGCCGGGTACTTGGCCAAATGCGCGACGGCGACCTCACGCTTCTTCTCGAGCTGATCCGCGCGGCGCGAGTGAAAGTGAGGTCCCCGGGTTGCCGGGCAAGCCGCTTGTACGCTGACTCGCGGCGCCGTAGTCGAGGTCGGTGGGGAGCACGGCAGCAGCCGAAGACGAGGAAGAAGGGGGTCCGGCCCCGTGGCTCGCTTGAGTAGTCCCGAGGCTCCATATGATCGCGGGGAGCTCGGCAAGCCATCTCCCTCCGAATTTTTCTAACCTTTGAAGATTCTTGGCTTCAATCCCCGCAAAATCAAGCCGCTGGCACGCTCGACCGCCCGCTCGTCCCTGGGTGATCGACGAGGCCCACCACTGATGTTGTAGTCGCCACACCGAGGAAGATCTGCCGGTGAAGTTGGTGCCGCTGTCGCGATGATCGAAAGTTCGGTACGCCGGGCGGTGGGCGATGCCGTCAAGAACTTGATCTGCCTCCCCGCGATCTCGTGACGCGAGATGGGCATCACCTCGATCCATTTGGTGAACTTGTCGATGGCGACGAGGAGGTGAGTGAAGCCCCCGCGCGATCTCATGAAGGGACCGACCATGTCGAGCCCCCTGCACCGCAAAGGGCCAAGTAACAGGGATCGCCCCTGGAGGGCCTCGCGCCGGAGATGTGTTTGCTTGGCGAAGAACTGCATCCCCGCAGCCGCCACGACGATCCGTTGGCGCCGGCGATGGCGGCCGGGCCAATAGAAGCCTTGGCGAACGCCTTGCCAACCGAGCTCGTGGAGCCGCTGCGGTGTCCACACTCGCCGGCGTGGATCTCTCCGATGAGGTCGTGCCCCTTCCTCAAAGGTGATGCAGCGCTGGAGCACCCCGACGCGCTTCAGAGCTCGCGGCCGATGATGACGAGGGATTTGCCACGGCGGGCGGCGATGCGCCCGGGCTTCTTCCTTCGCCGAAGTTTGCCGCCCCGTAGCCATGCCAGATGGGGAGCCGCCAATCGGGTTTCGGGGCTTCGTTCCGTGGTGGCGAGTATTTTGGCTTCAACGAGGTTGACCTCCTCTCGCCGACTCCATCATCGAGCTTCCGCTCGAGCTCGAAAGGTCCTCGGCCTTGGTAGGCGAGGGACAAACGGGGTCCCCGGACGGGTCATTGCGCGGTTTGAGCCTTCCCTTCGAGACGGATGGAGGGCATGTACCGGGTCGGTGCGAAGACACCGGTGGACCGCACCGACGGAGGCGAGCTTGGCGAGGATGTCGGCGTCCCTGCTAGATTGGCGACGAATGTGCTTGAACTCCAGCCCGTCGGGCCGCTCTTCGAGCTCGCGCACCTTGGTGGAGTACGCAATCATCCTGGGCCGACGCAGCCACCTCCTTTGTGGCCCGATCACCACGAGCTTAGAATCCCCCGATCCAAGGCGCTTGATGCCGAGCTCGACGGTGATGCGCATGCCGCTGACCAAAGCCTCGCACTCAGCCACGCTTGTTGGAGGCGGTGAATGAAGCCGATCGAGTATCTCATGCGCACGCTATACTGTGATACGAAGACCGCATCTTCCCCCTACCGACCGCATTTTTTTTCACCGAGCCGCCGGCGAGAGCGCCCAAGACTCGACGCCGCCGGGTCTCTCGGGCACTGGGTCTCCGTCCATTCGGGCGACGGTCGGGAGAACCTCGACTTGATGGCGCCCTCGGGGCGACGAGATATCTAATCCCATGAGCTCGACTTCACTTGGCGATGCGCCCTGGCATCGGGGCTACGAATGATCTCACCGAGAGGAAATTTGGAGACGACGGTGATCGGGTGGGCGCCGAAATAATGCCGTAGCTTGCGGCGCATGATCGGGAGCGCGTAGGCGAGCTCGAGCCGTGGATATCGTGGACTTTGTGTTCCGAGAGGACTTCACGACGGCGAGACCGGCCGTTGCACCCAAGCGCATGACCTTCTTCCTCTCTTTCCACTATGAGTACGGTGCTCACCACTTCATGGGTGGCCGCAATGTATAGCAAAGATTGGTTCATCCGGGCTTGGGTGGAGCGAGTATGGGCGGGTTCGCTAGGAGCTCTTTTCGAGAGTCGAAGCGCGGATCGGGCCTCGCCGGTCCGCACGGCGCCCGACTTCTTTAAGAGCCCCAGATAACTGAAGACTTCGCTCGCCTAGCCGAGCAATGAATTCGCTAAGGGCGCCAAGCGCCCCGTAAGTCGCGACGCCTGACGCTCTTGATGGGGCCCATGCTGCGGATGGCTTCGATTTTTCTTCTGGTTGGCCTCAATGCCGCTACCGGACACGATGAAGCCCAGAGCTTCCTCGGGGACTCCAAACACGCATTTTTTCTGGATTGAGCTTTACCCCGAACTCGCCGGCTTGCCGAAGACTTCTTCGAGGTTGGGGATGAGCTCTCCCGTGTGTTTCGCCTTGACTACGATGTCATCGACGTATGCCTCCACGCGCTTCCGAGAAGCTCCTTGAAGACTTTCGCATGCACCTCCAAAAAGTGGCGCCGGGCGCTTTTTAGCCCGGCGGGGCATAGTTACGCAGCGTAACGCGCCGGCGGGCATGATGAAGGAGGTAGCGAAGCTGATCGAGCTCGCCATCGCGATTTGATGATAGCCGGAGTAGGCGCCAAGAAAACAGCGCCTCGCACCGAGGTGGAGTCAACGATTTGGTCGATGCGCCGCAAAGGAAACGGATCCTTTGGGCACGCCTTGTTGAGGCTTGTATAATCAACACACATTCTCCATTTCCCATTCTTCTTCTTAACTAGTACAGGGTTGGCTATCCACTGGATGATACACCTCCTTAACGGCCCGCCGCTAAGAGCTTATCTATTTCCTGGCGATTACCCCCGCCGCCGGTCGTCAAAACGCTGAGCCGCCGCTTTCACCGGGCCGAGAGCCGGCCCGATGCTTCTAAGGAGTGCTCGGCGACTTCCCCGGGTATGCCGGCATGTCCGAGGGTCTCCACGCCGAACACGCCGAGGTTCGCGGGAGAAAGTCGACGAGCTCGCTCCCATTTAGGAGAGAGCTCCCCCACCGACGCGAACGGTGCGCCTCCCCGTCGACCTTCACCGCCTTTGGCTTCCCTGCCGGCTCGAAGGATCCCGCCGCCTCTCGAGCTCAACTAAGAGCTCGCCGCTTTGCCGGACACGCCGCGGCCTCTTCGCAAGCATCCTCCTCGCGCGCACCCCACGCTAGCATCCCGGGATGAGCCCCGACTGATGAGGGCGCCTGGCGCATCGCACAGCCCTCCTTGTCGCAGCTTGAAGGCGCGCCAAAGGTGGAGTTGACGGTGATCACGCCTTTGGTCCGGGATCTTGAGCTTGAGGTACGTGTAGTTGGGGACGGCCATGAACTTCGCTGAGCACGGCCACCCCAAAGAAGGCATGGTAAGCGCCTTTGTACGGAGCACCTCGAAGGTGAGCACCTCCTGCGGAAATTACTGGGTCGCCGAAAGTGACGGGAGGTCGATCCGTCCGAGAAGGAAACGCCGCTTCCCCGCACTACCCCGTGGATTGGGTCCGTGGAGGGTCGGAGCCGGCCCGCGTGATGCCAAGAGCCTCCATGGTGTCGACGAGGAGGTTGAGGCCGCCTCCCACCATCCATCGCCCCCTTGCCGAGGCGCTTTGGTGCCGACTATGGGATCGACGACGAGGGAACCTTCCCTGATGCGGGACATGCACGGGTGGTCCTTCTTGTCGTAAGGTGATCGGGGCCTGACCACTTGAGGTAGGAGGGCGCCGCGGCTCTGTGAAGAGGACCTCGCTGCAGAGCTTCCGCGGCGCTTGACTCGCACGCGGTGGGCCACCGAAGACGACGCTGACGGCGCCGGCCCTCAAAGAAGACGCCCCAGCCGCCCGCCCTCGCCGTCGAACCGCGCATCATGGTGCTCGCCGCTCGCGCCTCCCCTTCCCCCGCGCCGCTACAAACTTTCACAGAGTCCGTCGGGTCCCCGAGCTTGTGCTTGGATCGGGCCCTCGTGGTTGGGGCAAGGTAGGTCGAGCTTCTTTCAAGAAGTCTTTGGGAGCACCGGCCGCGGCCCCGCGCCCGGCTTTCTTTCGCCGATCGCGACGGTCGCCCCGCCGCCGGCCGCTTTGTTCTTGTTCTTCTTCTTGTTCCGTGAGCTCGAGCCTCGCCGGCTTGCCGGGCGGCCTTCTCCTTGCCTTTGCCCGTGGCGCCATGGAGGACCGCTGAGATGGCTTCCCGCCCCCCCGTGGTTCGTGGCGAGGTCGAGGAGGTCCTTCACCGCCTTGGGCTTGCGAGTGCCGAGCTCACGGATGAGCGCCTCGCAGTCGCATCAAGGTGAAGGCGGTGATGATCTCCGCATCGGTGGCGCCGGTGAGCTCGCTGTGCAGCTTGAGAAGCGCCGATGTAATCGCGAGGTTTCATTCCTCCGCCGCTGCTACCGCGGAGGTCCCACGTGTCGCCGGCGCGAGTAGGTCCCCTAAAAGTTGCCAACGAAAAACGCCGCGAGGTCACGCCACCGCCGATCATACCGGGCGGGCAAGTGCTCGAGCCAAGAACGAGTCGCGGCCGGCGAGGTACAGGGGAGGTTACGGATGATGAAGAGCTCGTCGCCGCTCCCCGCCCGACACGCGAGGCGGTAGTCCTCGAGCCGACGCTGATCCGCCTCCTCCGCTGTACTCCGACGAGGCTGGGGCGCTGAAACGCCGAGGAACGGTGCGTCGTGGACCCGGAGCCGAAAAACTCGTGGTCTCCCTCCCGTCCCGGGTGGGGGCCCGTCCCGCGCTCCGCCCGAGCCCGAGTGCCGCGTGGTGAGGGGCCCGCCGCCCCCCCCGACCCGGGGGGGCCGCGGCTACGGTCCCCCCGACCATCGTAGCGGCCACCCCTCCTCTTCCGGCAGGACCTGGCCGGGCGGTCGCCATCCCGTCTGGCCGTCGCGACGGCCGCGAGGCCCGGCCACGGTGTTTTTCAAGGCCGCCGCGGGCCGCCGGTCTGGGCCGAGGGTGTCTCGGCATCGCGGTTTTCCCCCACCCATCGCCGTGCATGGACTCGTGGGGGACTTTCCCCTGCTCGCCTCCGCTGAGGAGGCCTCGTGCTCGTCCCGAAGACGCCCGTGTGACTGAGCCCCACTCGCGCTCACCGCCTCTCGATGAGGGAACGCAGCCGCTGGTGGAGCCTTCGAGCCTCGCGCCTCAGTTCGGGGAGCTCCCGGAAGAGCTCGTGGGCCGCCGCGAGGTTCCCGTGTTGCCTCGTCCAAAGACTGGCAGGAGGTCGCCGGCCTCGCCGATGCGGCGGCGCGCTCCCGCCCTCGAGCCGCACTCGCCGGCGGCCCCGCCTCCCCAAGGAGGGCGCGCCGCGCTCCGCGCGACAAGCGCCCGCCCCGATCTCGCCGAGGCGCCGTGCACCCGCTGGGAGGGGCGCCGCTGAGGGAGCCGCCGAGCCCCGACCCCGAGCGTGCCGGTGTGCCGGGAGGACTCGTCCCGCCGTGGTAGCCGCTGCACCGCGCCATCCGGAGTGTGGCACATGTAGCACTCACGCTGGGGTCGGCCCCGCGAGGTTTTTGCCTCCAGTGGCGGTCTCGAGACCGGTCGCGCCGAGCCCTGTCACGCCTCCCGGCAGAAGAGCTGTCCTCGCGGTACACCTCCGCCGCATAGGCCGCGAGGAACTTGCTCGGGAGAGCGGCTTCGCCTCGCTGCATCAAGCAGACGACATTGGCGGCGAGAAGGTGACGCCGTGGAAGAGTTCCCCGAGTCGGGCCAGATCGAGGATGCGGGAGCAGACGGTAATGGCGATGAAAAAGTGGTCGGCCACCGCCGATGGGGCTTAGCGGTCCGAAGTCGGATTCCGCCGAGCACCAAAGACGGCGCGCCGGCAGCCGCCGCGACGAGGCGGGGCGCCATCTCGCCCCGTACCATCCGAGGGAAGGTGACTCCGACGAGGGAGCCCTCGAGCCGGGTGCCGACGGTCCAGTGGTCCCGGCGCGCATCGGCGCGCCGACGCCGATTCGTGGTGAAGGGAGCCATCGGCGGTGGTCGCCACACTAGCACTTCCCCCTACCGGGCGCGCCAACCGGCCGTGGTCGCCTACCACGGTCACAAAGAATCGGCCCGCTAATGTGTGCAACGATGGCCTAGCTCAAGGATAGTGACGCGACGATTTATACCGGTTCGGGGTTATCGAACACCCTAGTCCAAAGGTGTGGCACTATCGAGCTCAAAGGGCTCAGATAGGGGCAAGTACAAGCGAGCGAGAGAGGGAGATGAGCTCCCAAGTCTCAAGCAGGATGAGCGAAATCGAATGCTGAAGGCGTGTGCTTTCGTGGGTGCAAGAGAGCTTGCCCTTTCCCCGTGGCCGAGCCCCTCCCTTTATAGTAGCAAGGGGAGCTCACAGAGCCGCCGAGTGAGGGACTTAAGAGTAGAAGGAACGCAAGTTTTGGGGGTGAAGAGGAAGAGTTATCCCGCAATGTCGGGCACGCTGGGTCGGTTCAAGGCACGCGCGGCCGCCACCCTACTTCCAGCATGCTCGCCGGCCGCCGTAGAGTAGAATAGGGCGGCCCCGTATCCCGACACGTAGCCCGCACATGCGACGAGCCCGGAGCTCATCGGTCGGCGAAGAAGGGGACAAGGGAGCTCATCCCGCCGCTGTCGTACCTCGTCCTCCCCCCGCCCGCACGCACGCGCCGGCGCCGCGGGGCGAGGTCACTGAGGCGCCGCCGCCGCGCCTAAATGCTTGTACTTGGGTCCGCTGGAAAACGTGGTGGCCGAGAGAGCCGACATAGTACTCGACTTCGTCCGTCGAGGTCATCCTTGTCGCGTAGTGGTTGTCTTTTTATGCTTGTCGCCGTCGGGCGTGGTCCGACAGCCATACCGCGCTGCCGCCGACGATCTCGCGCCGACGGATCTCGTCGTCGGTTGCGGGCGCCGCCGCGTAGCCGCGATTCCCGGATCCCTCCTGGCCGCCCTGGATTTGGTGCCTGGAACTTATTCGAGACGGAAAGAGCTCGTCGCCGTGGGGAGCTCGCCGTATCCTCGCGCCTCCATAGGAGCCTGCTCGAGGCGAAGTCTTCCCCGAGACGAGCTCGAGCTCGTCCCGAGACCCTTCGCTCCACGGGTTCTCACTCGAGGCGCGGACGCCACCGGTCCTGACTTTGTCGCGGCAAGGTGCGAGCGCCCTCCCTCCTAATGGTCCGCCAGTGGACGGATTAGGGTGATCGAAGTTGGTCCGAAATATCCGTGGTCCCACAAGAGCCCCCGAAAAGTGAGGAGGGGATCGGACCGCGCGCGCCTGCCTGCTATGCTGCCGCTATCGTTAGGGATCGATATTCTCGCCGGGGGTGCGCGCGAGCACCCCGCGGTAGGCCCCCGAGGCTACGGAGGACGCATCCATCCCTCGCGAGGCTTGTTTCTAACGAAAGTGCTTGGCCGTAGCGTGCGCGCCGGCCCCCCTGTAGGGAGGGTGGTGAGCTCGAACCCGACTTTACCACGAGGCCGAAGTCGAGCGCCTTGCGAGCTTTAAAGCCGGATTTGCCCGAGTGAGGTCCGAGCTTATGCTCGGCGCGAGCCTCGCTCGCTGGGCCGCCTTGTGGGCCAACCTCATATTCCGCAGACTCGGCCCCTCTATAGTCACCGGGTCCCATAGGGGCCTCTGGCTGGCTCGTGCCTCCTCGCCGAGGAGGATGACCAGAGGTCGCTCGCGATCGCCGGCGACCAAGCGACTTGATGGAGCCCCGAGTCCCCGAGGACGCCGGGGAAATGGGCCGTCGCCGATGCCGCCCCTCCGCTACGCTCCTGCTCGATGTCTCCCGCTACGGCCGCCGAGCTCACGGAGCCACCCTTCGAACCGAGAGCTCGACTTTGTCGTGAGCTCTTCGTTATGCCGAGCTCGGAATAACAGCTTGGCGAGCTTGGGGATTTGACCGTTAGCGATGAGCTCGCCGCCCCCTTGCCCGCAGAAAAAGAGCCGTTGGAAAAAAGTTATCGTTAGGGAATTACCGTTGAGACGGCGTTTGCTATTTGGCGGCATTTCGCCTTCCGTTGCGCACGTGGCGCGCGCGGGGGTGCGGAGGGGTTCAGTGGACGTGGTGGGCCTCCCCCGGGCCGGGCCGCCGGTGAGTCCGCCCTCGAGCCGCCCTATAAATGGGAAGGGCGGATTCTGGTTTTCCCCCTTCACTTTCCTTTCCGCCGCACGCATTCCCTCATTTTCCACCCTAGTTCTCGATTCGCCATTGCCGCTCGGCGAGAGAGCTCCCCCGCCAAAGACCTCCCGATTCGCTGTTGAGGGCGAGACATGGGCTCGTGGTCGCCCAAGGTGACCGACGAAATGCCGCAGGAGTGTGACGCCGGTGGCCTTCCTCGCGCCGATCGCCCAGAGGGGTCGTGTACGCCTCCACAGACGCCACTTCCCATCCGCCCCGACGGCCACGCCGCCTCCTTCGCTCCTTCCACGCCCGGGCTTGGCGTGCCGCCGCCGAACTTCTTCCGCGGCCCGGGCCGCATCGGGGGCCGAGCCAAAGATTCGAACCCCAACGGCCTCGCTCCACATCGCGAGGACCACCACCCTCGCGAGGGGTGGTCGGGATCGAGCCCGATTGGGAGCTTTACACTTCCACGCCAAGGTGACGCACGCCCGACGGCCAGTAGAACCCGCCCCAATCGGTGTATCGTGGCGCGCAGCCGACGGGGCGTGAAGGGGAAGTACCAACCATCGCCTCTCGCACGCCGAACACCAGGTGGAGAGACGAATGGTTCTACCTCGAAGAATGACGAGGAGCCCCTTCCGCGCTTCACCGACCCGGGTGTGTTCCTCGACCCGACAAGCTTTGAGGAGTCCCCATCGGCCATCCGCCGCACGAGGTCAAGCTCGTTGCCCTGAAAGTGGAGCTCCTTAAGCAAGCGCTGACCACGAGCCCCTCCTCTACGCCCTCGGGCCCCAGGGGCACGGGTCGTCCCCTTGAGGCGAAGGGCTCTTCGCCTCCGGGAGATGACCGAAGAGAAGAAGCCTTGGGACGGCACGGCGACCGCGACCCCGCTCCCCGCCGACGAGGTGGGTGGGTGGTCCGCCGGCACCGGAAGGCCTTCAAGATCCCGACGGAACCCACCGCAGATACCGCGGGCGCCGCCGGATGCGACGACGCGGCGCCGGTGACTCAGCGATGGCGTCATTGGTCGCCCCGTTGGCGCGGCCGAGGACCCGGTGCCGAAGCCACGTTGTCGAGCGTCGGGAGACGAGGTGATTGACCCCAGCTCTCCCGAGAAGGAGGTGGAGCGCGAGGATGTTCCTCGGGTCCGCACTGGGTGGCGCAGTCCGTCTCGACGAGGACGAGTCCTCGCCTCGGGCACCCGGGGCGTGGAGAGGTGCCCCGGATGAGGAGGGCACATGACGCGGCCTCGCGAGCTCCTCACGGAGACCGCGGCCGGCAGGAGACCGAGATCGCGCGACGCATCGACGAAGCTCACCGCGAGACCGCGAGGCGTGACGAGGAGCCCGAGGACGCGAGTACGCTGGGCACGGACGTGGATGAGCTCGCCGCGAGACCCTCGGTGGTCTCGGAGGGTCCTCGGCCGCGCCCACACCGCCCCTCGACGCCGGTGGTGGACGCCGCAGGCCTGCCGCCCCTAGAGCGCCGGGCACGGAGTCGCCTCTTGGGGGCGGTGACGCCCGAAACGCGCGCTCGACACGGATCCGCGCCGGACATCGCCGGCGGGGACGCCCGAGAGCTCGGGCCGGAGGCCGGGCATACGGCCGCCGTGGCGCCGCTTATACGCTGCGGGTCGGGCGGGACGGCGTCGCCCGCGCCGCTCATCGGGCGGAGGTGCCGCCGCTTCCAACCGAGAGGGGGCCGGCGTGCCTCACCACATGATCGGGTAAGAGATCTAATCGGCTCATCCCTTGCCCGACCCCTCGCGCCCGAGGTGCTAATTCGCCTTTCGGGCAGACTTGAGGGACGCTTTGTCGCTTCAACCGCGGGTGGAAGCCGGAAGCGAGATCGAGGGCCTTCTCGCAGGTTTGGGCGTAGCCCGGTCTCACGCGAGCGAGGGCTCGGCCAGGTGTTCGCCGCGCACCGCGAGCCTCCAGCGGCGTCGGCGATGTCGCTGAGCACATCCGCGAGGTCCGCGAACACGCCGCCCGCCGAGGCTCGGAAGGAGGTCGCCGGCGAAGTCCGGCCGACGGAGGCGCCGGGTGGTGAAGCGTGAAGAGGAGCTCGCTTGCTCGGAGCCGCGAAAATACATGCGAGCTCATAGAAGGGAGCTCCTCGACCGCCGAGCTTTGGAGGACAGGGAGCTTGAACGCCAGCGCAGGAGCCGCCGAGCCCCGAGGGAGAGGAGCGACGCGAAGGAAGGCGCCTTCAAGACCGTGAAGCCGAGCCGGAAGGTAAGCGCCTACTTTCCTAACTCCCTTTCTTCCCTCTTTTTTTCCTCCTCCGCGCCCAGGGCCGATAGGTGGGTGTTTTAGTTTACGACCGCGGCCGCCGATGGGTCGATTTTGTTTGGCGCCCTCTCGAGGTCGAGAGAATTCGCCCGATGCCGAGAATCTTGCCTTGTGGGAGGAGCGGGAGGAACTTTATCTGCGCTGGCATGTAAGGAGCTCTTTCTTTTTTCTTCCTTTTGATCTCATGAGTTTGATCTGCTTTTGTTTTCCGCAGCCGAAGAAGTCGGCGGGGCTGGCTCGGGAGCTCGAGAAGAAGGACCCGCCTCCCGTCAGCCGCGAGTCCTCGGCCGACTCACACCCAACTCACGCTAGAGCGTAAGAGAAGGACCTGCAAGCAAACGCTCGCGACCTCGTGGCCGCGCGGAACGGCCTTGAGAGCGGCCGAGGAGCCCGGTCCAGGGAGGCCGAGGCCGAGGGTCTCCCGAGCGGCAACGAACGCCGAGGCCGCGACGGAAGAAGGCGGAGCGCGAGCACACCAACCTCGTGCTCGACGCTGAGGGCGCCCCGCGAGGCCCTTGGGGTCGAGGAGGTGGAGGGACCGCGCACCGAAGCCGCGCCGACCGTGGTAAGGGACAACGCCCGCCGTGCCGCTCCATAAGGGCCGATCAGGGTCCTTGCCCATTATCCCGAGATGCGGAAGTCGACCAAGATAGTGGGCAAGGGCGGCCCTCCGAGCCGGGGGAGGGCGTCGAGCCGAAGACATCGCCGCCACCGCGAGGCCCGCCGGAGAAGTTGTCGCGGAAGCTCTTCCCGCCGCCGAAGAGCTCTGGGTGTTCGAGCCTACCGCCGGTGAGGAAGAGGTGGAGACGGTTCTTCCGGCGATGAGGCGGGGAGGCGAGTTCTTCCCGAGGATGAGGAGTGAGCTGCGATAGTTAGGTGGCTCGAGGCGTTTGCCTCTTTTGTTATGGACAAAGTCCCCAAACTCGGGCAAAGTGTAAAGAAGTAACAGTTTGTTTAAGCTATGAATGACTCATTTTATCTTTCCAAAGTTTTGCGCCTTTAGTTATCTCGTAGTTTTCTCGAGCTCGCGTTCGCTTGACTAAAGGCAACGAGCTCTTTACTCGTTGGCGCGGGGCGCTAGAGCTCGTGAGGGCAAGCGCCGTTGGACCTTGCCGAGGACGTTGCTTCTGAAACTTGTCGAACTCGACGCCACCGGAAAGATAGGTAATGAGTGCGAGGTCGAGCCGATCGAGCTCTTTTTGAGTGCTCGTGTTGTTTGCGAAAAAGAGTTCGTAAAAGGACGGGTGTGCGCCCGCTCCTCGTAGCCCCCCGAGCAAGGGCGGGCCTTGCTTTAGGTAAAGGGCAGCCATTGCTTAACGACCGTGAGAGATCAAATGCTTGCACAACTTTTCGCATCGAGGTGTGTCGTTGTTATTTGAATTGCATGCATGATATTCACAAAATGCGCCTAAGGGTAAAAGCGACGTAGTCGTTCGATGTTCCACGAGTTCGCGAGCTCGCGACCGCGGGAGTCCCGGGATCTTGTACGAGCCCGGGCGAAGGACTCGAACGATGGTGAATGGTCCTTCCCGGGCGCCGAGAGTCCTGGCTTCTCCTTCGCGGCTCGAACTCGCCGTAGGACTTGGTCGCCGACTCAAGGCTCGCGCCGGACGTGGCGGTCGCGGTAGTGGCGCATCGGGATGCGGGTACTTGGCCAAATGCGCGACGGCGACCTCACGGGCTTCTTCGAGCTGATCTGCGGCGTCTTCGAAAGTGAGGTCCGCTTGCGGGCGTCGTTGTACGCCGGACTCGCGGCGCCGCCGTAGTCGAGGTCGGTGGGAGCACGGCTTGAGCCGAAGACGAGGAAGAAGGGGGTTCGTCCCTGGCTCGCTTGGAGTAGTCCCGAGGCTCCATATGACTGCGGGGAGCTCGGCAAGCCATCTCCCTCCGAATTTTTCTAACCTTTTGAAGATTCTTGGCTTCAATCCTCGCAAAATCAAGCCGCTGGCACGTTCGACCGCCCGCTCGTCCTCGGGTGATCGACGCGAGGCCCATCCACTCGGATGTTGTAGTCGCCACACCCCGTCGAGGAAGATCCGCCGGTGAAGTTGGTGCCGCGGTCGCGATGATCGAGTTCGGTGCGCCGGCGGTGGACGATGCCGCCGAAGAACTTGATCGCCTCTCCTCGGATCTCGTGCGCGAGATGGGCATCACCTCGATCCATTTGGTGAACTTGTCGATGGCGACGAGGGAGGTGAGTGAAGCCCCCGGGCGATCTCATGAAGGGGACCGACCATGTCGAGCCCCCGCACCGCAAAGGGCCAAATGCAGGATCGCCCGAGGGCCTCGCGCCGGGAGATGTGTTTGCTTGGCGAAGAACCGCATCCTCGCAGCCGCACACGATCCGGTTGGCGCCGGGCGATGGCGGTCGGGCCAATAGAAGCCTTGGCGAACGCCTTGCCAACCGAGCTCGTGGAGCCGCGTGGTGTCCACACTCGCCGGCCGTGGATCTCCGATGAGGTCGTGCCCTTCCTCAAAGGTGATGCGTTCGTTGGAGCACCCCTCGACGCGCTTCTTCAGAGCTCGCTCCGATGATGACGTAGGATTTGCCACGGCGGGCGATGCGCCCGGGCTTCTTCCTTCTCGCCGAAGTTTGCCGCCCCGTAGCCATGCCAGGATGGGGAGCCGCCAATCGGGTTTCGGCTTCGGTTCCGTGGTGGCGAGTATTTTGGCTTCAACGAGGTTGACCTCTCGTCCGACCTCCATCATCGAGCTCGAGCTCGAAAGGTCCTCGGCCTTGGTAGGCGCAGTGGACAAACGGGGGTCCCCGACGGGTCATTGCGTGGGTTTGAGCCTTCCCTTCGAGACGGATGGAGGGCATGTACGGTCGCGGTGCGAAGACACCGGTGGGACCCGCAGCCGATCGGAGGCGAGCTTGGCGAGGATGTCGGCGTCCCTTGTATTGGCGACGAATGTGCTTGAACTCCAGCCCGTCGAAGCGTTCTTGAGCTCGCGCACCTTGGCGGAGTACGCAACCATCCCGGGTTGACGCAGCCACCTCCTTTGTGGCCTTTGTCAGCCACGAGCTTAGAATCCCCGATCTCAAGGCGTTTGATGCCGAGCTCGACGGTGATGCGCGATGCCGCTGACCAAAGCCTCGTGACTCACCACGTTGTTGGAGCGGTGAAATGAAGCCGGATCGAGTATCTCATGCGCACGCTGCGCTTGTGATACGAAGACCGCACCCGCCCTCAAGACCGTGCTTTTTCACGGAGCCGTCGGCGAGAGCGTCCGCAGACTCGACGTCGTCGGTTCGGCGGCAATGGTCTCCGTCCATTCGGCGACGAAGTCGGGGAGAACTCCGGACTTGATGGCGTCCCCGGGGCGCGTGCGAGATATCTAATCCCATGAGCTCGACTCCCCACTTGCGATGCGCCCGGTGGCATCGGGGCTACGAATGATCTCACCGAGAGGAAATTTGGAGACGACGGTGATCGGTGGGCGTCGAAATAATGCCGTAGCTTGCGGCGCATGATCGGGAGCGCGTGGGCGAGCCGAGCCGTGGATATCGTGACTTTGTGTCGAGAGGACTTCGCCGACGAAGTAGACCGTCGTTGCACCCCAAGCGCATGACCTTCTTCCTCTCTTTCCACTATGAGTACGGTGCTCACCACTTGGCGGGGTGGCCGCAATGTATAAACAAAGATTGGTTCATCCGCTTGGGTGGAGCGAGTATGGGCGGGTTCGTTAGGAGCTCTTTCGAGAGTCGAGCGCGGATCCGGGCCTCGCGGTCCGCACGGGCGCTCGACTTTTTAAGAGCCTCGTACAACTAAGACTTCGTTCGCCTAGCCGAGCAATGAATCTCGCTAAGGGTGGCCAAGCGCCCCGTAAGTCGCTGTACGCTCTTGACGTTCTTGATGGGGCCCATGCCGCGGATGGCTTCGATTTTCTGGTTGGCCTCAATGCCGCTCGGACACGATGAAGCCCAGGAGCTTCCTCGGGGACTCCAAACACGCATTTTTCGATTGAGCTTTACCCCCGAACTCGCGAAGCTTGCCGAAGACTTCTTCGAGGTTGGGGATGAGCTCTCCGTGTGTTTCGCCTTGACTACGATGTCATCGACGTATGCCTCCACGCGCTTCCGAGAAGCTCCTTGAAGACTTTCTCGCATGCACCTCTCGAAAAGTGGCGCCGGGCGTTTAGCCCGAAGGGCATAGTTACGTGAGCGTAACGCCGCCGGGGCATGATGAAGGAGGTAGCGAAGCTGATCGAGCTCGCCATCGCGATTTGATGATAGCCGAGTAGGCGTCAAGAAAAACAGCGTCTCGCACCCGGAGGTGGAGTCAACGATTTGGTCGATGCGCGGCAAAGGAAACGGATCCTTTGGGCACGCCTTGTTGAGGCTTGTATAATCAACACACATTCTCCATTTCCCATTCTTCTTCTTAACTAGTACAGGGTTGGCTATCCACTCGATGATACACCTCCTTAACGAAGCCCGCCGCTAAGAGCTTATCTATTTCCTCGGCGATTGCTGTAGCCGCTTAGTCGTCAAAACGTCGGAGCCGCTGCTTCACCGGCCGAGAGCCGGGCCTGATGTTTAAGGAGTGCTCGGGCGACTTCCTCGGTATCTGCCGGCATGTCCGAGGGTCTCCACGCGAATACGCCGAGGTTCGGCGTGGAGAAAGTCGACGAGCTCGCTTTCCTATTTAGGAGAGAGCTCGGCACCGACGCGAACGGTGCGCCCCTCCTCGTCGACCTTCACCGCCTTGGCTTCCCGGTCGGGCTCGAAGGATCCTGCCGCCTTCTCGAGCTCAACGGAAGAGCTCGCCGCTTTGCTGGACACGCTCGCGGCCTTCTTCTCTCCTCGAATCCTCCTGGCGCGCACCCCACGCTAGCATCTCGGGGATGAGCTTCTCCGACTCGATGAGGGCGTCGGCGTGCATCGCGACAAAATCGCACACAGCCTCCTTGTCGCAGTTGAAGGCGCGCTCAAAGGTGGAGTTGACGGTGATCACGCCCTTTGGTCCGGGGATCTTGAGCTTGAGGTACGTGTAGTTGGGGACGGCCATGAACTTCGCGTAGCACGGCCACCCCAGCAAGGCATGGTAAGCGCTCTAGTACGGGAGCACCTCGAAGGTGAGCACCTCCTTGCGAAGTTACTCGGGTCACCGAAAGTGACGGGGGAGGTCGATCCGTCCGAAAGGAAACGCCTGCTTCCCGCACTACCCCGTGGATAGGGTCCGTGGAGGGCCTGAGCCGGGCCCGCGTGATGCCAAGAGCCTCCATGGTGTCGACGTGGAGGAGGTTGAGGCCGCTCCCACCATCCATCGCACCTTGCCGAGGCGCTTGGTGCCGACTATGGGATCGACGACGAGAGGGAACCTTCCCTGATGCGGGACATGCACGGGGTGGTCCTTCTTGTCGAAGGTGATCGGGGCCTCCTGACCACTTGAGGTAGGAGGGCGCCGCGGCTCGGTGAAGAGGACCTCGCGTTGCGGAGCTTCTCGGCGGCGCTTGACTCGTCGGCCGGTGGGCCACCGAAGACGACGCTTGACGGCGCCGTCCTCAAAGAAGACGCCCTTGTCGCCCGCCTCGCCGTCGAACTCGCCATCATGGTGCTCGCCGCCCGCGGCCTCCCTTCCCCCGCGCCGCTACAAACTTTCACGAGAGTCCGCTGTCCCCCGAGCTTGTGCTTGACCGGGCCCTCGTGGTTGGGGCAAGGTAGGTCGAGCTTCTTTTCAAGAAGTCTTTGGGAGCACCGCTTCGCGGCCCCGGCGCCCGGCTTCTTCTTTTCGGCCGATCGCGACGGTCGCCCTCGCCGCCGGCGCTTGTTCTTGTTCTTCTTCTTGTTCCGTGAGCTCGAGCCTTCTCGGCCACGGGCGGCCTTCTCCTTGCCTTTGCCTCGTGGCGCCATGGAGGACCGCGGAGATGGCTTCCTCGCCCCCCCGGCGTGGTTCGTGGCGAGGTCGAGGAGGTCCTTCACCGTCTTGGGCTTGCGAGTGCCGAGCTCACGGATGAGCGCCTCGCAGTCGCACCGAAGGTGAAGGCGGTGATGATCTCCGCATGTCGGTGGCGTCGGTGAGCTCGTTGCGGAGCTTGAGAAGCGCCGGATGTAATCGCGGAGGCTCGTTCCTCCGCCGCCAGCAGGTACCGCGGAGGTCCCACGTGTCGCTCGGGCGCGAGTAGGTCCCCTAAAAGTTGCCAACGAAAAACGTCGCGGAGGTCACGCCCGGTATCGATCATACCAGCGGGCAAGTGCTCGAGCCAAGAACGAGTCGTGTCGGCGAGGCGGGGGAGGTTACGGATGATGAAGAGCTCGTTGCCGGCTCCCCGCCCGACACGCGAGGCGGTAGTCCCCGAGCCGGACGCCGATCCGCTCTCCGCTGTACTTCGGACGGAGGTTGGGGCGCCCCAAACGCCGAGGGAACGGTGCGCCGTGGACCCGGAGCCGAAAACTCAGGGGTCTCCTCCCGTCCGGGTGGGGCTCCGCCCCGCGCTCCGCCCGAGCTCGAGTGCCGCGTGGTGAGGGGGAGCGCGCCGCCGCCTCCCCGACCTCGGGGGTCGGCCGCGGCTACGGTCCTCCCGACTATCGTAGCGGCCACCCCTCCTCTTCCCGTAGGACCCGGCCGGGCGGTCGTCATCCCGTCGGCCGTCGCGACGGTCGCGAGGCCCGGCGTCCCGGTGTTTCCTTCGCGCCTCACGTCGTCGTCGCGCGAGGGTGTCTCGGGCATCGCGGTTTCCCCTACCCATCGCCGTGCATGGACTCGTGGGGACTTTCCTCGGTTCGCCTCGGGTTGGAGGAGGCCTCGTGCTCGTCCCGAAGACGTCCGTGTGACTCCGGAGCCCCCACACCGCTCACCGCCTTCGATGAGGAACGCAGCCATTGGTGGAGCCTTCAGCTCGGGGCGCCTCGGGTTCGGGAGCTCACGGAGGAGCTCGTGGCCGCCGCGAGGTTCTCGGTTGCTCGCCCAAAGATCGGCGGGAGGTCGTCGGCCTCGTCGATGCGGCGGCGTGCCTCCCGCCCTCGAGCCAGACTCGTCGGCGGGCCCCCGCCTCCTCAAGGAGGGCGTCGCGTTCTCGCTGATTTCGCCTCGGCCTCCTCGATCTCGTCGAGGCGCTCGTGCACCCGCTGGGAGGGGCGCCGTTGAGGGAGCCGCCGAGCCACGACCCCCGTGCGTGGGGTGTGCCGAGGAGGACTCGCCCTCGCCGTGGTAGCCGCGCATCGCGCCATCCGGAAAGTGTGGCACATGTAGCACTCACGCGTGGGGTCGGCCCCTGCGAGGTTTAAGCTCTCCAGGGCGGTCTCGAGACCGGTCGCGCCGAGCTCGGTGTCACGCCTCCGGCAGGAAGAGCTGTCCCCGCGGGTACACCTCGTCATAGGCCGCGAGGAACTTGTCGGGGAGGGCGGCTTCGCCGTGCGCATCGGGAGACATTGGCGCGGAGAAGGTGACGCCGTGGAAGAGTTCCCGAAGTCGCTCGGGACCGAGGATGTGCGGGAGCAGATCGGTAATGGCGAT
This sequence comes from Hyparrhenia diplandra, assembly GCA_015847255.1. Taxonomy (NCBI): domain Eukaryota; kingdom Viridiplantae; phylum Streptophyta; class Magnoliopsida; order Poales; family Poaceae; genus Hyparrhenia; species Hyparrhenia diplandra. The sequence goes on along the minus strand of JADLZK010011978.1, from coordinate 183,767 downwards.
GAAAAGTGGCCGCCGCCGCTGCGTATGGGGCTTAGCGGTCCGTAGTCGGATTCGGCCGGAAGCACCAAAGACGGGCGTCGGCGGCTGTCGCGGGACGCAGGCGGGCGTCATCTCGTCCCGTACCATCCGAGGGAAGGTGACTCACGAGGGAGCCCCTGAGCTGGTGCCGACCGTCATGCCCGGTTTTCTAAAGAAGACCCGACGTCGCCATATGTGTGCCCGTGAAGTCCACACATACAACACGTAACGTATAAAATATCGAAACAATTCTTTATATCGTAAACTTAACTAAATTAACACTTACAACTTATCGAGTAACGCGAACGATTGCTAAACTTCTGGCCCATTCGCCGTGGGACGCTTGACTGGGGCTCCGTATGCCAAGCACTCGATTAGTATCCTCAACATCTTCATCCGTCTTTTGTGCGGCTTTTACTAACGGACCGAGGGTGGGGAAAATAGCAAGAGTGAGTTCATGTCGAACTCGAAATATAGCAAGGCAAGAACTACCCATGATCATGATCAATGTAACATAAATAATGTAAATCATAAAACGATAATCCATAAACATGTTAGCAACATTAGTCATCATCTTAGTGCAAAGGTCCAAGGCCGCCGTGTCCTTGAGCAAGGCTAGTATACTAGTTTGATAAACTCTGCTTGCAGAGGTGTACACTTTCACCATGAGCCGTGATTTACCCTTTCGCCCGAGGTAGCTAGTCTCTTAACCCTCTTCCAAGGAAGGTCGGCAGGTTCACTATGAAGCCTTTCAAAGGTTCGCCTAACAAATTAGTGGCCGCTAGGTTTCCGTGGCAAGTGTGTATAGGTGCAACCCTCGAGAGGCACATGTAGTCGCGGTATCAGCATACACACCAAGTAGGGCGCCGCTATACACCCCAAGGCACACCCCTTTTGCGCCTTTCGGTAACCACTAACAAGCTAGAAAAAGGTCCTCATACTTGACCAAAGCCGTGCCATGTAGCACTCATGGTTGTACTTGTAAGTCCCGGATGTTACATTTGCATACAATTTCTTATGTTGATAAAAAGTCATGTTTTATGTTTCATGGCATAAACATTAAATAGGTCACATGATCATGAACTTAAGCTAGTAGATCCCAAACTATACTTGCTTTGAAATAGTGCTCAAACTTGTCCAACTTTCCTTCGGATCATCCTTGTATAGCCTCTTCTAACGATCGCAACAATCATCACAACCATCATAGACAAACCTAGAAGCAATACATCAATCAATATATATAAAACAAGACATAAAGGTTTAAAACACGTAAGGCTTGTAGCTACGATCGTTGAGCGCAAAAACAACTAAACAAAGCTATTGTTCAAAAGGTATGAAAGATTGATGGTATAGGTCAAGGAGTGTTGGAGTTATATGATGTACATGGTGAGGTGTTGAAGAATAAAAACAAGTTCATTAGAACTACATCAGTTAGTTGATAATAAGTGTGAGTACAACGTGACAAAGAGTAGATTGTAAAGATGGCAAAGTCTGGATACACAGGTGGCATACTTGCGGCGGTGATCAATGGAACATATAGTTTCTGAACTCATGTCAGAAGGTTTGCTGCAATGGTCAAACATTTGATGGAGAATGCACTCGCACAGCGGTGCATCATGAACCTGCAGATAGGCGGACAACGGATATGTCTAGAAACAAAAGCATGGTATTTGCTTCACCAATGAGTGATCTAATTTCATGGCTTTGTTACGTAATATGTGAGTATGTTGTGGCAAAAGGACATGATGGTTTGATCACCGGTTAGCTGAACTGCGATTGCAAAAACAAAGTAGCTGCTGTTTGGACAGCAAGGATAGCAGTTACTATGGCCTCGATATCTCGACCATTATGGAATATATGACCAGTCCAAACTGCCAAGACATGTGCAAGGATGATATACACGCTGTGGTAAAAGGGTTTGATTATTTGACAAATGTTTGATGGGTAGCTTCACTAAAATTCAGAGGTGTATCACTGCTGAAACAGCAGTGACAGTGAACACGGAAAAAGATTATCTCTCTTCCGTCCCAACTCCTTTTGTAAAACCAATTTGGCAGAGGCTTGTATAACTTCAAGAACTACATCATGACCAAAGGGTTTGATGACCGGAGGTCCAGATCACTGGGAACGCGAATGCCAATCGGCAGAAACTCTGCTGTGGGGCAGCAGGCACATCAAGCACAAGAAAGATGATACCTCTTTCATCTTCGATTGTTTGGCCAAACAGTTTTGCATGGTCATGTGCAACTTCAAGGACTACATCATGGTTAAAGGGTGTGGTGACAGGAGTTCTAGATCAATGGGAACATGAATGCCAAAAGCAGCAACGCTGCTGTCCTGCAAGGGACAGAGACATGGCTGTGAGGAAACTTTGTTGGGATTTGACCATGCAAATATTATGGCACATATTCTACAGCGAGTAACTTGTAAAATAAAAATGGAGATCATGATGGGGGTCCTCACATTGTGATTTGGCACAGCTGGGGATGAATTTAGCGGCAGCGGTAATCGACGACCGGGTGACGACAGGATCTGCAATCAACGGGGCTGCGCCAATATCCATTTCAGTGATGATCTAGATCACATGAGAGATCAAGGAGATACATGATAGGTTCTTGAGCAGCAAGATCAGAGATGTAACAGGGATGGTCGACCTCACCATGTGCTGTACAGAAGTGGCGGTGGTGATGACAATTGGCCCGGTGCTGCTGCGGATCAGGGGAGATGGCAAGGCACACTAAGATGGCCTCCATGTACCGTCGGAGTGCTGGGCATCATCACAAAGGAGAGGAGGCGCTGAAGATCAGTTCCATGGTGAAGAACAGGGAAGGAGAAACTTCTTACCATGACATGATTAACTGGATTCTAGCGATGGGGATAGACGTGCAGCGGTAACACAAATTCATCGCAGCGAGGGCACTGCATTTGGATGGAGAGGAGGGATAGGGATTAGAGGGAAGAGGAGGGGGCGTCCATGGGGAGGAAGGGGAAGAGAGAAGCTGCTGCTGCTGTTCTGGTCGAGCAAAGAAGAAAAGGAGGGCGTGACATGGGGAGGAGAGGAGACGCACCTCAGATTTCACAGGAAGTAAGAGAGAGGTAACTGAAGAAATTATGGACCAAGGAATTAAGGAGGAGAATTATGTTTGCATGTTCTTGCATGAGAAGGAGAGGAGGTTGCGCAAGGGGAAAAGAGAGGGAGAGGCTCGGCAGCCCTTGCATGCATTTTATTTGAGAGTGATGGGTAAGGGAATAAGGAGACTAATTGTTTCTGTTTTGCATGTGTAGAGAGAAAGGAGGCGGCATGGATGAGTATGATGGCCAGGGAATTAAGGAAGGCACAATTTATTTGCTGCAATTGTCTTTACATGAAGAAAGGAAGGGCCAGGAAAGGAACATCCACCTGGTTGTGCGTGTGGGAGAGGGGAGCAAACATTGTTGCTGCTGCATGCAATTGAAGTGAAGAAAATAGGAGAGTAAAAGTTGTTCTTAGAAAAGAATTAAAGGGAGGTGTAAAGAATTGAGGGAGGAACAATAGATGCTATATATTGTTATTTTTGCATGAGAGCCAAAGAGATTGGCGGCAGCAGGAAAAGGAGCAAGGGTGTCCACATATATATTCTTATATGAACTAAAAGAGAGTAAAGCCAAGGCATTAAGGTGTGGTTAGGAGGGGTTGGGCCAAGAGATTAAGGATTGAGGGATTAAGGAGGAAATAGTGGCTGCTATTTTTGCATGAGAAGTAAAGGTAAGGATGCGCCATATAGAAAAGAGAGAGAGAGCTGTCTTCACACGTGGGGAGAGGGAGTAGATTAACCATGTGTTGTGGGAGAAAGAGAGAGGTGTTGGGCTGATTTGGGCATGAGATAGTAGACAGTGCTGCCAGGCTTAAGTTTGGTCCATTAGCAAAAGAAAGAGGAACTTTGGATTGCCATGACAAGCTAATTGAAACTCTAGATTCAACTCAATTTGAGAACCATTTGTACGATCAGATAAGAGAGGAGAAAATATTGGCCCAAGAATTCGTGGACACCAAATTGATTGATAGCTCGAAAAAGAAAAAAAAAGAGAAAAAAGAGAATGGGGCATGCTAAATTTTTCAAGGATGACATGCACAAGACTTGATTGAGCTTTAGAAATTGGTTTGGTATTTGGGGAAATGAAGGTGGGATCAAAGCCTAAGCGCATTTGAAAACATTTAAATTCATTTTCCAAACATAAACTCTATGCAACAACATGAATGCAACAAACCACCAAGTTGAATTGCAAAAATTTTAGAAACTCACATTTTCTACTATCTAGAATATCAACAACTTAACTAAAGTTTATAAATTTTAGGAAATAATAAAATCATTTGTTGTTATTTAGTGTTTTCTACGTCACATCCTAAAATAGGAATTTTAGGGTGTGACAAACCCGACGAAGTCCGTGGTCCCGAAGCGCATCGGTGCGCCGGACGCCGGGGCGGTGGTGAAGGGAGCCATCGGCGGTGGTCGCCACACTAGCACTTCCCCTACCGGGCGCCGCCAACCGCCGTGGGTCGTCTACCACGGTCACGAAGAATCGCTGGCTAATGTGTGCAACGATGGCCTAGCTCAAGGATAGTGACGCGACGATTTATACCGGTTCGGGGTTATCGAACACCCTAGTCCAGTGTGGGCACTATCGAGCTCAAAGGGCTCGTATTGGGGCAAGTACAAGCGAAGCGAGAGGGGAGATGAGCTCCCAAGTCTCGGTGTGATGAGCGGAATCGAACAAAGGAAGGCGTGTGCTTTCGTGTGCAAGAGAGCTTGCCCTTTCTCGGTGGCCGAGCCCTCCCTTTTATAGTAGCAAGGGGAGCTCTCACGGGAGCCGAAAGTGAGGGACTTAAGAGTAGAAGGAACGCAAGTTTTGGGGGGTGAAGAGGAAGAGTTATCCCGCAATGTCGGGCACGCTGGCTGTTCTGTCGGGCGTGCACGCCTGCCGCCACCCTACTTCCGGCATGCTCGCCGTCATGGTAAGAGTAGAATAGGGCGGCTCCGTATCCGATCGTAGCAGCACATGCGACGGCTCGGGCTCATCGGGTCGGGCGTGAGGGGGCGGTGAGCTCATCCCGCCGTCGCCGTACTTCATGTGTCCTCCCGCCCCGGGCCGCACGCGCCGGCGTGCTGCGGGCGGGTCGTGAGGCGCCGCCGCGCCTTAAATGCTTGTACTTGGGTCAGCGGGAAAACGTGTGGCGGAGAGCTCGACATAGTACTCGACTTAGTCCCGTCGAGGTCATCCTTGTCGGCGTAGTGGTTGTCTTTTTATGCTTGTCGTCGGATTCGTGGTCCGACAGCCCCATACGCGCGCGTCGTCGGCGATCTCTCGCCGCCGACGGGATCCGGTCGTAGGTTCTTGGCGCCGCCGCGTAGAGCTGCGGTCTGGATCCTGGTCGCCCTGGATTTGGTGCGGGAACTTATTCGAGACGGGAAGAGCTCGTCACGTGGGGAGCTCGTCGTATCCTCGCGCTCCATAGGGGCTCGTTCGAGGCGGAAGTCTTCCACGAGACGAGCTCGAGCTCGTCCCGAGACCCTTCGTTCCACGGGTTCTCACTGAGGCGCGGGCGCTCGCCCGGGTCTCGGACTTTTGTCGCGGGCAAGGTGCGGCGCGCCTCCTCCTAATGGTGCCGAGGGACGGATTAGGGTGATCGAGTTGGTCAGAAATATCTCGTGTCCCACGTAGCCCCGAGTGTGCGGAGGGGATCGGACCTCTCAAGGCGCTGTCTTGCGTTGCCGCTATCAGGTTAGGGATCAGATATTCTCGTCGGGGGTGCGCGCGAGCGCACTCGCGGGTGTAGGCCCCGAGGCTACGGGAGGACGTACGGTCCTCGCGGAGGCTTGTTTCTGACGAGTGCTTGTGCTGTAGCGTGCGCTTCGGGCCTGTAGGGAGGGTGGTGAGCTCGAACCCGACTTTACCACGTGGCCGAAGTCGGCGCTCTTGCGAGAGCTTTAAAGCGGATTTGCTCGAGTGAGGTCCGAGCTTGCGTTCGGGCGAGCTCGTTCGTTGGGCCAGCTTGTGGCCAACCTCATATTCCGCAGACTCGTCCTCTATAGTCACCGGGGTCCCATAGGGGCCTCGGCGGCTCGTGCCTCCTCGCCCGGAGGAGGATGACCAAGAGGTCGTTCGCGATCGCCGGCGACTCAAGCGCGACTTGATGGAGCCCCGAGTCCCGAGGACGTTCGGGAATGGGCCGCCGATGCCGCTCCTCCGTTACGCTCCTTGCTCGGGATGTCTCCCCCCGGTAGCCGAGCTCACGGGAGCCCCGACCTTCGAACCGAGAGCTCGACTTTGTCGTGAGCTCTTCGTTATGCCGAGCTTGAAATAACAGTTGGCGAGCTTGGGGATTTGACCGTTAGCGATGAGCTCGTCAGGCCCTTTGCCTGCAGTAAAAAAGAGCCGTTGGAAAAAAGTTATCGTTAGGGAATTACCGTTGAGACGGCCGTTGCTATTTGCGCGGCATTTCGCCTTCCGTTTCGCCACGTATGCCGCGCAAGGGTGCGGAGGGGTTCAGGTGGACGTGGTGGGCCTCCCCCGGGCCGGCGCGCCGGTGAGTCCGCCCGAGCTCGTCCTATAAATGGGAAGGGCAGATTCGGGGTTTTCCCTTCACTTTCCTTTCCGCCGCCGCATTCCTCATTTTCCGGCCCTAGTTCTCGATTCGCCATTGCCGCCGCGGCGAGAGCTCCCCGCCAGCACCTCCCCGATCGTTGTTGAGGGCGAGAGACATGGGCTCGTGGTCGCCGGCCCAAGGTGACCGGACGAAAATGCGCGAGGAGTGTGTGACGCCGGTGGCCTTCCGCCCGGCGACGCGCCCGGAGTGGGTCGTGCCGTCTCGGCGCCACGCCACTCCCATCCGCCCGACGGCTCGCCGTCTCCTTCGCCTCCTTCCACGTCCGGGGCTTGGCGTGTGGCGTCGAACTTCTTCCGCGGCCGCCGTCGTCTCGGGGGCCGAAGCCAAAGATTCAACCCCCAACGGCTGCTCCCACATCGCGACCTTCACCACCCCTCCGCGAGGGGTGGTCAGGGATCGAGCCCGATTGGGAGCTTTTCAAGCACTACTTCCACGCCAAGGTGACGCACGGCTCCGACGGCTGCGGGAACCCGCCCCAATCGGGTGTATCGTCTTTGCAGCCTCGGCCGGGCGTGAAGGGAGTACTAACCATCGTCTCTCGCACGTCGAACACCGGGTGGAGACGAATGGTTCTACCTGAAGAATGACGAGGAGCGCCCCCTTCCGCGCTTCACCGACGGCGTGTTCCTCGACCACAAGCTTTGGAGGGAGTCCCCCCCACGGCCATCCGCCGCACGAGGTCAAGCTCGTTGCTCGGAAAGTGGAGCTCCTTAAGCAAGCGGACCTCACACGAGCCCCTCCTCTACGCCCCCTCGGCCCCGGGCACGGGGTCGCCCCCTTTGAGGCGAAGGGCTCTTCGCCTGCAGGGAGATGACCGAAGAGAAGAAGCCTTGGGACGGTACGGCGACCGCGACCCCGCTCCCCGCCGACGAGGTGGAGGGGTGGTCCGCCGGCACCGGAAGGGCTTCAAGATCCCGACGGAACCAGGGCATACCGCGGCGCTGCCGGATGCGACGACGCGGGCGCCGGTGAGTTTATCCCCTCGTCTTCTCTCCTTCGAATTGTCTCCCCGCTTTGCAGGAGTGATTCTCATCTTTGTAGATTGGCGATGTTCATCTCGGGCCCCACCTTCAGGCGAGGCTAATCCTTCCCCGTGCGTTTCATGGAATAGTTCGCCTGTGTAATTTCGCCGCCGACCAAGATGTCGGCCGTCTCCGCCCGCCGAAGAGTCTCGGGCGAGCGCTGGCGCTAGCGGGCGACCAGCAGCCGGGGCCGGGGGCCCGGCGCGGCAGGCGGGGAAGAGCGGGGGGCGTCGCCCCGTGGCGGCGCCCGGCGGCCGGGCGTCACTCGCGCTCATCGGCTCTTCTCCGTGGTCGAGGTCAAAGGAAGAGGGCGGCCGACGAACACCGCGGACGAGAAGAAGGTGAAGCGAGACGCGTGGTCGCCGGGTAAGCGTCCCGAGCCCACCGTTCCTGCCATTGCGCCCGGCGCCACTGGGCCTTCCTCTTCCTTGATGCTAATCCCCGGCCTTCTTCGTGCTGTTTCGCGGACAAAAGGTCAAGCCATTGGGAGCTCCCAACCCCTCAAGCGGCCCCGAACGACCGTGGTGTCGAGCTTGGCGGCCGGCCCCCACCCTCCATCGTTCGGGCTCTCGGGGTGGTCGCTCCCCAAGCCCCGAGTGAGGGAAGGAGCGAGCCCGGGTCCGGGGAGTGCTGCGTCGTCGTCGTCGAGCACCGGCCGGTGACTCAGCGATGGCGCCATTGGTCGGCCTCGTTGGCGCGGCCGGAGGACCTGGTGTCAAGCCAGCTGTTGCGTCCCGGAGCGCGTGGAGACGGAGGTGATTGACCTCAGCTCTCCCGAGAAGGAGGTGGAGCGCGAGGATGTTCCTCGGGTCCAGACCTCGGGTGGCGCAGTCTGTCTCGACGAGGACGAGTCCTCGGCTGCGCACGGGGCGTGGAGAGGTGCCCGGGATGAGGGAGGCACATGACGCGGTCTTCGCGAGCCTCACGGGAGACCGCGGCCTTGAGGAGACCGAGATCGCGCGCGACGCGATCATCGACGAGCTCACCGCGAGAGACGGCGAGGCGTGACGAGGAGCCCGAGGGGACGCGAGTACGGGGGCACGGGCGTGGATGAGCTCGCCGCGGAGACCCCAGTGGTCTCGGAGGGTCCTCGAGCCGTGCCCACCGTCCCGACGCCGGTGGTGGACGTCGCAGGCTGCCGCCCCTAGAGCGCCGGCACGGAGTCGCCTCTTGGGGCGTGGGTGGCGCCGAAACGCGCCCGGCGCTGATCCGCCCGGTTTGTCGTCGCGGGGGACGCCCGGAGAGCTCGCCGGAGGCCGGGCTACGTCTTCGGCCGTCGTCGTTGCACCGCGTGGTCGGCGGGGGCGGCGTCGCCCGCTTGACCGGAGCGAGGTGCCGCCGCTTCAAGCGAGAGGGGGGCGTGCCTTCACCACATGATCGGGTAAGAGATCTAATCGGGCTCATCCCCTTGCCCGACCCTGCGCCCGAGGTGCTAATTCGTCTTCTTCGCGGGACTTGAGGGACGCTGTTCTTGGCTTCAACCGCGTGGTGGAAGGCTGGAAGCGAGATCGAGGGCCTTCTGGGCAGGGCCGGGCGTGAGTGGTCTCACGCGAGCGAGGGCTCGACCAGGTGTCTCGCCGCGCGCCGCGAGCTCCAAAGCGGCGTCGGCGATGTCGCGGAGCACATCCGAGGTCCGCGAACAGCGCCGCCGCGAGGCTCGGAAGGAGGTCGCCGATGAAGTCCGTCGGACGGAGGCAGCGGTGGTGAAGCGTGAAGAGGAGCTCGTTGCTCGGGCGCGGAGCCGGCGCGAGCTCATATGAAGGAGCTCGACGACCTTCGCCGAGGTTTGGAGGACGAGGAGCTTGAACGCCAGCCGCGGGAGCGCCGAGCTCTGATGCCGAGAGGGAGCGCCACGCGAAGGGGAAGGCGCTTTGTTGGTATTTGTTAACTTACAGAGAAATAGATCCGCAAGCGCACGGATATCCAAAGTGAGCATTTCACCCGGGAGGGTTTTAAATATCGAATCCACGAGGAAGATAAGATTAACAATTCATTTGATTAAGGACGTTGATAGAAGACTAATGAGATTCGGTGGTTTAGCATTTACTTAAACAGGGTGAGCCAATAAAAGATAATAATGATAAGGTATATAAGACAGGTGAGGTGCACGTGGTGAACAATAGGATAAGATTAATTCCTAGTTAGATTAGGATTGATTTATGACAGACGGGACAGCTTCTTATGTAGCATACAAAGAATTTACGAAGTGGAAATAAACAGCATAGCATAAGATCATATATAAATCAAAACCATAAATAAAAATGTGTACCCCGAAGATTACTTAAGAAAATCAAGAACGAAACAAGATCATCCCAAGAATCATTATCGACTAGTCTTATACACGGGGAGGATTGCAAAGGACTCAATAGTGTCACAATTACCACCACGATCTACCACACGACCCTAAGATATAAGGTGAATCCAAGAAATAAATTATATCTAAGCACCATGCTTACATACTCTCTATTACCTAGCATACACATGTAATATACTAGGAGCTCTACGAATAAGTACTTCGAATTACCATGAATAATGACTATATCAAATATGCTATGACTAGAATAAAGTGTAAGTAAACTAATTGTATGCATAATAATTAAATAGCACGAAGGTGTATGAAAACAATAATTATATTGATCCATAGTGTAACTTATCGATCCGTAACCGAGCATACACTCTCTCTTCTCTAAACCTGACTTTCTATCTAATCTAGGCTCAAAGAGCTATGAATTAGCTATCCTATCTCGTGGTGTCTCCTCTTCTTGTTCCCTGTCTTGGCTCTTCCTTGATCTACTTCTTATTGAACGTGAAGCTTTAGATCAAACTTGGACTTGTCTTGGCTTGAGGGGTCTTGGGTCGTTTATATATCGGTCTTCCTCTCTGTCTCTTCTACTTCAACAAAGCGATGTGGTATTAACCTTGAATCAATCCCGCACTTCTTTCGTCGCCCTCGATCAAACCGACTCAAATCAACCGGTTTAGATCGAGTCTTGGAGGCGGTTGAGGAACGCTCCGTAAGCGAGCCGAGACGGCGGCCCCGGGGGGGCGACGGCCTAATAGTTGGGCCGATCGGCCCGTGGGGTCTCCCCTCCGGGTCCCGCCGATCGTCGTGCCTTCCGGAGTCTTCTAGATAATGTATTTCTTGGTTCCGGGTTAGTTCACGTCGGGAGAGATCCGTAGCCTTTCGGACTTGTTTCGAGTTGGATTGCGCTATGCTACGCTGGTCGTATGCCACGCCATTTCGCTGATTTTCTCGTTAAGTCCCCGCAAATCACAACTTTACCAAAACTCATGGAATTCATTAGTAGAAAACCCTAATAAGGTTATCTAATTTTATTTTAGTTCTTTTCCATGAATGGTTGATGCATAAAAATATGAGTTAGTGAGCATCAACAAACTCCCCTTAAGCTTACCTCTTGCTAGTCCCTAGCAAGACTCGTGGTGTGTTACCAAATCAAATCTCGACCAAGATAGGATGAAAAATTTAGAATCATAAACTTGCTTATATTTACTTGAGAGCATGGGGTTTTTATCATCATGAATCTTGGACTATTGAAAGATAGAACAATTAAGTCAAACACCATGTCTCAAGTTCGTGGTTTCACTATAACCCCGAGTTTTACAAAAGATTATAAAGTGAAAGCACGTAGTATTCCCTGTATGACAACAATTAATAGTGAACATTTAATTTCTTAGCCCTTTTCTTTGCTTCTTTTGTTTCTGAAAATATATCTCTCTTTATGGCAATGAATTTTAAAGAACCTCGGGTTACATGACAACTTAATTGGAGAGGTGAGCTCTTCTCACTCGTATTGACTTTTGTCACATTCTTCTCTCTCCTTTTCTTTTTTTTTTTTCTCGAGATGTGAGCTCTACTCGCCCGAACATTTGTTCATTTTTCATCTCTTTTATTAGGAGGTAGGCCCTTCTCGCCTAGTAGAACACTTGTTCATTTCTCTCCCTCTTTCTCATCTCACTTTTCTCTCATATATATATATTTTTTTTTTTTATTTTATTTTTGCTTGTCATGCCCAAGTCTCTTGAAAGCATAGAGAGATATATAAATGTAAGCAATTTTAGCATATTTTCAACAAGGCATTTATTTCATTTTATCAGGCTTATGTCATACAGAAACTCATTTAAAAATTCAAAGATTAATACTCCGTAAATTTAAGTGTCACATATGAACAAGATAGATGGTAGCTCAACTTTTATCATATCATATCGCAATTGCCTAGACTTGAAATTTAAGATCATACTCCCACGTAACTCAAGTTCAAAGCATGTTTTAGAATCTTAACAATTATATCCATGTTGGGAGAAATAAATATGGTAGACTAGGCATTGATCACAGAGGAACAACATCTATCATGTTCTTATAGCATAATTCACGTATCAATATAATTATTATTCTCAATTTTTTTTTTTAAGCACGCCTATATATATATTAAAAACCAAATATTATTTATACTAGCTAAATAGACAGACTCAAATATAAATATATAGCTAAATAATTAAAAACCATAGTAATATAGATAAATAGATAAATAGGTAGATAGATACTTACCTTGGGGGCACTCCTTCCCAAGGGTCCGACGGTTTGTTGGTTTGACAGGTTTTCCCCTCACCGGGTTTTTAACGGGGACCACTCCCCCAAGCCGCTTGATGCACTTACCTATGTCCCATGCGGCCGAAAAGTCTCTCCACTGCTCGGTGTTGGTCTCCACCGCGTCCCGGATGTCGCCCAACTCCCCCCTTTGTCGCATCCACTCTTGCCGATTGTACAAGATGTCGGAGTGGGCGCTCGAAAGTGTTGATTAGGGTGCGATATTGTCGCGGCACACCCCGGGCGGGATATTGCCGGATCGCGTACTCGTGAACTCCGCAAAAGAATGACGGGCCGGCATAAATGCAAAGATGACTACCTTCTGGCATTTCCTGTGTGGGCAGCGATCCTCCCGGTAGGCGCGACGTGGATGTGGTGGCACGAAGCCCTCGTATGCTTGGTACGCCGCACCCTCCGAGTTTGGTCAGCCTTCTGTATTGGGATGTTGAAGCTCGCTTGACGGATGGTCGACGTTGGACCGGCCGTGCCTGCGTATATATCAAGAAAGATTGCACGTAGTATATGCCTAATCCCGGGTTAGGTAACGGGATTGCATTGTTGTTATGAAGGTAGTAATCGTTCTCGGTCTTTTCTTACCCAACGGCCCTCGCCGAAATAGTCGCACCTATGATGTCTCGTGGAGTGGTTATGTACGTGATGGTTGTGTCATCTCCCCAGCAGGCCTAGATCATTGGCTATACGAGTGATTAATGAAGTGCGGCTTATCTCTCCAACTAAGTTGGGGAGTGATAGCCAATGGTCTACTAGTGACATAACAGTGAAACGGATGTCCTTCTAACAAATGGCATATAGGAATGCCACTCGATGCTCAGACGGTGATATTGTCCTTTCGTGGGAAAAGGACAAGGGCCATCCATTTGTGTAAGAATCTTAGTGTTGGAAGGTGGATGTCATTTGTGCGAGGTCGGTGGAACATACCCTTCCCAAAGATTTCATTCCGTAATACTTCCCTGTTGAAGTCACTTAAGGTGGAGGTTACATTTATGGGGCAGCTTGACTCAAAACCTAGTGCAAAGACTGAAGTTGTCTCCATGTCATCGTGTAAGTCCGCGAATAACCGAAAGGTCACTCCGGTACCATCCTCGTGTAATTTAGTGTGCACAAAAATTCTAATGTGAGAAGCCGGCACCCCCTCTCGAGGTGTGTCGTAGAAAGAAGACCATCCCAGCATTTGAAAAATAGTATTGAATTCGGTAAAATTCCTATACGGTCCATGAATGTATTATCTAGCATAGGAGTAAGTGAGAAATCTTTGTTCTTAAGTTTATTATACCTACTCCTTTCTTCTCCTCGCTTGCAAATGAAGGTGTACGCCTAAGGTCGAGTTTTACCTTGGCTTGGTGAAGGCATTGGAGACGGAGAAGCTAGAGGTGATGGCGTTGCTCTTGTGTCGGTGCTCATTGATTGCTCGAACCAGCCCGAGAGTTTGAGCGTGACCGCGAAGCCTTCCAAGCAAGGACGACATTTTCTCGATTTTGGCGAGAGGATTTCTAAAGGATTTTTTCTTCTAAGTTTTTCTCTCCTCTAATTCTTTCCTAATCTGCTCAAGGCAGTTCTTCTTCTCTTTGGAAACCAGAATTTCTAGTTGATTGGGATGAGAAGAGAAGAAGGTCGGGCGGCTCTATTTATAGGCCAGAGGGGGGGCCGATCGGCTGATTATTGGGCCTGGTCGGCCCCACAAGTGGGCCCCTTCGTGCCCTCTCCACCATCTATTATTTGCTGAAATTCCACGCTAGAATAGTATATGTTAGGTCAAGTGGAAATATGCTGGTGGAAATTGGATGGTGGAGGAGAAAAGGGAATAAAGAAAGTGATGATTTGATGTTTTGTCCCTATGACATATGGGTCCCACTTGTAAGGTTGTAATATTTTTTTGTATTTTCTGAATAAAAAATGAAAGAAGTAAAGTAGCAAAGAAGTAAAATTATTTTTATGCCACCACGTAAAAGTAATTAAACGGGCTTTACTCCGTATAAATTATTAATCATGGGGCGTAATTTTTCTTTTTATGGTGAATGTAAAAGTGCAGAATTTAAATTGCGTAAGATAAATGCAAAGAATAAAATATTTTTGGATTTTTAAATTTTTACCGAATTACCTGACGGCGAGGGTCCGTAGTTAAGGTCCTCGAACGGGGACCTTCCAATCTTCTAGTCCTCCGTTGCATCCTCCATCGGAGAGGATGGTTCGCCCGCATCGTCTTCTCTTGATCGATCATGTTCGCATTGGTGGCGAGTTCTGGTCTGGGTTTGAAGGCGAACTTCTCCTCCTTTCCATTGATCTCAAAGGTGATCTCTCCAGCACTGACGTTGATGTTAGCGTTGGCGGTGCTCGTGAATGGTCGTCCGAGGATGAGTGAGACCCCGAGTTCGGTGCATGTCCAAATACAACGAAGTCGACCGGGCACAAAGAACTCCCGGATCCTCACCGAACATTCTCGCCGATTCCTAACGGGTAGCGAACCGATTGATCCGCTAATTGTAGACACATTGATGTTGGAACCAAGGTAGGGTGCTTGAGCTTGTCGAAGACAACCTTGGGCATCACACTGACACTTGCTCCAAGATCACAGAGTGCGTTGTTGAAATATTGATCTCCGATTGAGCACTCTATAGTGGGGCATCCTGGATCCTTTTTCTTGATGAGTAATGTGTTTAGGATTGCCGCACTACACTCTTCTGTTAGCTTGATGATCTCCGTGGTTGGTAGTGGTCTCTTCTTGTTTAAGATATCTCTAATGTACTTGGCGTATGTAGGGACCTCGCATGGCATCTAGAAGAGGTACATTAATATAAAGTTTCGGATTACCTCTATGAATTTGCCGAATTGATCATCAACTTGAGGTCTTCTTATTCTTCTTGGATATGGTAGGAAGTTGGTGTCGTGAAAGTCTTGTCCCACGGGTTCTTGGCGCACAACTTCTTCTACGTCATCATCCTTGTCTTCGAAATGTTGGCCGGTACTACGGGTGGTGCAGAGGCCGCAGTGCCGTAGGTTTCCTAGCCGGTCTCTTACCGCTGCTCGCCGGGTATGGTGGATCGGTAGTTTGCTTACCACCTCTCATTCGGATGTTATGTACCTGCTCATGATTAGTGGCAACAGGCATAGCAAAGAGACAATTTTGATAATTTTGATTCTAGTTTGATATTAAAAGCAACTTGCTCTTTTATCATAGCGTAAAAGTTATCCATTTTAGCATTTATATCTTCTAGAATTTTATCATTAGCAACTAACTTCTTAGAGAAATTATCATTAATTTTAACTTGCTCTTCAATTAATTCTCGTAAAGAAGGTTGCTTGAATTTATTACCCGAATTAAAGTTATTACCCGAATACTTACCCGCGTAAGTCGGTTACGTGATTGCGGTCTTCTTTTTGGGTTGGTGCCGATTCGTGAACCACCAAGCTTGAACTTCTTGAAGCGTTCATGTAGTCTTGTAAAGCTTGTCGATCCTTCTTGTAGTTGGCTCGCTCCTCAAGCCAATTTAGTAGCACGTCCATCCCAGTTGATACTGCCTTCAAGTCTTCTTGTTCTTCTTCTATTTCTTCACTTTGATGACAAGATTGGGTGTTCTTCAGGGTCCAGCCTTGATTTTCTGATATCTTACACATAAGTATGTTGGCTTTCCCTGGTGTGAGTGATAAGAATGATCCTCCAGCAGTGGCGTCTAGATGCTCTCTTGGTTTTTGAATTAGTCCATGGTAGAATCCTTGTAAGAGCATCCATTCTTTCATTCCATGGTGAGGGCAATCTGATATGTATTCTTGAAAACGTTCCCATGCCTCTCGAATAGATTCTCCCTTTTTTCTGCTGAAAGTTGGTAATTTTTCCACATAAGGCATTGGTTTTGCCTATGGGGAAAAAATTTTGATAAGAATGTGGTTGAACATTTCTCCCATGTGTCTATCTTTTGTTCACTGAGTAGAACCATTGCCTCGCTCTTCCTGATAGTGAGAAAGGGAATAAACGGAGCAGGATCATGTCCTTGGGAATGTTCTTGATATTGATGGTGGCGCCTATCTCCATGAAAGTCTGGAGATGAGTGCTTGCATCTTCATGTGTCTTTCCTTCAAACGGGTTAGCTTGCACCATGTTGATGAGGCTTGCCTTGAGCTCGAACTCATGATTGATTTGAAGTGTAGGTCCAAAGGCGAATGTTCTCGATGTTTGGAGCAGAGAACTCTCGCAACGCCTTTTCGTGCATGGCTTCAGAACTTGGTGTTGCCGGTTGACTTGATTCGATGATGAAGTATAGTGAATCACAGTCCTAACCTCGTTAATACCCCGCAAGTAAGATGGAAAAAGACAATAAACGGGTAAATCTGTTTAAGCGAGGATGCTAAGTAGCAAATCCACACTTAGAATTCATCTATCAATAATCAAAAAGAAAAGTTATCTAAATCTTCCCCAAGAACGGCGCCAAAATGCTTGTTGGTATTTGTTAACTTACAGAGAAATAGATCCGCAAGCGCACGGATATCCAAAGGAGCATTTCACCCTGGGAGGGTTTTAAATATCGAATCCACGAGGAAGATAAGATTAACAATTCATTTGATTAAGGACAGTGATAGAAGACTAATGAGATTCGGTGGTTTAGCATTTACTTAAAATGAGGTGAGCCAATAAAAGATAATAATGATAAGGTATATAAGACAGGTGAGGTGCACGTGGTGAACAATAGGATAAGATTAATTCCTAGTTAGATTAGGATTGGATTTATGACAGACGGGACAGTTCTTATGTAGCATACAAAGAATTTACGAAGTGGAAATAAACAGGCATAGCATAAGATCATATATAAATCAAAACCATAAATAAAAATGTGTACCCCGAAGATTACTTAAGAAAATCAAGAACGAAACAAGATCATCCCAAGAATCATTATCGACTAGTCTTATACACGGGGGGAGGATTGCAAAGGACTCAATAGTGCTGTCACCACCACGATCTACCACACGACCCGGCATATAAGGTGAATCCGCAAATAAATTATATCTAAGCACCATGCTTACATACTCTCTATTACCTAGCATACAGCTGTAATATACTAGGAGCTCTACGAATAAGTACTTGAATTACCATGAATAATGACTATATCAAATATGCTATGACTAGAATAAAGTGTAAGTAAACTAATTGTATGCATAATAATTAAATAGCACGAAGGTGTATGAAAACAATAATTATATTGATCCATAGTGTAACTTATCGATCCGTAACCGAGCATACACTCTCTCTTCTCTAAACCTGACTTTCTATCTAATCTAGGCTCAAAGAGCTATGAATTAGCTATCCTATCTCGTGGTGTCTCCTCTTCTTGTTCCTGTCTTGGCTCTTCCTTGATCTACTTCTTATTGAACGTGAAGCTTTAGATCAAACTTGGACTTGTCTTGGCTTGAGGGGTCTTGGGCTGTTTATATATCGGTCTTCCTCTGTCTCTTCTACTTCAACAGGCGATGTGGTATTAACCTTGAATCAATCCCGCACTTCTTTCGTCGCCCTCGGATCAAACCGACTCAAATCAACCGGTTTAGATCGAGTCTTGGAGGCGGTTGAGGAACGCCCGAGAAGCGGAGCCGAGACGGCGGCCCTCCGGGGGACCGATCGGCCTAATAGTTGGGCCGATCGGCCCGTGGGGTCTCCCCTCCGGGTCCCGCCGATCGTCGTGCCTTCGAGTCTTCTAGATAATGTATTTCTTGGTTCCGGGTTAGTTCACGTCGGGAGAGATCCGTAGCCTTTCGGACTTGTTTCGGAGTTGGATTGCGCTTGCGTTACGCTGGTCGTATGCCACGTCATTTCTCGCTGATTTTCTGTTAAGTCCCCGCAAATCACAACTTTACCAAAACTCATGGAATTCATTAGTAGAAAACCCTAATAAGGTTATCTAATTTTATTTTAGTTCTTTTCCATGAATGGTTGATGCATAAAAATATGAGTTAGTGAGCATCAACACGCTTCAAGACCGTGAAAGCCGAGCCGAAGGTAAGCGCTACTTTCCTAACTCCCTTTCTTCCCTCTTTTTTCCTCCGGGCGCCTAGGCCGATAGGTGGGTGTTTTATTTTACGACCGGCTTGCCGCCGATGGGTCGATTTTGTTTGGCGCCGGAGGCCGAGAGAATTCGGCTCGATGCCGAGAATCTTGCCTTGTGGGAGGAGCGGGAGGAACTTTATCGGGCGTTGGCATGTAAGGAGCTCTTCTTTTTTCTTCCTTTTGATCTCATGAGTTTGATCTGTTTTGCTCTTCTGCAGCCGAGAAGAAGTCGGCGGGGCTGGCTCGGGAGCTCGAGAAGAAGGACCAGTCCCTGGCCGCCGCGGAGTCCTCGCTGACTCACACCCAACTCACGCTAGAGCAGAAGGAGAAGGACCTGCAGCAGCGGACGCGCGACCTCGTGGCCGTGCAGAACGGTCTTCAGAAGGCGGCTGAGGAGCTCCGGTCCAGGGAGGCCGAGGCCGAGGGTCTCCTGGAGCGGGCAACGAACGCTGAGGCCGCGACGAAGAAGGCGGAGCGCGAGCACACCAACCTCGTGCTCGACGTTGAGGGCGTCTGCGAGGCCCTTGGGGTCGAGGAGGTGGAGGGACCGGCGCACCGAGTGCTTCGCGCCCCGGCCGTGGTAAGGGACAACGCCCGTCGTGCCGTCCATAAGGCGCTGACCGTGGTCCTTGCCCATTATCCTGAGATGCGGAAGTCGACCAAGATAGTGGGCAAGGGCTGGCCTGAGCCGGGGGAGGGCGTCGAGCTGGAAGACATCGTCGCCACCGCGGAGGCCCGCTCGGAGAAGTTGTCGCGGAAGCTCTTCCGGCTCGCCGTCGAAGAGCTCGGGGTGTTCGAGCCTACCGCCGGTGAGGAAGAGGTGGAGACGGGTTCTTCCGACGATGAGGCGGAGGCGAGTTCTTCTGAGGATGAGGAGTGAGCTGCGATAGTTAGGTGGCTCGAGGCGTTTGCCTCTTTTGTTATGGACAAAGTCCCCAAACTCGGGGCAAAGTGTAAAGAAGTAACAGTTTGTTTAAGCTATGAATGACTCATTTTATCTTTCCAGTGTTTGCGCCTTTAGTTATCTCGTAGTTTTCTGAGCTCGCGTTCTGCTTGACTAAGGCAACGAGCTCTTTACTTTCTGGCCGCGGGGGCTAGAGCTCGTTAGCAAGCGCGTTGGACCTTGCCGAGACGTTGCTCGCAAACTTGTCGAACTCGACGCCATCGGAAAGATAGGTAATGAGTGCGAGGTCGAGCCGATCGAGCTCTTTTTGAGTGCTCGTGTTGTTTGCGAAAAAAAGAGTTCGTAAAAAGGACGGGGTGTGCGCCCCGTTCCCTGTAGCCCCCGAGCAAGGGCGGGCCTTGCTTTAGGTAAAGGGCAGCCATTGCTTAACGACCGTGAGAGATCAAATGCTTGCACAACTTTTCGCATCGAGGTGTGTCGCTGTTATTTGAATTGCATAGAAGTGATATTCACAAAATGCGCCTAAGGGTAAAAGCGACGTAGGCGTTCGATGTTCCACGAGTTCGCGAGCTCGCGACCGCTGGAGTCCCGGATCTTGTACGAGCCCGGGCGAAGGACTCGAACGATGGTGAATGGTCCTTCCTGTGGCGCCGAGAGTCTGTGCTTCTCCTTCGTGCTCTGAACTCGCCGTAGGACTTGGTCGCCGACTTCGAAGGCTCGCGCTCGGACGTGGCGGTCGTGGTAGTGGCGCATCGACCGCCGTACTTGGCCAAATGCGCGACGGCGACCTCACGGGCTTCTTCGAGCTGATCCGCGGGCGTCTTCGAAAGTGAGGTCCGGTTGCCGGCGCGTTGTACGCCTGACTCGAGGCGCGCCGTAGTCGAGGTCGGTGGGAGTACGGCTTCCCGAGCCGAAGACGAGGAAGAAGGGGGTTCGTCCCCGTGGCTCTGCTTGAGTAGTCCCTGAGGCTCCATATGACCGGGCGGGGAGCTCGGCAAGCCATCTCCCCTCCGAATTTTTCTAACCTTTTGAAGATTCTTGGCTTCAATCCTCGCAAAAATCAAGCCGTTGGCACGCTCGACCCGCCCGTTCGTCCTCGGCAGATCGACGGAGGCCCATCCACTCGGATGTTGTAGTCGCCACACCGGCCGAGGAAGATCCGCCGGTGAAGTTGGTGCCGCTGTCGCGATGATCGAAGTTCGGTACGCTGAAGCGGTGGACGATGCCGTCAAGAACTTGATTGTCTCCCCGTGATCTCGTGACGCGAGATGGGCATCACCGATCCATTTGGTGAACTTGTCGATGGCGACGAGGGAGGTGAGTGAAGCCCCCGGGCGATCTCATGAAGGGACCGACCATGTCGAGCCCCCAGACCGCAAAGGGCCAAGTAACAGGGATCGTCTGGAGGGCCTGCGCCGGGAGATGTGTTTGCTTGGCGAAGAACCGGCATCCCTCGCAGCGGCGCACGATCTGGTTGGCGTCGGCGATGGCGGTCGGCCAATAGAAGCCTTGGCGAACGCCTTGCCAACCGGGGAGCTCGTGGAGCCGTGGTGTCCACACTGCCGGGCGTGGATCTCTCTCTCGATGAGGTCGTGCCCTTCCTCAAAGGTGATGCAGCGTTGGAGCACCCCGACGCGCCTTCCTCAGAGCTCGCGGCTGATGATGACGTAGGATTTGCCACGGCGGGCGATGCGCCCGGCTTCTTCCTTCGCCGAAGTTTGCCGCCCCAGTAGCCATGCCAGGATGGGGAGCCGCCAATCGGGTTTCGGGGCTTCTGGTTCCGTGGTGGCGAGTATTTTGGCTTCAACGAGGTTGACCTCTGCGTCGACCTCCATCATCGAGCTCGAGCTCGAAAGGTCCTCGGCCTTGGTAGGCGCAGGGACAAACGGGGTCCCCGACGGGTCATTGCGTGGGTTTGAGCCTTCCCCTTCGAGACGGATGGAGGGCATGTACTGGTCGTGTGCGAAGACACCGGGTGGGACCTGCAGCCGATCGGAGGCGAGCTTGGCGAGGATGTCGGCGTCCCCGTTGTATTGGCGACGAATGTGCTTGAACTCCAGCCCGTCGAAGCGTTCTTCGAGCTCGCGCACCTTGGCGGAGTACGCAACCATCCTCGGGCTGACGCAGTCAGCCTCCTTTGTGGCCTGATCAGCCACGAGCTTAGAATCCCCCCTGATCTCAAGGCGTTTGATGCCGAGCTCGACGGTGATGCGCATGCCGTTGACCAAAGCCTCGTACTCAGCCACGTTGTTGGAGGCGGTGAAGTGAAGCCGGATCGAGTATCTCATGCGCACGTTCTTGCGGTGATACGGAGACCGACCCGCCCGACAGACCGCATTTTTCACCGAGCCGCCGGCGAGCGCCCAGCACTCGACGTCGTCGGGTCGGCGGGCACCGGGTCTCCGTCCATTCGGCGACGAAGTCAGGGAGAACCTGGGACTTGATGGCGTCCCTGGGGGCGTACGAGATATCTAATCCCATGAGCTCGACTCCCCACTTGGCGATGCGCCCGGTGGCATCGGGGCTGCGAATGATCTCACCGAGAGGAAATTTGGAGACGACGGTGATCGGGTGGGCGTCGAAATAATGCCGTAGCTTGCGGCGCATGATCAGGAGCGCGTAGGCGAGCTTCTGGAGCTGTGGATATCGTGACTTTGTGTCGGAGAGGACTTCGCTGACGAAGTAGACCGGTCGTTGCACCCGAAGCGCATGACCTTCTTCCTCTCTTTCCACTATGAGTACGGTGCTCACCACTTGCGGGGTGGCCGCAATGTATAGCAGCATTGGTTCATCTGGCTTGGGTGGAGCGAGTATGGGCGGGTTCGTTAGGAGCTCTTTCAGAGAGTCGAGCGCGGGATCGGGCCTCGCTGGTCCGCACGGCGCCCGACTTTTTAAGAGCCTGTACAACGGAAGACTTCGTTCGCCTAGCCGAGCAATGAATCTGCTAAGGGCGGCCAAGCGCCCCGTAAGTCGCTGTACGCTCTTGACGTTCTTGATGGGGCCCATGCTGCGGATGGCTTCGATTTTCTCGGGGTTGGCCTCAATGCCGCGCTCGGACACGATGAAGCCCAGGAGCTTCCCTCGGGGGACTCCAAACACGCATTTTTCGGGATTGAGCTTTACCCCGAACTCGCGAAGCTTGCCGAAGACTTCTTCGAGGTTGGGGATGAGCTCTCCCGTGTGTTTCGTCTTGACTACGATGTCATCGACGTATGCCTCCACGCGCTTTCCGAGAAGCTCCTTGAAGACTTTCTGCATGCACCTCTGAAAAGTGGCGCCGGCGTTTTTTAGCCCGAAGGGCATAGTTACGTAGCAGAACGCGCCGAAGGGCATGATGAAGGAGGTAGCGAAGCTGATCGAGCTCGCCATCGCGATTTGATGATAGCCGGAGTAGGCGTCAAGAAAAATGTAGCGCCTCGCACACCGAGGTGGAGTCAACGATTTGGTCGATGCGCGGCAAAGGAAACGGATCCTTTGGGCACGCCTTGTTGAGGCTTGTATAATCAACACACATTCTCCATTTCCCATTCTTCTTCTTAACTAGTACAGGGTTGGCTATCCACTCGGGATGATACACCTCCTTAACGGCCCGCCGCTAAGAGCTTATCTATTTCCTCGGCGATTGCCGCCGCCGCCGTCGTCAAAACGTCGGAGCCGCTGCTTCACCGGCCGAGAGCCGGGCCTGATGTTTAAGGAGTGCTCGGCGACTTCCCTCGGTATGCCGGGCATGTCCGAGGGTCTCCACGCGAATACGTCGAGGTTCGCGTGGAGAAAGTCGACGAGCTCGCTTTCCTATTTAGGAGAGAGCTCGGCACCGACGCGAACGGTGCGCCCCTCCTCGTCGACCTTCACCGCCTTGGCTTCCCGGTCGGGCTCGAAGGATCCTCGCCGCCTTCTCGAGCTCAACGGAAGAGCTCGCCGCTTTCTTTGGACACGCCGCGGCCTTCTTCGCCAGCAGAATCCTCTGCGCACCCCCCACGCTAGCATCTCGGGATGAGCCCGACTCGATGAGGGCGTCGGGCGCATCGCACGACCTCCTTGTCGCAGTTGAAGGCGCGCTCAAAGGTGGAGTTGACGGTGATCACGCCCTTTGGTCCGGGGATCTTGAGCTTGAGGTACGTGTAGTTGGGGACGGCCATGAACTTCGCGTAGCACGGCCACCCCAGCAAGGCATGGTAAGCGCTCTTGTACGGGAGCACCTCGAAGGTGAGCACCTCCTTGCGGAAGTTACTCGGGTCGCCGAAAGTGACGGGGAGGTCGATCCGTCCGAGCGGAAACGCCTGCTTCCCCGGCACTACCCCGTGGATAGGGTCTGTGGAGGGTCGGAGCCGGGCCCGCGTGATGCCAAGAGCCTCCATGGTGTCGACGTAGAGGAGGTTGAGGCCGCTCCCACCATCCATCAGCCCCTTGCCGAGGCGCTTGGTGCCGACTAT
Source organism: Hyparrhenia diplandra (assembly GCA_015847255.1). Lineage (NCBI taxonomy): Eukaryota > Viridiplantae > Streptophyta > Magnoliopsida > Poales > Poaceae > Hyparrhenia > Hyparrhenia diplandra. The sequence continues at coordinate 160,086 of JADLZK010011978.1, read as the reverse complement.
GGGATCGACGACGAGAGGGAACCTTCCCGGATGCGGGACATGCACGGGGTGGTCCTTCTTGTCGAAGGTGATCGGGGCCTCGGACCACTTGAGGTGGGAGGGCGCCGCGGGCTCTGGTGAAGAGGACCTCGCGTTGCGGAGCTTCGGCGCTTGACTCGCACGCCGGTGGGCCACCGAAGACGACGTGGACGGCGCCGTCCTCAAAGAAGACGCCCTTGTCGCCCCCGCCGTCGAACTCGCCATCATGGTGCTCGCCGCCTCGCGGCCTCCCCTTCCCCGCGCCGCTACAAACTTTCACAGAGTCTGCCCCCCGAGCTTGTGCTTGACCGGGCCCTCGTGGGTTGGGGCAAGGTAGGTCGAGCTTCTTTTCGAAGAAGTCTTTTGGGAGCACCGGGCCGCGGCCCCGGCGCCCGGCTTCTTCTTTTTCAGCGACTGCGACGGTCGTCCTCGCCGCGCCGGGCGCTTGTTCTTGTTCTTCTTCTGTTCCGTGAGCTCGAGCCTTCGCCGGCCGTCGGCGGCCTTCTCCTTTGCCTTTGCCCGTGGCGCCATGGAGGACCGCGGAGATGGCTTCCTCGCCCCCGCGTGGTTCGTGGCGAGGTCGAGGAGGTCCTTCACCGTCTTGGGCTTGCGAGTGCCGAGCTCACGGATGAGCGCCTCGCAGTCGCACCGAAGGTGAAGGGTGATGATCTCCCGCGATCGGTGGCGTCGGTGAGCTCGTTCTGCGAGCTTGAGAAGCGCCGGATGTAACGCGAGGCTCTCGTTCCTCCGCTGCTTGCCTGCGGAGGTCCCACGTGTCGCCGGGGCGCGGTAGGTCCCCTAAAGTTGCCAACAAAAACGCGGCTGAGGTCACGCCACCGTCGATCATACCTGCGGGCAAGTGCTCGAGCCAAGAACGAGTCGTGTCGGGCGAGGTACAGGGGAGGTTACGGATGATGAAGAGCTCGTCGTCGTCCCCCCCGACACGCGAGGGCGGTAGTCCTCGAGCGACGGCTGATCCGTCTCTCCGCTGTACTTCCGGGACGGAGGTTGGGGCGCGAAACGCCGAGGGAACGGTGCGTCGTGGACCCGGAGCCGAAAACTCAGGGTCTCTCCCCGTCCGGGGTGGGCTCCGTCTCGCGCTCCGCCCCGAGCTCGAAAAGCCGCGTGGTGAGGGGGGCGCGCCGCCGCCTCCCGACCTCGAGGGGGTCGGGCTGCGGCTACGGTCCTCCTGACTATCGTAGCGGCCACCCCTCCTCTTGCTGTAGGACCTGGCTGGGCGGTCGTCATCCCGTCGGTCGTCGCGACGGTCGCGAGGCCCGGCGTCCGGTGTGTTTCCTTCGCGCCTCCGCGCGTCGTCGCGCGTCGAGGGTGTCTCGGGCATCGCGGTTTTCCCCTACCCATCGCCGTGCATGGACTCGTGGGGACTTTCCTCGGTTCGGCCTCTGGTTGGAGGAGGCCTCGTGCTCGTCCCGAAGACGTCTGTGTGACTCCGAGCTTCCCACCTGCTGCTCAGCGGCCTTCTCGATGAGGGAACGCAGCCGTTGGTGGAGCCTTCGAGCTTCTGGCGCCTCAGGTTCGGGGAGCTCCTGGAGGAGCTCGGTGGCCGCCGCGAGGTTCTGTGTTGCTCGTCCAAAGACTGGCGGGAGGTCGTCGGCCTCGTCGATGCGGCGGCGTGCCTCCCGTCCTCGAGCTCAGACTGCCGGCGGGCCCCGCCTCCTCAAGGAGGGCGTCGCGTTCTGCGCGATTTCAGCCGGCCTCCCTCGATCTCGTCGGGCGCTCGTGCACCCGCTTGGGAGGGGCGCCGTTGAGGGAGCCGTCGAGCCCTGACCCCGAGCGTGCCGGGGTGTGCTGGGAGGACTCGTCCTCGCTGTGGTAGCCGCGTACCGCGCCATCCGGAGTGTGGCACATGTAGCACTCACGCGTGGGGGCCGGCCCCCTCGCGAGGTTTAAGCTCTCCGTGGCGGTCTCGAGACCGGTCGCGCCGAGCTCGGTGTCACGCCTCCCCGGCAGAAGAGCTGTCCTCGCGGGTACACCTCGCCATAGGCCGCGAGGAACTTGTCGGGGAGAGCGGCTCCGCCCCGGGCTGCATCGCAGACGACATTGGCGGCGGAGAAGGTGACGTCGTGGAAGAGTTCCCCGAGTCGGCTCGGGATCGAGGATGTGCGGGAGCAGATCGGTAATGGCGATGAAAAAGTGGTCGGCCGCCGCCGTAGTGGGGCTTAGCGGTCCGAAGTCGGATTCCGGCCGAGCGCACCAAAGACGGGCGCCGGCAAATAAGCCGCGACGAGGCGGGCGTCATCTCGTCCCCGTACCATCCGAGGGAAGGTGACTCCGACGAGGGAGCCCTCGGAGCTGGTGCCGACGAAGTCCAGGGTCCCGAAGCGCATCGGTGCGCCGGACGTCGGGACGGTGGTGAAGGGAGCCATCGAAGTGGTGGTCGTCACACTAGCACTTCCCCTACCGGGCGCGCCAACCGCCGTGGTCGCTCTACCACGGTCCAAAGAATCGCTGTCGCTAATGTGTGCAACGATGGCCTAGCTCAAGGATAGTGACGCGACGATTTATACTGGTTCGGGGTTATCGAACACCCTAGTCCAGTGTGTGGCACTATCGGAGCTCAAAGGGCTCGTATTGGGGCAAGTACAAGCGAGCGAGAGAGGGAGATGAGCTCCCAAGTCTCAGTGTGATGAGCGGAATCGAACAAGAAGGCGCAGGCTTTACGTGTGCAAGAGAGCTTGCCCTTTCCTGGTGGCCGAGCCCTCCCTTTTATAGTAGCAAGGGGAGCTCACAGGAGCCGCCGAGTGAGGGACTTAAGAGTAGAAGGAACGCAAGTTTTGGGGGGTGAAGAGGAAGAGTTATCCCAATGTCGGGCACGCTGGCTGTTGGGCGTGTGCAGCGCGCGCCGCCACCCTACTTCCAGCATGCTCGCCGGTCGGCCGTGAGAGTAGAATAGGGCGGCTCAGTATCCCGATACGTAGCCCGCACATGCGACGAGCTCGGAGCTCATCGGTCGGCGTAGAAGGGGACAGTGAGCTCATCCCGCCGTCGTCAGATTGCCGTGTGTCCTCCGCCCCGCCGCACGGCCTGGTACACCGCGGGCGAGGTCATTGAGGCGCCGCCGCGCCTTAAATGCTTGTACTTGGGTCCGCGGGAAAACGTGTGGCCAGGAGAGCTCGACATAGTACTCGACTTCGTCCGTCGAGGTCATCCTTGTCGCGTAGTGGTTGTCTTTTATGCTTGTCGTCGTTCGGCGTGGTCTGACAGCCCCATACCGCGCGTGCCGTCGACGATCTCGCGCGTCAGACGGGATCTGGTCGTAGGTTGCGGCGCCGGCCGCGTAGCTGCGATTCTGGATCCTCCCGGTCGCCCTTGGATTTGGTGCCGGGGAACTTATTCGAGACGGGAAAGAGCTCGTCGCTGTGGGGGAGCTCGTCGTATCCTCGCGCTCCATAGGGAGCTCGTTCGAGGCGGAAGTCTTCCCTGAGACGAGCTCGAGCTCGTCCCGAGACCCTTTCGTTCCACGGGTTCTCACTCGAGGCGCGGACGCTTTCGCCGGGTCTCGGACTTTGTCGTGGGCAAGGTGCGAGCGCGCCCTCCTCCTAATGGTCTGCCAGGGACGGATTAGGGTGATCGAGTTGGTCCGAAATATCTGTGTCCCACAGTAGCCCCCGAGTGTGCGGAGGGGATCGGACCCCTGCGCGCGCTGTCTTGCGTTGCCGCTATCGTGTTAGGGATCGATATTCTCGCCGGGGTGCGGCGCGAGCGCACCCGCGGGTGTAGGCCCCGAGGCTACGGGAGGACGTACGGTCCTCGCGGAGGCTTGTTTCTAACGAGTGCTTGTGCTGTAGCGTGCGCTTCGGGCCCCTGTAGGGAGGGTGGTGAGCTCGAACCCGACTTTACCACGTAGGCCGAAGTCGAGCGCTCTTGCGAGCTTTAAAGCGGATTTGCCTCGAGTGAGGTCCGAGCTTGCGCTCGGGCGAGCCTGCTCGTCGGGCCCGCCTTGGGGCCAACCTCATATTCCGCAGACTCGTCCCCCCTATAGTCACCGGGTCCCATAGGGGCCTCGGCGGCTCGCGGCCTCCTCACCGAGGAGGATGACCAGAGGTCGCTCGCGATCGGGCCGGCGACCAAGCGCGACTTGATGGAGCCCCGAGTCCCCGAGGACGCTCGGGAATGGGCCGCCGATGCCGCCCCTCCGTTACGCCCCTTGCTCGGGATGTCTCCCGGCGGCTGTCGAGCTCACGGGAGCCAGCCTTCGAACCGAGAGCTCGACTTTGTCGTGAGCTCTTCGTTATGCCGAGCTCGAAATAACAGTTGGCGAGCTTGGGGATTTGACCGTTAGCGATGAGCTCGTCGCCCTTTGCTGCAAAAAAAAGAGCCGCTTGGAAAAAAAGTTATTGTTAGGGAATTACCGTTGAGACGGCCGTTGCTATTTGCGCGGCATTTCGCCTTCCGTTTCGCCACGTGGCGCGCGCGCGCGAAGGGTGCGGAGGGGTTCAGGTGGACGTGGTGGGCCTCCCTGGGCCGGCCGCGCCGGTGAGTCTGCCTCGAGCTCGTCCTATAAATGGGAAGGGCAGATTCAGGGTTTTCCCCTTCACTTTCCTTTCCGCCGCCGCTGCATTCCCTCATTTTCCAGCCCTAGTTCTCGATCTGCCATTGCCGCCGCGCGAGAGAGCTCCCTGCCAGCACCTCCCCGATTCGTTGTTGAGGGCGAGAGACATGGGCTCGTGGTCGCCGTCCAAGGTGACCGACGAAATGCTGCAGGAGTGTGTGACGCTCGGTGGCCTTCCGCCGCTGACCGCGGCCCAGGAGTGGGTCGTGCCGTCTCCAGCGCACGCCACTCCCCATCCGCCCGACGGCTACGTCGTCTCCTTCGCCTCCTTCCACGTCCGGGGCTTGGCGTGCCGGCGCCGAACTTCTTCCGCGGCCGCTATCGCTTGGGGGCCGAAGCCAAATCTTCAACCCCAACGGCTGCTCCACATCAGCGACCTTCACCACCCTCTGCGAGGGGTGGCTGGGGATCGAGCCCGATTGGGAGCTTTTCAAGCACTACTTCCACGCCAAGGTGACGCACAGCTCCGACGGCTTGCAGGAACCCGTCCCAATCGGGTGTATCGTGCTGCAGCCTCGACCGGGCGTGAAGGGGAAGTACCCAACCATCGTCTCTCGCACGTCGAACACCAGGTGGAGAGACGAATGGTTCTACCTGAAGAATGACGAGGAGCGCCCCCTTCCGCGCTTCACCGACGGCGTGTTCCTCGACTCCGACAAGCTTTGGAGGGAGTCCCCCCACGGCCATCTGCTGCACGAGGTCAAGCTCGTTGCTCGGAAAGTGGAGCTCCTTAAGCAAGCAGACCTCACGGAGCCCCTCCTCTACGCCCGGGCCCTGGGGCACGGGTCCCCTTGAGGCGGGGCTCTTCGCCTCGGGAGATGACCGGCTATAGAAGCCTTGGGACGGTGCGGGATCGCACCCCGCTCCCCGCCGACGAGGTGGGAGTGGGTGGTCCGCCGGCACCGGGAAGGCCTTCAAGATCCACAACCCACCGGCATACCAGCGCCGCCGGATGCGATGACGCTGGCGCTGGTGAGTTTATCCCCTCGCCTTCTCTCCTTGGTTGTCTCGCTTTTTGAGGAGTGATTCTTCTCATCTTTGTAGATTGGCGATGTTCATCTGGGCCCCACCTTCCGTCAGGCGAGGCCAATCCCTTCCCTATGCGTTCCGCCGGGGAATACCTTCGCCTCGCCGCGGCTGCTGCCGACCAAGATGTCGATCGGTGCGCGCCAAGAGTCTTAGGGCGGGCGCTAGCAGACGACCCGCAGTCAGCCGAGGGCCCGAGGCGCCGCCGGGGAAGAGAGGGACGTCGCCGTCTGGGTGGCGCCCGCGGCTCGCTCCGCACTCGCCCTCAATCGGCTCTTCTCCGGGGTCGAGGTCAAAGGAAGAGGGCGCCGACGAACACCGCGGCGGACGAAAGAAGGTGAAGCGGCAGACGCGTGGCCGCCGGGTAAGCGGCCCGAGCCCACCGTTCCGCCGTGCGCTCGGCGCCACCGGGCCTTCTTCCTGATGCTAATCCCTGGCCTTCTTCGTGCTGTTTCGCGCATTAAAAGGTCAAGCCATTGGGAGCTCCCAACCCCTCAAGCGCCCGTAATCGGCCCCGCGTGGTGTCAAGCTTGGCGCCCCCCCACCCTCCATCGTTCAAAGTTTTCGGGGTGGTCGCTCCCCAAGCCCCGAGGGAAGGAGCGAGCCCCAACCAAGGGGAGTCTGCTTAGCGTCGCCGTCAGGCACCGTCCCGGTGACTCAGGCGATGGCGCCATTGGTCAGCCTCGTTGGCGCGGGCCGGAGGACCCGTGCTGAAGCTCGCCGTTGTCGCGTCGGAGCGTGGAGACGGAGGTGATTGACCTCGCTCTCCCCCGAAGGAGGTGGAGCGCGAGGATGTTCCTGGGTCCAGACCTTGGGTGGCGCAGTCCGCCTCGACGAGGACGGAGTCTCGGCTCCGGGCACGGGCGTGAGAGGTGCCCCCGGATGAGGAGGCACATGACGCGGTCTTCAGTGAGCCCCTCACGGAGACCGCTGGCGCCTTGAGGAGACCGAGATCGCGCGCGACGCGATCATCGACGAGCTCACCGCGGAGACCGCGAGGCGTGACGAGGAGCCCGAGGACGCGAGTACGCGGGGCACGGACGTGGATGAGCTCGCCGCTGAGACCCCTGGTGGTCTCGGAGGGTCTCAAAGCCGTGCCCACACACCGCCCCCGACGCCGGTGGTGGACGCCGCAGGCCTCGCCGCCCCTAGAGCGCCGGGCACGGAGTCGTCTCTGGGGCGTGGTGACGCTTCGAACGCGCCCGACGGATCCGCGCCGACATGTCGGGCGGGGGACGCCCGGAGTTTCGGCTGAGGCCGGGCTACGTGCCGGCCGTGCGTCGTTCGCGTGGTCGGCGGGACGGCGTCGCCGCCATGGCCGCGGCGGAGGTGCCCCGCTTCCAACCGAGAGGGGGCCGGCGTGCCTTCACCACATGATCGGGTAAGAGATCTAATCTGCCTCATCCCTTTGCCTCGACCCCGCGCCCTCGAGGTGCTAATTGCCTTTTCAGGACTTGAGGGACGCGGTTGCCGGGCTTCAACCGCGTGGTGGAAGCCGGAAGCGAGATCGAGGGCCTCTCAGGCAGGCGGGCGAGCCCGGTCTCACGCGCGACGGCAGGGCCTCGGCCGGTGTGCCGGCACCGCGAGCCCGGCGTCGGCGGTGATGTCGCGGGAGCACATCCGCGAGGTCCGCCGAACACGCCGCCGCGAGGCTCTAAGGAGGTCGCCGATGAAGTCCGGTCGGGAGGAGGCGGCGGTGAAGCGTGAAGAGGAGCTCGTTGCTCGGAGCCGCGATGCGCGAGCTCATATAGAAGGAGCTCGGCGACCTTCGCCGAGCTTTGGAGGACCAGGAGCTTGAACGCTCGGCGCAGGAGCTGCCGAGCTCGATGCCGGAGAGGGAGCGCGACGCGAAGGGGAAGGCGCTTCAAGACCGTGGAAGCCGAGCCGAAGGTAAGCGCTACTTTCCTAACTCCCTTTCTTCCCTCTTTTTTTTCCTCTGGGCGCCTAGGCCGATAGGTGGGTGTTTTAGTTTTACTGACCGCCGGCCGATGGGTCGATTTTGTTTGGCGCCGGAGGCGAGAGAATTCGGCTCGATGCCGAGAATCTTGCCTTGTGGGAGGAGCGGGAGGAACTTTATCGGGCGTTGGCATGTAAGGAGCTCTTCTTTTTTTCTTCCTTTTGATCTCATGAGTTTGATCCGTTTTGCTCTTTTCGCAGCCGAGAAGAAGTCGGCGGGGCTGGCTCGGAGCTCGAGAAGAAGGACCGCCCCCCTCCGCCGCGGGAGTCCTCGCCGACTCACACCCAACTCACGCTAGAGCGTATGGAGAAGGACCTGCAGCAGCGACGCCAGCCGACCTCGGGCCGTGCGTAACGGTCTTGGTAAGGCGGGCCGAGGAGCTCCGGTCCGGGAGGCCGAGGCCGAGGGTCTCCCGGAGCGGGCAACGAACGCCGAGGCCGCGACGGCGAAGGCGGAGCGCGAGCACACCAACCTCGTGCAGCCGACGCGAGGGCGCTCGCGAGGCCCTTGGGGGTCGAGGGAGGTGGAGGGACCGGCGCACCGAGTGCTTCGCGCCCGGCCGCGGTAAGGGACAACGCCCCGCCGTGTCGCCCATAAGGCGTGACAGGGTCCTTGCCCATTATCCCGAGATGCGGAAGTCGACCAAGATAGTGGGCAAGGGCCTCGAGCCGGGGAGGGCGCCGAGCTGGAAGACATCGCCGCCACCGCGGAGGCCCGCCCGGAGAAGTTGTCGAAGCTCTTCCGGCTTCGCCGTCGAAGAGCTCGGGTGTTCGAGCCTACCACCGGTGAGGAAGAGGTGGAGACGGGTTCTTCCGACGATGAGGCGGAGGCGAGTTCTTCCGAGGATGAGGAGTGAGCTGCGATAGTTAGGTGGCTCGAGGCGTTTGCCTCTTTTGTTATGGACAAAGTCCCCAAACTCGGGGCAAAGTGTAAAGAAGTAACAGTTTGTTTAAGCTATGAATGACTCATTTTATCTTTCCGGTGTTTTGCGCCTTTAGTTATCTCGTAGTTTTTACGAGCTCGCTTTCGCTTGACTAAGGCAACAAGCTCTTTACTCGTTGGCACGCGGGGCGCTAGGAGCTCGTTGGGCAAGCGCGTTGGACCTTGCCGAGGACGTTGCTCGCAAACTTGTCGAACTCGACGCTTCGAAAAGATAGGTAATGAGTGCGAGGTCGAGCCGATCGAGCTCTTTTTTTGAGTGCTCGTGTTGTTTGCGAAAAAAAGAGTTCGTAAAAGGGACGGGTGTGTGCGCCCGTTCCTCAGCCCCCGGAGCAAGGGCGGCCTTGCTTTAGGTAAAGGGCAGCCATTGCTTAACGACCGTGAGAGATCAAATGCTTGCACAACTTTTGCATCGAGGTGTGTCGTTGTTATTTGAATTCGCATGAAGTGATATTCACAAAATGCGTCTAAGGGTAAAAGCGACGTAGGCGTTCGATGTTCCACGAGCTCGCGAGCTCTCGCGACCGCGGGAGTCCTCGGATCTTGTACGAGCCCGGGCGAAGGACTCGAACGATGGTGAATGGTCCTTCCCGGGCGCCGAGAGTCCGTGGCTTCTCCTTCGTGCTCAACTCGCCGTAGGACTTGGTCGCCCGACCGGCTCTCGCGCTCGGACGTGGCGGTCGTGGTAGTGGCGCATCGACTGCTGGTACTTGGCCAAATGCGCGACGGCGACCTCACGGGCTTCTTCGAGCTGATCTGCGGCGTCTTCGAGTGAGGTCTGGTTGCCGGCGTCGTTGTACGCTCGGACTCGCGGCGCGCCGTAGTCGAGGTCGGTGGGGAGCACGGCTTCAGAGCCGAAGACGAGGAAGAAGGGGGTCCGTCCCCGTGGCTCGCTTGGAGTAGTCCTGAGGCTCCATATGACTGCGGGGAGCTCGGCAAGCCATCTCCCTCCGAATTTTTCTAACCTTTTGAAGATTCTTGGCTTCAATCCCTGCAAAATCAAGCCGTTGGCACGTTCGACCTGCCCGTTCGTCCTCGGGTGACTGACGGAGGCCCAGTCCACTCGGATGTTGTAGTCGTCACACCAGTCGAGGAAGATCTGGCCGGTGAAGTTGGTGCCGTTGTCAGTGATGATCGAGTTCGGTACGCTGAAGCGGTGGACGATGCCGTCGAAGAACTTGACTGTCTCCTGTGATCTCGTACGCGAGATGGGCATCACCTCGATCCATTTGGTGAACTTGTCGATGGCGACGAGGAGGTGAGTGAAGCCCCCGGGCGATCTCATGAAGGGACCGACCATGTCGAGCCCCCAGACCGCAAAGGGCCAAGTAACAGGATCGCCCGAGGGCCTGCGCCGGAGATGTGTTTGCTTGGCGAAGAACTGCATCCTCGCGCGCGCACGATCTGGTTGGCGTCGGCGATGGCGGTCGGCCAATAGAAGCCTTGGCGGAACGCCTTGCCAACCAGAGCTCGTGGAGCCGCGTGGTGTCCACACTCGCCGGCGTGGATCTCTCTGATGAGGTCGTGCCCTTCCTCAAAGGTGATGCAGCGTTGGAGCACCCCGACGACGCGCCTTCGTAGAGCTCGCTCCGATGATGACGTAGGATTTGCCCGCGGCGGGCGATGCGCCTGGCTTCTTCCTTCTGCCGGGAAGTTTGCCGCCCCCGCCAGCCATGCCAGGATGGGGAGCCGCCAATCGGGTTTCGGGGCTTCTGGTTCCGTGGTGGCGAGTATTTTGGCTTCAACGAGGTTGACCTCTCGCTGTCGACCTCCATCATCATCGAGCTCGAGCTCGAAGGTCCTCGGCCTTGGTAGGCGCAGTGGACAAACGGGTCCCCGACGGGTCATTGCGTGGGTTTGAGCCTTCCCTTCGAGACGGATGGAGGCATGTACCGGTCGTGTGCGAAGACACCGGGTGGGACCTGCAGTGCGACGGAGGCGAGCTTGGCGAGGATGTCGGCGTCCCCCGTTGTATTGGCGGCGAATGTGCTTGAACTCCAGCCCGTCGAAGCGTTCTTCGAGCTCGCGCACCTTGGCGGAGACGCGGCATCCTCCGACGCTAGTCGGCCTCCTTTGTGGCCCGATCGCCCACGAGCTTAGAATCCCCCTCGATCTCAAGGCGTTTGATGCCGAGCTCGGCGGTGATGCCGCATGCCGCTGACCAAAGCCTCGTGCTCGGTACGTTGTTGGAGGCGGTGAAGTGAAGCCGGATCGAGTATCTCATGCGCACGCTTGCGGCGATACGGCAGACCGCACCCTCCAAGACCGCACTTTTCACTGAGCCGCCGGCGCGCCCGGGAAGACGGCACGCCGCGTCGTCGGGGTCTCGGCGCTAGCCTGGGTCTCCGTCCATTCGCGACGGTCGTGGAGAACCCGGGACTTGATGGCGCCCCCCTGGGGGCGCATTTAGATATCTAATCCCATGAGCTCGACTCCCCACTTGGCGATGCGCCCTCGTGGCATCGGGTCGCTGCGAATGATCTCACCGAGAGGAAATTTGGAGACGACGGTGATCGGGTGGGCGCGAAATAATGCGTGGCTTGCGGCGCTGATGATCGAGCGCCAGGGCGAAGCCGGAGCCGTGGATATCGTGACTTTGTGTCGGAGAGGACTTCGCCGACGAAGTAGACCGGCCGTTGCACCCGCGCATGACCTTCTTCTTTCCACTATGAGTACGGTGCTCACCACTTGCGGGGTGGGCCGCAATGTATAGCAAAGATTGGTTCATCCGGGCTTGGGCGGAGCGACTATGGGCGGGTTCGTTAGGGAGCTCTTTCAGAGAGTCGAGCGCGGACTGGGCCTCGCTGGTCCGCACGAAGCGCTCTGACTTCTTTAAGAGCCTGTACAACGGAAGACTTCGTTCGCCTAGCCGAAGCAATGAATCTGCTAAGGGCGGCCAAAGCGCCCGTAAGTCGCCATGCGCTCTTGACGTTCTTGATGGGGCCCATGCTGCGGATGGCTTCGATTTTCTCGGTTGGCCTCAATGCCGCGCTCGGCGCTTGTTCTTGTTCTTCTTCTTGTTCCGTGAGCTCGAGCCTTCGGCTTCCGGCGGCCTTCTCCTTGCCTTTGCCTGTGGGCGCCATGGAGGACCGCGAGATGGCTTCCTCGCCCCCGCCGTGGTTCGTGGCGAGGTCGAGGAGGTCCTTCACCGCCTTGGGCTTGCGAGTGCCGAGCTCACGGATGAGCGTCTCGCAGTCGTACCGAAGGTGAAGGCGGTGATGATCTCCGCATCGGTGGCGTCGGTGAGCTCGTTGCGCAGCTTGGAGAAGCGCCGATGTAATCGCGGAGGCTCTCGTTCCTCACGCTTTGCAGCTGCGGAGGTCCCACGTGTCGCTCGGGCGCGAGTAGGTCCCCTAAAAGTTGCCAACGAAAAACGTCGCGGGTCACGCCCACCGCCGATCATACCTCGCGGGCAAGTGCTCGAGCCAAGAACGAGTCGTGTCGGGTACGTGGGGAGGTTACGGATGATGAAGAGCTCGTCGGCTCCCCCGCCTGACACGCAGGCGGTAGTCCTCGAGCCAGACGGATCCGTCTCTCCGCTGTACTTCGGGCCCGGAGGTTGGGGCGCCAAACGCCGAGGGAACGGTGCGCCGTGGACCCGGGGCCGAAAACTCGGGGTCTCCCTCCCCGTCCGGGGTGGGGCTCCGTCCTCGCGCTCCGCCCCCCGAGCTCGAAGTGCCGCGTGGTGAGGGGGAGCGCGCCGCCCCTCGAGACCTCGGGGTCGGCCGCGGCTCTGGTCCTCCCCGACTGTCGTGAGCGGCCACCCCTCCTCTTCTGTGGGACCCTGGCCGGGCGGTCGTCATCCCGTCGGTCGTCGCGACGGTCGCGAGGCCCGGCGTCCGGGTGTTTCTTTTCGCCTCCGCGTCGTCGCGCGTCGAGGGTGTCTCGGGCATCGCGGTTTTCCCCTACCCATCGCCGTGCATGGACTCGTGGGGACTTTCCCGGTTCGGCCTCCCCGGTTGGAGGAGGCCTCGTGCTCGTCCCGAAGACGTCCCCCAGACTCCGGAAGCTTCCCACTCCGCTGCTTGCCTTCTCGATGAGGGAACGCAGCCGTTGGTGGAGCCTTCGAGCTTCTCGGGCGCCTCGGGTTCGGGAGCTCTGGAGGAGCTTCGGTGGCCGCCAGCGAGGTTCTCAGGTTGCTCGTCCCAAAAGACTGGCGGGAGGTCGTCGGCCTCGCCGATGCGGCGGCGTGCCTCCCATCCTCGAGCTCGTACTCGTCGCGGCCCCCCGCCCTCAAGGAGGGGCGTCGCGTTCCTCTTGCTGATTCCAAGGCCGGCCTCCCCGATCGTCGAGGCGCTCGTGCACCCGCTTGGGAGGCGCGCCGTTGAGGGAGCCAAGTCGAGCCCTGACCCCGAGCGTCTGCGGTGTGTCTTGGGAGGACTCGTCCTCGTGGTAGCTAGCCGCACCGCGCCATCCGGAGGTGGCACATGTAGCACTCACGCCGTGGGGCTACCCTGCGAGGTTTAAGCTCTCCAGGGCGGGTCTCGAGACCGTCGGCGCCGAGCTCTGGGTGTCACGCCTCCCGGGCAGGAAGAGTCGTCCTGCGGCACACCTCGTCATAGGCCGCGGGGAACTTGTCGGGAGAGCGGCTTCGCCGGCGTGACGGGGGACGACATTGGGCGGCGGAGAAGGTGATCGTCGTGGAAGAGTTCCCCAGTCGGCTCGGGGACGAGGATGTGCGGGAGCGGATCGGTAATGGCGATGAAAAAGTGGCCGGCCGCCAGAAGGGCGGGGGCTTAGCGGTCCGGAAGTCGGATTCCGGCCGAGCGCGCCAAGACGGGCGCGCGGCAGCGTCGCGACGCAGGCGGGGCGTCATCTCGCCCTGTACCATCCGAGGGAAGGTGACTCACGAGGGAGCCCCGAGCCGGTGCCGACGAAGTCCGGGGTCCCGGCGCATCGGTCGCGCGGACGCCGGGACGGGTGGTGAAGGGAGCCATCGGTGGTGGTCGCCACACTAGCACTTCCCTACCGGGCGCGCCAACCGCCGTGGGTCGTCTACCACGGTCACGATGAATCGCCCGGGCTAATGTGTGCAACGATGGCCTAGCTCAAGGATAGTGACGCGACGATTTATACTGGTTCGGGGTTATCGAACACCCTAGTCCAGTGTGTGGCACTATCGGAGCTCAAAGGGCTCGTATTGGGGCAAGTACAAGCGAGCGAGAGGGGAGATGAGCTCCCAAGTCTCGCAGTGTGATGAGCGGAATCGAACAGGTGAAGGCGTGTGCTTTACAGGTGCAAGAGAGCTTGCCCTTTCCCCGGTGGCCGAGCCCTCCCTTTTATAGTAGCAAGGGGAGCTCACGGTGAGCCGAAAGTGAGGGACTTAAGAGTAGAAGGAACGCAAGTTTTGGGGGGTGAAGAGGAAGAGTTATCCCGCAATGTCGGGCACGCTGGGCTGTCTGGCGTGCACGCGCGGCCGCCACCCTACTTCCAGGCATGCTCGCCGGTCGCCGTAGAGTAGAATAGGCTCCCAGATCCCGACACGTAGCCCGCACATGCGACGAGCCTCGAGCTCATCGGTCGGGCGAGAAGGGGACAATGAGCTCATCCCGCCGTCGTCGTACTTCGTGTGTCCTCCCGCCCGTCAGGCACGCGCCGGTGCCTGCGGGCGAGGTCATTGAGGCGCCGCCGCGCCTTAAATGCTTGTACTTGGGTCCGCGGGAAAACGGTGGCCGGGGAGAGCCGACATAGTACTCGACTTCGTCCGTCGAGGTCATCCTTGTCGCGTAGTGGTTGTCTTTTATGCTTGTCGCCGCTCGGGCGTGGTCCGACAGCCCCATACCAAGCGCGTGCCGCCGACGGCGATCTCGCTACCCGACGGGATCCGGTCGTAGGTTGCGGCGCCCGGCCGCGTAGGCCGCGATTCGATCCTCCCTACGCCCTTGGATTTGGTGCCGGGAACTTATTCGAGACGGAAAGAGCTCGTCGCTGTGGGGAGCTCGTCGTATCCTCGCGCTCCATAGGGAGCTCGCTCGAGGCGGAAGTCTTCCCCGAGACGAGCTCGAGCTCGCCCCGAGACCCTTTCGTTCCACGGGTTCTCACTTTCGGCGCGGACGCTTTCCGGGTCTCTCGGACTTTGTCGTGGGCAAGGTGCGGCGAGCCCTCCTCCTAATGGTCTGCGAGGGACGGATTAGGGTGATCGAAGTTGGTCCAAATATCTGTGGTCCCACGGATACAAATGTTGAAAACATCTTCTACAAATCAAATTAAACTTAGAACACATACTGTTGGGAATAGCCCTAGAGATAATTGTATTTCGTTGTATCCATGATATATTATGTATTCATGAATATCCATTATAGACAACTTGTATCGATTGACAATTATGTGAATTGGTTGTGAAACTCTTTTACCTGTATGGTTATTCTATAATTGTCCTTGGTCAGAGTTCATGTGAGAACATACATGAATATTAGATCAACACAATATTGGTTGATGACTATGTGTTTCATAAGTTATGGACATGGGAATGTCAAACTAATAGTGTGGGTACATGTATGACATGGGGCTGGATTGGCCTAACATGATATGTTATTATTATCTCTTTACATATCATGTATGTAATGTCCTTAGAACTGAGATTGTCGTATGTACTCAAGATGTGAAACGACCTACTCAGGGACTATCAAACGTTACTCTATAACTGAGTAGCTATAAAGGTGGTTTTGGAGTTTGTCACGAAGCATGCTGTGAGGTGTAGTAAATCAAGATGGAATTTGCCCCTCTCCATGTGAGAGAGATATCACTAGACTACTCGAATGATTTGATCAAGAAATGCATGGCCGTACGTGTTTGGGTTAAGTGTTAACCCACGAGGTAGATCAAATATCGTGAGGCAAATGGAATAACATGTATGTGAGGTTGTGGTGGTTCGTCTGATATGATCATTGCGTACGCATAGGTGTTGACATGTCTTGCTAGTGATCGCTATCAACTATTGGTCAAGTAGGAGTACTCGGGCCATGTCTATGTGTGTGTGAACCCATAGGGTTGCACACTTAAGGGGAAGGAGAGCCAATTCGGATGTGATCCAATTAGACGAGGCTTAGGGTAACTAATGGGCCTCCAGCTCGGGAGTCTATTAGGAACGCCTATATAAGAGAGGTGGGCACGGGGCTAGGTTTCATACACGCCACTATGGCAGTCGCCGCCGCCCATGCCCTCGCCTCTTGCTCCTCACGGATCTAGTAGTCCGGAGGCACGACGCTTCCTCTTGTACGTGTGGATACCCTGGAGGTGTTGTATCTGGAGCACAAGAACGAACTGCACGTGAAGGACGGACATGAGCAACTGCAAAACACTGCTGCGACGCGCACATCTACGTCAAGAGAAGACGCTTCCGCTGCACCTGCGTATCTAATGGTAATCCCGTGATCTATAACTAGCAGTAGTTCCTGGTTTATGGGGTAATTTTTTTCCCCAGCTACCGTAGCGTTCCATATTCATTCATATACACCAATAGACATATTTATTTACAGAGGGTGTAGTCTACACAGTCCGTTAGACGGTCAGTTGTAGTGCACCGATACGTCGTGCTTTCTCGGTGTGGCACCGACATGGTGGCTTGGCCATGCCTTCGCCAGTCAACGCTGCTACCCTGCACGCAGGACTTTCGTCTTACAAGTGCATCAGTGCCTGGTGACCCGTGGGCGCACTACTCAAGTGCATCAGTTCCTCCAAATAGTTTCCTTATCCACACTTTAGAGAGTCATCTTTATTTCCTACTTTGGCCAGCAAGAAACTTAAAATAGATAATGTCTATATTTGAAGATCCAATCAAAGAGGACGTTGAAGGGTATTTTTCACCAAATATCTCTAAGTGTGCACTTGCCAATTGCCATCCCTCCAGGAGTGATTGATCAAGTGGATAAGCGGAGGCGAGCTTTTCTGTGGGCTAGGACATACAAAGCCACTGTAGCTTTTTTTTTTTTTTTTTTTTTTGAGAAGGAGGAGGAGGAGGACAAAGCCACTGGAGCTAAGAGCCTGATCATTGCGTGGCATCATGTCTCTGATACAAAAGAGGAGGGAGGATTGGGCCTCAGAGACTTAGGTGTCCAGAATATCTGCATGATGTTAAAGCTCATTCACAAGTTGCATCTACAACAAGAATCTGCATGGGCTATAGCTGAGTTTAGAGGAATGCGAGCATTGTTTCTCTTCAGGGAGACCTGCATGGACAACATTGGGACACACTTCGGTCATTCTTGCCGCTCTATAGGGCATCACTACCGTGACCGGCCTTGGGGGGAGGTTCTACAACATCCTTTTTGGCATGATGTGTGGCAAGGAGAGGACTCAATGGCGGAAAGGTTCCCTGAACTATTTACCCACTGCAAGAACATAGATATAACAGTCGATGCTCAAAGGGAATGGTGAATTGGATACTTCACTATTGTACAAAGCTCTCAAGAAGACTGGAAATGGTCAGGAAGCCTCGGTCAAGTTTGTTTGGAAGAAGAAAGCACCTCTTAGAGTACAGTTCTTTGCGTGGCTGTTGTAACAAGGGAGGCTCCAATACCGAACCAATCTAGTGAAGAAGAAAATTGTTGACAATGCAATGTGTGAGATCTGTCAAGGGGTGGAAGAGACGCCGACTCAGGTCATCTTTGGCTGCCCGACTGCAAGGGAATTCTGGGAGGCGCTACAGATCTCAATTGGATAGTGGTGAAGCTGAGAGAGATCGATGCACCACCACACATCCCGCACAATCAGTTTAGACTATTTTTATTGCTATGTTGTTGGCACATATGGAAGAGGATGAACAACTTGGTCTTTCGGAATGAGAGGGCAACAATTCAAGCTACCTTGCTGGCGTGCAGGTCGGAGGCTAAATTGAGGAAGCACTGAAAGCCAAGAAAGGATCAGGCAATCGCGGATACTTGGTGCACCATTTTAGTTAGCCCAGTTTAAAAACTGATGTGGTTGTACCCCCTCCCTCGTTGGCCGATAAAAAAAAACCAATTTTTTTTTGCGAGTATTGAAGATCTCTATTTCTATAAATTAGAAATGATATAAAAGATTTGTTGAAGTTGCTCTAATATTAGTTAGAGGTATAGTAATATAGAATGGTACATCCAGCACTAGAAAGCGGTATCGCAGAAGACAACAAATAACAAATGAAACACGCTGAATCAGAGTTAGCCACGGGCGAACGCCCACACAAGGTAATGCAACGAACAAACCGGCAAGTAGTTGGATCGGAGAACGCTAGCTAGAAACTAAACAAATAAACATAGAACTGAAATATAAAGCATCTGGAGGATTTAATTAATTTTCCAAACCATCTAGTGGTGGGCATCGATCTGCAAGGTGTTGGTTCTCCTCGTCGTCTCCCTACACCTCCAGCATCTGAAGCTTATCAGCCAGGGTCTTGGCCCCTTGAGCGAGAGGACGAGCCAGACGTAGGAGAGGAACTCACCACCTTCACCCAAGCTCTTTGCGTGCAGGTAGCCCCCTGCACATGCTGGCGGAGTAGAAGAGCATGCCCAGCCACACCCGGTTCATCACCCTCCAGCGCTCGGGCGCATCATAAATAGCCAGCAGCTCCTTTGCGAGCCCGCATGCCTCGGTGATGTGGAAGAAGGATTTTCTTCCCTCCCTGTGTGCAACAGCTTCTTCATTACTACCGATGGGCACCTCCAAACGTATACTTGCCCCGTCTTCGATGATCTTGATCAGGTCTTCTATGCTGGGCGGCTTGCCGCTCTTATCTACCCTGTTGCGGTCCAAGACGGACTCCAATTCATCCATGGCTTCAGTGACCAGGTGCTGCCTGCTGCCGGTGAGCAGCATGTCCGGGCGGAAATTCAGCAGCCGAGCCATGTAGCTGGATATTGCTTCCGTGCACTTGATGCGAAACCAGTGTAAGTCCTCCTCGACGTTGTTGGCGGGACGAGGACCTTCCACGCGGACGCAGAGGTCGGTGGCGATGTGCCAGACGAGTACGCTCCTGTCGAACGACCCGCGCAGGGTGCTCCGTATCTTGGGGCCGCACACCTTCTGCTGCTCCTCACTTAGAGCCCAGTTGGCTGCTGCCGCGCCCGGGCTGGAGCTGCTCCGTTGCTGCTGCATTATCTCGTCGACATCTGCTACTGCTGCCCCAAAATGCTCCACCAGCACCGGCAGCTCCTCAGATGCGTATGGCACCGTGAAGACCCTGTAATTGCTGTGGTCGCGGCCCCTGTGCATCCACCAGATCTGCAAGGACCATCTCCGACAAATTCTTGTACAGTGTGTAGTCGTCCTTACCGCTGTCTTTGCAGCTGCAGTAGTCGAAATACTCTTCCTTCCAGCCCAGGCTGGTGGCGCACTTGAGCAGCCACCCAACAATGGCCTTCTGCCTCCGCCGGAGAACCGCTTCCATGAGGTTGTAGCCTGGTACCGTCTCGCACAAGGCCGGGAAACTTGCGGACATGACCCGGTATAGGAGCTGATGGATGAATACCGGAAAAACATCCAGCGCGGCGGTGAGGCACAGGAGGATGTATGTGATCTTCACATCGATGCGGTCGTACCCATCCTTGTTTTTTTTTTTGAAATTAAACCGGGGGGGAGAGCTTCCCCACCATCTCATTGCATTTCAAAAAAGCGCACGTGCCTAGACTTACTAGGCAGCAGCGAGGGTTACATGTTTGAAGTATTACAAGCTCGAAGGTGAGCACACCCAGTCGTTAAGACCGTTTACAAGGTTGCGAGGAAGCCGTTTCCTCCAAATGAACAGGTCATCGCACACTTTAGAAATGACTACATGTTGGCTAAAAACTCATTACGGAAGACGTGGCCGTTACGAGCATCCCAAATACGCCAAAGAATGGTGAGAAAGATGAATGGCCAGAGTCGGCTGTCCAGTCCTGCTGGAGGTGGTGCATTCCAAACGGGCTTCATCCGACATGGAGTCTACACTCTCCATTCCAACCATACTCCAAATGAGGGAGCTTCGGGCTTTTTGAAGAAAACGTGATCCCTGTCTTCATCTTGTTGAGAGCAGCGTTCGACTGAGGTGTTTCGACGATGTGTTTTGCATGGAGATTTACTCTTGTACTGAGCGGTCTTTGAAAAAGAGCCAGGCAAAGATCCTGACTTTGTTCGGTACCCTTGTTCGCCAGATCGTCGGCCATGAGTGTCATCAGCATCCCCGCTGTCGAGCACTGCATATGCATCCCTAGTCTTGTACGGACGACCGGTATGCTTCAGCAGCCGCACATCCTGCTCATCATTCAGTGTGATTCCCTGCAAAGTAGAGAGTAGGCTGTCTAGCTCGAGACTAGCAGCATTTGTTAGCCGTGGGCGTAAACGCAATTCAAAACCACTTTGAAAGATACGCTGCACAGAAACGTTTGGCATGGTGGTGTGAGAGAAGAGGGCTGGGTAGGTGTCATGGAGAGGCCCATCAGGGAGCCAGTGGTCAAACCAGAAGGAGGTAGAAGCACCATTGTTGATGTGAACTATAGTGATGGTCCTGTAGGTGTTTAGTTCATCGCTGACAATATGCCAAAGGAAGCCAGAGTTAGTGTTTGGTGTTGAGTCTATGGGGTTGGATGTTTGGAGAACCCACTCTTTCCAGCACGGTTGGTCGTGAGAGAAGAGCTTATCAATGAATTTCATGAGCAGACACCGATTTTGTAGTTCTAGGTCTTTGATCCCGAGCCCCCCTCTATCTTTAGGTGCCTGGACAGCTTCCCAAGCCACTAAACATTTGGACCCATGACAGACGTCCTCTCCAGTCCAAAAGAAGGCTCGCATACGTTTATCGATCCCTTTGATGATCGTTTTTGGAACACAAATAGCAGATAAATAGTGTAACGGGATGGAGCTGAGGACTGATGTGCACAAAGCAAGTCGCCCAGCTCGGTTTAGCAAGGACGCTCGCCACCCAGACAGGTACTTGTCACAGGCAGTTATCAATGGAAGACAATCATTGACAGAGATCTTATAAGGAGAGAGAGGTAGTCCAAGGTATGTTTGTGGGAAGGAGGAGACTGTTGTGCCGAAGTGCATGGCCAATGCCTGTGCCTGATCAGGATCCACCGCGATGGGTAGGAATGTAGTTTTGTGGAAGTTAATGGCTAGGCCAGTGGCCTTTTCAAAAAGTTGGAGGATGCGCTTAGTAGCATCAATGGCCTGAGGTGTGCACCGTAGGAAGATTAAAGTATCATCCGCGTATTGTAGGACGGGGCAGGGTGCACCATCCAGTACCGGGTGTCGAATTTCAGAGGCATAAGGATGGTATTGTAACAGTCTTCGTAGCACATCAGCTACTATGATAAATAGATAAGGTGAGAGTGGGTCGCCTTGCCTAAGCCCACGCTGACACTTGATCCAGTTTCCGGGGCTCCCATTCAGAAGCACAGCAGTCTTGCCAGTGTTGAGAAGAGTTTGTATCCAGGTGCACCACTTATCAGTGAAACCACGGCAGTGCATAATTTCCATCAGACTGTCCCAGGACACACAATCGAATGCCTTGTGAGGGCAGTACCCATCCTTGTCGCTCCTCACAAACAGCGTGAGGGCGGCGATGTGCAGGATCGGCACCACCAGCACATGGTAAACCAGGTATGTGCGAGTGAAGACCAAAGTAGCTCTGGTATACATGAGCCCAAAGGCGCCACGCAACCAGCGCTTCAGTTCCTTCACCGCCTCTGTGCTCAGCGGCCGAAGAACTTCCCCGACATTTCTAGCTCTGCCTCGTCTCACAAGGTCATCGGCAGCAGCTGACAGCGATATATCCGAGAGCAGAATGTTGATTTTGTCTTCTTTCGACAAGACCTCACTATCCTCCTCCGGCGGCACCGGCACCTCGGTAAAGGAGGAGAAGCAGTTGTACCAATAGGCACCTTCAGGCAGGCTACTCGCCGGATGCTTCTCGCCGCAGCATTTGGTTGTGAGCCACTTGTACCAATCGGAGAACAAGAGATCGTCCAAGTACACCGCCAATCCCCTACGCTTCTTTGTTCCTTGTATCATCGCTGACAGAGACGCCGATCTATTGCTGCTGGCTTTCTTGAGGGCCCATGGCTTCTCACTGCAACTGACGACCCCAATGATGAAGAGCAGGATCTCTGATACCAATAGATTCCAGTCGCGGGGGTTTTCCTTTTGCCACCACGACTTGTAGAAGGCGTACAGGGCAACCGCGACCTGAGACACTAGGGTCACGGTGTGCCGTATCCACAGGTCGTTGTCTTCGATGGTGTAGGCCATCAGCTCCTCCTGCCCACCGAGATGGATGAGCAGGACAGGAGCCCATAGGACCTCCAGGATCCTCGCCTTATTGCTCGCAATGCCATTACAGCTACTGCTGGCGGTCGCCCTCGCATGACGGTTGAAGAGGGTGCCGAGCGCATAGATGGCCACAGCATCGCTGCTAATGTATGCAAGCCATATGCATAGCCTCAAGTAGCGCCGGAGGGAGTACTTGCGCATGGGGCAGCCACCATCAGAAACCATTGAATGCCGAGGCTGCCGAGGACGAGGATGCGCAGCTGCCAATCGTCCCACCATTCCACAACACTCCACACATCAAACATCTCAGCTCCCTGACTCGATCTCTCTGTGTTTGTATATATTTGTGTCTGTGTGTGTTTCTAACGTGTCTTTGTGTTGTATCACGGTGATTCGGCAAGCAAGGGCAGGGCACAGGTCTAGTAGTGTGCAATGGCCGCGCGCCGCTGCCTCCACCGACGATTAGTACTATTATAACTTGAAATCCTTAGTGTCGGCCGGATTAACTTGTTCATTACATTTATTAGGAACCCTTTAGCTTTACTAAACGCATGCACTTTAGTTGTGATGTAGTAGTAGAATTTCATTTACAAGGTTCTAGCTACCATTCTGATTGGGCGCCACGTTATCAATGGCACAAAGGAAAAGACAAAAGAAAAAAAAAAAAGGAAAAGGAAAAGGGAAAGGAAATGAAAATGACAAGTCGACAGGCTAGCTGTATGTACGTTGTTGCAGTACATACCTTTGCGTGTCCATCGTGTTTGTCGACGCTGTCAACCCCTCATGCTGTGCGACAGGACTCATAGGGAGAGCGACCGAGGCGCCGCGCAAGGAGGTGTTTTTGATTGCCAGTGATGGCTAGGTAGCATGTTAGCGAGTAATAGCCCATGATCTCCTTGTGCTAGAGAGATCAGAACCAATTGTATAATATTGTTCCTTCCTAGTGTGCCACTCGTGGCACGTTGTTGTAATTTTCACTATTCTCAATCTTAATATGAAGATGTCAAAAGCTTTGCGTATTCGAAAAAAAAACTTTGTGTGTCCATGATGATATTCCAAGGTCTCATGTGTGCTACCCTATGTAGACAGCTAAAGCTAGTGTTCTTCTTGATCAAAAGTTTGCTATCAGGCGCTGGTAGATTTGAGCTCCATCGCGTCATGAGGTCCTCGGGCGGTGGCGGATATGAACTCCATATGGGCTCGGGGACGAGGCAGGCCCACCCGACAGCATCGCGAATTCGTGCTATGGTCATGGTCGCCCTATCCCATGGTGTCAAGGTAGAAGATGGCGAGGAAGATGATGGCAAGGAGTCTACAATGCCAGTGATAGTTAAATATGCCCTTAAAGGCATGTGCTGACGTCCCCATTGCCGTTTGATACGCATTGGGATGGGTCGTGCGTGTGCTCTTTTTCCAATAGGGTTTTTGGGGAAGGAGTTTCTAGCGAGGTGCGCATTATGTAGGTTCGCGAAGGGTAGTCCTTGTAACCAGATTTTCGAGTTGTATTGTGCCTCTTCTTGCATGAGAGCAGCTACTATGTCATGTAGTATCGGTAACAACCTAGTAGAAGAGGCCCAATAGGGGCTAGTGTAGTGACTTGTCAATTTCTGGGGGATTGCTTGTAAATTATCGTTTTCCTATATAAATACCAAGTGCATGAAGGCATGAGGCTCTCTCCTATATAAATTTACATTTCCCTATATAACCCTCCCTCTCGCGTAGTCTAGAGTTCAATCTTCAATTGTCAGTTCTTCCTTAAAGTATATAGGCCCATTTATAATCATCGCTTACTAAATTGTGTAGCTTTACTGATTCCGCTCCTATAAATTTATTTCTGCTTGAGAACTGATACAATTCGGTGGTGGTTGTCACTAGTAGTTTTTTGCAACTTACTGGAGCCCAATGGTTGATTTTGAATATATTTTATTTTAAAACACCTTCAGGTCAATAAGTTGGGAAAAGCATTTTCCAGAAAAAAACCATGTATTTGTTTTATGTAAGCATGAAAAGATGAAAGTACAAAGATTAGATAAATTTCTGGATGTTTTTAGAGGCATTACTTCCTGAGACCACATGGAATCTAGCCCAAATGCTATTACCAAGGATTCTCTCGTCCTACCACTACAATAGATGTTATTGAACCTTTGATTCGCCAAATGTAACTAGTAGAGCAAGCATGACATTGTTTCAAGTTTTTTTTTGATTGGTGTCATTGCAACTTTTGAAGTTTGGAGAAGTGTCATTACAATTCGAAAGAGCGCCATTACAATTTTTTCTCTCTTTGAAAGATGCAATTATATATGTGTTTAGGAGCCTGGGGCCCAGCTGTAGTGTATAGAGAACTCAAGTACTTCAGTATGGACGATATTGACCTCAACTACTTCCCTCACCCTAGTCACTGACCTGTAGGCCTAGCTCGTCATCCCCTTCCTCTCCTCCTACCGCAATCCTGCAATGGCCGACACCTTCCTCCCCATCTAGTTGCTCTCTTGCAGAGGCTCATCATAGCTGCCCATGGTGGTGATTTGGAGGCCCAACTGTGGTGCCTGTCGCTCAATCACGCGCCCGCCCTTGCGGTGGCTACTCACGCACACGGTGGCGGCTCCTGGGGAGTCTGTTGTTCCTGGTGCATAGGAGCCACAATGGCTGGGTGGCGCTGACAGGGAGGTTCTGCATTGGTAAGACCAGAGGAAAAAAAACTTGTTGGTGGGCATGGAAGTGGAGTAAAGAGTCAAATAAAGAGTGCAACCTATGAGGTATCAAGTGGCACAAATAAGATCAACTTTGCAGGAGGTGGAAAGAACTTGTACCGATGACCCAAAATCGGTGAGTGATGCTTAAACATTGGTCACCACACTTGAGAATTTTGAATTTTTAGTTGGCATGATTATTTGGGATGATATTTTATCTACTATCAACTAGTTTGGATGTAGAGCCAACATTTCCTACAAAACATAAAGGTAAAATAAAGAAGCATTTTGAAAAAAACAGGTAAAGAAACTGAACATTTACAACACTCAGCTATAGAGGACTTCAATGTTGAGTACTCCTAGTTATTGTTGATCATGGAGTTTCTTGATTGACTTGTCAATTTTTGTTGTGGCTATAAACACCGGTCATCACCATGGGACTTAGGCACGGGTGGCCCATTAAGTGGTTTCGCCCAAATCCGATGAGAAGTTGTCCCCAGCTCACCGGACATTGGTCGTGAGTCCACCTTGCCCGACGTAAGACTCACAGGTCATAGCCCGCCCGACGCAGCGCGCGCGAGAGCCGCCTCGCCCGACAAGTCGCCAAGGAGTCAGCGCACTGCAGTGAATTCACCTTCTCATCTATGGAACGAAAGTGGAGCACGGTCGACACATGGAATGGCAGAACCCATACTAATGGTACGCCGGATGGATGCGACAAGTCTCTAACCAGGACAGACGGCAAGCGGCGTCACAGGGCATAGTGATGATCTGCACAGGAACATGCAATCGACCCCGGATGAACGGGCCTAAGATCCCGCCGCGTGGACGAAGGCACAAGGTGAGCTATCGGGCCCCTCGAACTCGGTACACGGCATCGACAACGATGGTCTTGGGGCTGCCTAAAGCAGATTCCTGACCACACTGCAACCGGACGTAGCCGATTAGCGACTATGGCACATCTACCTGCTCTTAATTTGACTGTGAACAGTTGCGTGCAAAGACCGTTCAACAAGCCAAGTCCATCGCCCCGAAGCAAAGGCGCTGGCGTAAACATGGATGTTTCTCAGCTAAGCAATCCACACTCTCCTCTTCGCCCGACCTGAACCATACCCGTATATGTAACCATGCACCTCCTTGATCTATAAAAGGAGAGGCATGGCACTAGCCATGATACGATTCCACAGATCGCACCATCACGCAACGAGTTCAACTCAGAACTCGACTCACCACCTCAGCCTTGAGATCCATCACAAGACTGTGAACAACAACTCACTCACTCACATACACACCCACTCGCATACTCACAAAGACGTAGCTTGTATACCCCCTAGCTTTTATAGCCCCTAGCAAGCCAGAGGCAAGGAATATGAGTACTGCAACACCACACTAGACGTAGGGATTGTTGGGCCCGATCTTGACGCGCATCCATAGAAATTGACTTGCTGGTGGTTTTGTAATACCGAAAATTTGATTAGCTAAAGAAATTTGAACAAATATTTGGTTTATTATCCAATTCAAAAAATATGAAGTCCTTGGGCGATAGTGATCTATGAGATCGTTGCACTACATTTGTGAAAACTTTTTTCTCATGGCAAGTAGTCTGATGTTGAGTTAGATGATTTGTTCTCTGAGTTGAAAGTGTTGGAAGTAACTTTGCCAGATAAGCTGATGTTAGAATCTGATATTCTTCACTTTGTTAAAGTTGCATATTAATGCCTCTAATGCATATCAAATTATGTTAACTATTCTAGTGATAGTAGCATCCGCTGAAAGAAGCTTCTCCAAATTAAAGCTATTGAAAAAATTGTTTGAGGTCAATTATGCTACAAGATAGATTAAATGGATTTACTATGTGCAACATTAAGAGGATATTTTGGATACAATTGATCTCGATATGGTTCTTGAAGATTTTGCATCAAGAAATGCCCGAAGGCGGTTTCTTAAAAGGCACCGAAGCACTATAGTTATTTTGGTGTTCTTTTAGCTTGTTTGATGTATTGTTACTTATTTTCATGGCTGCAACTTATGTCTTACCAATATACTATATACTTTAATCGTCATATTAAAATATTAGATTGCTGAGACCATAGTGGCTTGCTGGCCAAGGGCCCTTAAAATTTGTGAGACGGCCTACCTAAAAGATGGCTGGCTTAATCAGCTGTGTTTTTTAGCAGAGGTGGATTGCACTATCCTTTATGACATCAGCTATTAGCTCAAAAGAACTCAACAGGAATCTTGTCTGGACCTGGAGCATTGTTGCTCTCCATCTGATTTAATGCCAGAGTTTAGATGGAGGTAGTATTTCTAGAAGTCGACGTGTTTACAGTTTTCACACAGTGACGACCTAGGGTGTGTTTAGAGCCCTAAGTTTCTCTCCAAAATTTCCTGCACTCCCATCACATCCCATCATATCGAAACAATAAATACACCAAAAAACGCATGTCCGGAGTATGAAATGTAGATAAAAAATAAAATAATTACACAGTTTAGATGTACATTGCGAGACGATTCTTTTGAGCCTAGTTACCCCATGGTAGGATAATATTTACCACAAACAAACGAAACGTGCTACAGTCTTTTCAGTTCACTACAGTGCCAAATTTTGGCCAGAATTGCCAAACTTTGCCCAAATGTTTGGGCTCTAAACACACCCCTAATATCTCAGAGCGTGCCACAGTCCTATTCGACATCTTGACAAGAGTTCTCGCGAGGAAGCCAGATAAAACCCTGTCCCGCCAGAAGCTCACGACAGCATTGTTGCTCTGCTGCATGAAGCCGACCAAGTAGGCAGTGGCAATGAGCTGGATGCTCCTCCACCCGAGCCGCTGCGTACCCGCGCGCCGGCCAGCCTCGACCCTCCGGTGCTCCTCCGTGCCGCCCTCGCCGCCGAAAGCACGGCATTGCCGAGGCACCTAGCGGGACGACGCTGTCCTCTAGCATGGCGCAGCGCGCCCGACCCAGTCCAGCGTCGCGGGTGCGGCGCGTCCCGGCCACGCAGATGCCGCCCTTGTTGATACTCGCGGCTATAGCGACAACAACAGGCGGAACCGCAGCGGCACGGCGAAGACGTCGTCGCCGCCGCCTCGATCGCCCGCCGGCGCCTTCGCCGGCACCTTTAAGGCCGCCAGGTTTGCCAGCACGAACCGCTTCAGGTTGGTGCCACTCTCGACAGTTACAAAATTCGGGTAGAATTATCACACAATTATTTTAGGAAAACAAAATCTTCAACCTCTACAAATTAGAATCGATAGAAAATCATTCTTCTACATTGGCACGATGACTAGTGCTAACCGTTTTCAGTAGGCCTCCAGCTGAAGAACCAGTAGATGTCATTGTCGTTGCAGGCCCAGGGTCGCATGCCGGAGCGGAAGCCGCGGCCGTTGAACTGCAGGAACCTGGGCTCGAAGCCGTGGTCGTCCGGGAAGTGCGCGAGGCCTCTCGCCGCCATGCGCCCCCGAGTAGGCCGGCTCCGCGAGGCCCAGCCATTTGGCCACCACCGAGTTGATCCCATCGCATCCGATCAGTACCTGCAGATGATCGATGTACGCCAACTCCTCCTGAACAACAGTTCTCCAATAGAGCAGTATGTACAGCAGACAGCTTGTTCTCCAAGACCTGGCCGACAAGCTCCAGATGCTGGAGGCGGAGAGGAGACGACGGGGGCCGACAAGCTTCAGATGCTGGAGGTGGAGGAGCCAGGATCGATGCCCCCACCACGAGCTGGTTTGGAAATCCTCCAGATGCTTCAATTCGATCGCCGATGCCATGATTCTGTACGCTTTTATATGTCAATTCTGCTATTTGTTTGCTTGTTTAAATTTTAGCTGGCGTTCTCTGATCCAACTACTGTCCGGTTTGTTTGTTGCAATTGCATTGCCTTGTGTGGGCGTTCGCACGCGGCTTAATAAAAGTTCAGCCCCCGGCTCTGATTCGGTGTGTTTCATTTCATTTGTTATTTGTTACCTTCTGCTTCCGGTGTACTGTATGTAACATTTATAATGAAAACGTACTGATAGAACAAAAATGCCCAAGTAATTCTCGAAAAGTTAGAAACAACGACCAGCGAACACTATTCATGGTCTGGTCTGGCCACAGACACAGTGCTGGACTGAGAGCTCGTCGTTCTGAAAACTCAGAGCCAGAATGCTGTAGGATTCGACGATCCCCAGAATCGCAAGGTCGCTTGTACGTCTTACAGGCGCGACCGCGTTGCAGCATGCTAGTTCGCAGCTGTCCCTGCTTATTGTACTTTACACCGAACGTCGTCAGACTAAGAACACGCCGGCGCCGAGGCCGGGGCCGGGGCGACCAGACGTCACTTTCGCTGTCCAGACGCTCGTCGTCCTTGTGAAAGAGAAGCTCGACGAGGCAGAACTTGCTGTGGCCGCCTATATAGACGAGCTTGGCACCCAGACGCAGCTGCTCCGAGTAATCCTCACGGAACAGCACGTCCTCGCCGATCTTCCAGGATGGCGGTGTGGTGAGCTCATACTCACCACTACCAGCGGCGACGGGCGCAACGACGTCGCATGAGCAGAGGCGGCCGGCGTTGTCTCCCTCGTGGCAGAGGCCGACCCATGCTTCCAGCTCGGCGTCGAAGTAGGCCTGGCCAGCGAACGGCAGCAGCCAGTCGCCGCGGCGTGTCCACTCAAGGCGCTCCGCGTCCAGGGAGAAGGTGCCGGAGCGGTGGCTCTTCCGGGAGGCCGCGGACACGAAGAGGGTGCGGCCGTCCGGGTGCAGCGCGTAGGACTTGACCTGGATGGCGTAGAACGGCGGCCGCTGCTCGACGGCGGTCCAGGACCACGGCTCCTTGCTGCCGTACGGTGGCTGGGCGCCGAGGTAGAAGACGTCAAAGTTGGTGAACGCGAAGAGCTTACCGGCGGCGGAGGGAAACAAGGGCAGAATGTCCCTGCTGCAGCCGGGGTAGGGCCACGGGCAGACCGACAGCGCCAGCGTGCGCGTGTCCAAGGCCGGGATGCCGGGGCTGGCTTCTCCCGCCTGCATGGCCAAGATCTTGGTGCCGTGTGAGACGATTGGGAAAGAGTCGCAGTAGCTCTCGTACTCGGCTGCTTCTATGCGGGCGACAGGCGGCTCCGCGAAGGGAGTCGGCGGCAGGTCCGTGTCGGCGTCGGAGTCCAAGTCGTCGACGTCCAGCCTGCGGACGCTGTAGCCCCTCTCCCAGTCGTCGAGCAGCAGGTAGAGATGCTGCTTCCGCTCCGGCGCCGGCCGCTTGGCGGTGCAGGTGCAGCCGCGCTCCTCCGAGCGTTCGCGCTTCGCCATGTATCTTCCGTATGTTTGTTTGTCAGTATGGAGAGGTGTCACGACTCACGACAAGGCTGTATTTATGGGCCCATCGTAATAAGGGGGCGGGTGAATTCGTATTCGAATCAAAGTGGAATAAGCAATTGGACTCGGATTATAGAATGCAAGCCCAACTTGGCTAGCCCAATAAGATTGACTTCCATTTATTCAAAAAAAAAAAAAAGATTGACTGGATTTTGGATTATTATCAAAAAATCTACATCCACAAGCGGCCGAGACACGCCTCCAGGCCCAAGTTCCTAAAGGGCCCAACCGCTCCTGCGCTCCCGCACCGCACCCTTCCGCCATCAGCTCTCTGTCGCCTCTCGCGTGCTCCCGCCTGCCGCTCCGCCTCAAATTCCGAAGTCCGGTAGTCGGCTCTCGGCTTGTCCCCTGCGATCCTGCCCTCTCTTTCTCCATCTACGACATGACTTCCTCACCTTCCGTCGCGACGGCCATATTGTTAGCAATGCGCATCACGGTCCACTTATAAAGCAAAAGGCCTAATTCCTCGTAAAAGCACGAACTGATGGGGACTGATGGGAGAGGATACTCTCCCTTATAAGGTGGTATTCCACCCACCATAAGGCGAAACCCGGAGCTGATACCAATTGTTAGCAACCACTCAGATCCAGCCCAACACTCCACCAGCGTCCCATGCGCATCACGACCGGAGCCGATACCAATTGTTAGCAACCACTGGATCCAAACCAACACTCCACCAGCGTCCCATGCGCATCACGGCCCACTTATAAGGCAAGAGGCCCAATTTCTTTCAAAAGCCGGACTGATTGGAGAGGGATACTCTCCCTTATAAGGTGGTCATGGCCCCTTTTCCTTGGCATGGTGGTACTAAACCCAGTGGCTAACATCCCCCCCATATGGTGGCACCCCTAACACATAGGAGCCGACAAGAAACTAGTAACAACTTCTGAATCGATTCCTCCTCCCCCCAGTTCCCCAATTCTTTAATCCAAATTCCCTGACCAGTAAAACCTAGCGGCTGCACCTTGGAGATTCGAGGGTTTTGGAGATTAATTTGAGGGCGTACTGGGAAGTTAGAAGTGTCACGGGGTTTTCCTCAACTCAGTGGTGGTCAGGGGTGGTCGGCAGACCCAGGGCCAGGTGACTACCTGTTGCTACCTTCCAAGCCGCATTTAGGATGAGACTTCTGTTCACAGTTTGCATATCTCGTTTGCCAAACCTGCTTTTTTCTTGGGTCAACAAATATCTTCTCATGACCTGAAATTAAAAGAATTTGTGCATTTTTCTTGTACACCTCACCTGACCACCAGAACTTCCTGATAATGGAGGTTATCTTTGATATTAAATAATTTGAAACAAAATGGTGGATATTTAATAGATTGGGATAGATGATAGAACCGAATTAATGTACACTAGTCTACCAGCATGATTGAGCTTTCTTGTTTTAAGATTGGTCAACTTAGCTCTGGATTTATTAATAATATGCTCTATTTCTATCACTGTGATTAAAAATCAGCGGGTGGCCTAAGTAGATAGAATTTGGTTTCAAGTCAGCCACAGGAAGACACTTTTTACCTCCAACTTACTTTGTTCATTGAATGTTAAGGCAGTTAGAGCCAAGAGTAATACCTTTGATTTCGTTATTAGAAGAGCACCTATTTACAGATAGATAATTCATTTACAACAATTATGAAGAGGTAAGGGGACAAAGGGCAGCGTTGCCTTATGCCTCTCTTATGAAAGAAAGCAGGAGTGGGTTCCCAATTGATAATAACTAAAACATTAGTGGTAGATATACAAGCATAAAACAGTGCAATAAATTTGTCTTTGAAACCTTGTCTTTTAAGAGCAGCAACAATGAAATTCCACTCAATTTTATCAAAGGCTTTTGCAAGATCAACTTTAAGAAAGAAAGCTTTCTGTTTCCAACTTTTCAGATTAAAATTATGAGTAATTTTTTGAGCAATAATAATGTTAGAAGTTATATGTCTCTCTTTATTGAAGGCAACCTGAGATGGGTGAATGATGTGAGGCAAGAGATTTGATCCTATCAGCCAAGGATTTAGCAATAATTTTATAAGCCACATTGCAGTATTGCATAAACTTATGGGTCTGTAAACTCGAGTGTTGGGTGTTTCAATTTTAGGAAGAAGAGTAATATGAGTTTTGTTAAATTGGTTGTCACTAGCTCAATTGTTGATTCTAATGTGTTAAATTTTAAAACATCTACAGGTGAAGAAGCTGAGAAAAAGCCTTCTCGAGAAACAACCATGCGTTTGTTCTATGTAAACATGAAAAGAGGAAAGGACAGAGATTGGATAAATATCTAAATGGTTTTCGAGGCGTCTACTTTCAGAGGCCACAAGGAATTCAGGCCAAATGCAGCTATCAAGGATTTTTCTCGTCCAACAACTCAAGCAGTAGACATTATTGGAGCTTTGATCCGTTTAATGGAATTGGTAGAACAAACAGGGCATTGTTTCAATGGGAAGTTGACAATAAAGAATCTGTATTGGCTCCCGGAAACTAAGACAATAAAAGTTTGGGGACTTGGAATCAGAGAAATAGTCAAGATGACTAGTCAGGGCTTAAAGCGGATTTCAAATGTATTGAAGAGCTGATGAGGAATGATATCTTCGCTGGATCAAAAGTTCCCAGGAACTTAAATATTTGCTTGGTTATATGACATCTGACCCAATAAAGTATGGAAATCTCATCAGACACAACATTTGTCTCCTGGATGATGAATCAAAAATTGGGAAATTTATCATTTTGTATCAGAAGTTGATGATAATCAGAAAATTGGATCACCAGATTTTCCAAACTGCCCTTTCGTATATCAAGTGTGGTTTGTGTGGCATGAGGCATGATTGGCAGGTTGCAAATGTTGTAGGTACGTAGCCAGAGTTTAGATGAAGGTAATATTTCTAAGAAGTCAATGTGTTTACAGACTCATCAGAGCGTGCCACAGTCATATTCGACATCTTGAGAAGAGTTCTCGCAAGGAAGCCCGATAAAACCCTGTCCCGCAGGAAGCTCACGACGGCATTGTTGCTCGCTGCATGAAGCCGACCAAGTAGGCAGTGGCAATGAGCTGGACGCTCCTCCACCGCCGAGCCGTTTGCGCACTCATGCAGCCCAGCCTCGACCCTCCGGTGCTCCTCCGTGCCGCCGGTGCCGCCCACGCCGAGCACGGCCTTGCCAAGGCACCTGGCCAGGGCGACACTGTCCTCTAGCGCTGGGCGCAAGCGCCCTGACCCAGGTCCGTGTCATCGGGTGCAGCGCGTCCCCGCCACGCGCAGACGCCGCCCTTGCTGATACTCGCGGCTATAGCGGCAGCGGCGGCGAACCGCAGCGGCACAGCGAAGACGTCGTCGCTTCGCCTCGATCGCCGCCAAGCGCCTTCGCCGGCACCTTTAAGGCCGCCAGGGTTTGCCAAAGACAAACCGCTTCAGCTTGGTGCCGCTCTCGACGATGGCTTTATCTACAGTTACAAAATTCGGGTAAATTATCACACAATTATTTTAGGAAAACAAAATCTTCAACCTCTATAAATTAGAATCGATAGAAAATCATTCTTCTACATTGGCGATGACTAGTGCTAACCGCTTTCAGTAGGCCTCCAGCTGAAGAACCAATAGATGTCAGTGTCGTTGCAGGGTCGCATGCCGGAGCGGAAGCCGCGGCCGTTGAACTGCAGGAACCTGGGCTCCAAGCCGTGGCCGTCTGGGAAGTGCGCGAGGCCTCTCGCCGCCATGCGCCCCGAGTAGGCCGGCTCCGCGAGGCCCAGCCATTTGGCCACCACCGAGTTGATCCCGTCGCATCCGATCAGTACCTGCAGATGATGAAAAACTCGCAAGGGCGCAGTGTGTATAGCAGACAACATGTTTTTGAGGTTACCTTTGTTCTCAGCTCCGAGCCATCAGCCAGTTGCAGGACCTTGAGGTTGCCGTCCTCCTCGATGGACACGATCCTAGAGGAGTAGCGGATGGTGCCTCTCGGCAATTGCTCCTCCAAGGCCTGCACCAGCAAGTCCCGCCTCACGCAACGGATTTCATTGCATCCTCTACTGTACCTCAGAGACGTATACAGAGAGTGTGTGGCGACGCTTATGTCGATCAGTCTGTAACTCCCTGCACGTACCAACTGTTCAAATAAATTGTGTGTGTGATTGCGGCCTCACCGTTTCGGCTGCACCGTGAGGTCCAGCTCCTGCGCAACTTCCCCCGTCGACGACGACATGACGCGCAGCCTGCAAGCATCAGAAGAATCTTGCAGTCTTCCAGAGAGGCGGCGATGAGACTGTCAGAGGGATAGGACACGGGAAAAGAGGTAACGTACGCCTGAGCCAGGGGATGCTGCTTCCTGATCTTGTCGCCCACCCCAAGGGCGTCGAGCGCTCGGAAAGCATTCTGCCACGCCGTGAACGCGAACCCCGACGTCCTCAGCGCCGGCGACGACTCCAGGACCAAGCTCCTCACCCCTCTCCTGCGCGCGGCGTAACTGATGAGCGACACCGTGGCTTTTCCGGCCGTTTGGCGGATCAAAGCAAAGTAAGGGCCGACGACGCATGTCAGTTACCGGTGAAGCCCAAGAGCTGTCGCAAGGCCGGCAAGCCCGGCGCCCACGACGACGATGTTCTCAACGGCGTCCTGTTGCTGCATGCTTTCGATGAACGCGCAATTCAAGACCACCACCGTTGCTGCTAGCTAGAAAGATGAGGCTGGCGGCATTGGATGAATGGATCAGTGGTGTCCGAGTGTTCCGAGTGACAGGATGGGCTTGAGCAGCAGTACCATGCTGCGATTCGTTTCTGTTAAGCTTGGCCACTAACGTCACTGGTGAGTGGTGACGAATGGATCAACGGATTGGGGACTGATGGCGGCGTGGCGTTTAGCATAGACTAGGGCATGCCTGCTATATATTTTCTTCTCTTTTTTAAGAGTTATATATGCGTCGGTCAAACCTTCTTTCGCCCCAAAAAAAAAAAAAAAAACACTTAGGCTCGACTAGTAGATTTATAAAAATAAGAGTAAAATGCACTCTAGATCCACGAACTATTGACACCTTTCCATTCGTGCTCCAACATTCATTTCGACTATCTAGCCCCTCAACTTATCCCGCGGCACATTGACAATCCAAAGTCAGCCACGTCAGCCGCAAAGTTCTGTGCCACCATGGCAGATGGAACCAGAGTTGGACGCATTTTTATATATAAAAAAACGTAAACATGATCTATGTCACTCCCAACTCCACTCCCTCCGTCCCTGGCCGTCCTTGGCGCCGGCGTCGGCGTCGGCGGCGTGGGCGGTTGAGTGAACGACAACCGCACTGGAGTAGTCGAAAAAAGGGTCAATTGTGCAACTGTCCCTATTCTGGAGTCTAATTGCTCGTTTGCCTGTTTTTTTAAACTTTGCTCATTTGCCCATGTTTTTAGTTTTTCAATTACGCAAAATGCCCCTAACAGAGGCAAACGAGCAATTAAATCAATTGCGCAAATGCCCCTAATAGGGTCAAACAAGCAATTGGAAGACTAAAAACAAAAAGGCAAAAAGAGCAAAGTTTAAAAATGAGTAAAATGCATGGATAGGCCATCAACTTGCGGCGGGTGTGTCGATTTAGGCCATCAACTTTGAAAATGCATTTTTTGGTCCAAAAACTTGACTAGGGTCCCATAAAGAGTCCATACCCCTTCGTTTTATGTTTGTATTTGCGAAAAACCCCTATATTTAGTTTCCTTTTCGCATCCGTATCCTCTAGGAAGCCCAGCAGCAGCAGGTCCAGCGGAGGCGCTGCGGCAGCGAGGCCCATGAGGGAAGCAAGCAGTGTCTGGACATCGAGGATGAGGAGGAGGCAGGCGAGCGCCCGGAGCGCGACCACGGCGGCGCCGCGCTGCTTGCCGTGGCCACGGGCCTCCATGGTTTGGGTCATCGATGGGATGCAATGCTAACTGTTGAGACCAATGAGCTAGTGTGACGCAGGATGAAGAGTAGTAGTGATCTGATGGCTGTTCGCTTGACTTGACGCGTTGTGGGTGATGCTGTTGATACGTACATGCAGACCATGTGCGTTTCGATCGGCGGCGGCAACTCTTGGCCTGGAGCTCGCGGCAGCTGTCACGGCCGTTCACCAGCGACATGTCTGCCTCCTCCAGCTCGTCCGTGTAGATGAAGTGGAGCATGGCCCTGAACACGGGGAGCATCGCCGTGACGGAGCCATCGCCGTCCTCCTTCGCCAGCTGGAGGGAGATGTCGATTAGGCGGCCGTCCAAGCCACAGACGACGTTCCAGTCACGGCCAGCGACACGGAAGATGTCGGTTCTGGACCTTCTGGTTGTCGTTGCCCCTGGGGATAGCAGCCTGGACAGCGGCGTCGTACGTGTGCTCGCCGACACAAGCTCCGCCACGCCCCCAAGATCGCCGTCATCGGCCTGGGGTCAGCTGCGCGCGCACCCACGGGCCGATGGACACCTCCGTTTGCCGGCACCACTGCTGCTGCCGGCACCACGGTCCTCGCTGTCCTGACACTGCTTGCTTCCCTCACGGCCTCGCTGCCGCAGCGCCTCCGCTGGTCCTGCTGCTGGGCTTCAGGATACAGATGCGAAAAGAAAACTAAATATAGGGGTTTTTCGCAAATACAAACATAAAACGAAGGGGTATGGACTCTTTATGCGACCCTAGTCAAGTTTTTGGACCAAAAAATGCATTTTCAAAGTTGATGGCCTAAATCGATACACCCACACAAGTTGATGGCCTATTCATGTATTTTTACTTCTTTAAAAATCGAGGCAACGGCGATTGGAAACGGAATAGAGGCAGTTGCATAATTGTTAAAAAAAAAAAAACTAGAGTCTGAAATCCGGTGGGCCAGAGCATGTCTGCAGGACAGGAGCCCATGCTGGTCTCCGACCCCGTGCCCATCACAGGCTGTAAAAGGGCATGTTTGATAAGCCTAAATGAGAAAATTGTTGCACGGAAGTTGCTTAAAAATACGAAGAATTTTTGTTACATAAGAATAACTGTATGGTAATAAAATAAAATAAAATATATCAATTTATTTTATTATTTTTAATGTTTAGAATAATACTCCTATATCCTTTAAAAGAATATAAATATTGTTTTTAGGAGACAAATAATTTCACATTTGACTAAACTGTACAATTTTTTTAACACAAAATAAATATATTCTTATAGTTGGAAACATAAATATTTTATTACTGTTTTTCTATAAATTAAATTAAACTTAAAATAAATTTGCTAGCTATTTAAAAAGCATCACAAGAAAAAGAACACATTAGAATGAAAAAAAGGTCATAATTACATTGCTAATTTAGCGTGAACATGATCGACGAAAGACCGAAAGAATGTAGAAAGCACAACATATACAAAACAAAAGCTACATACGGTGCTATGTATGATTCCTTTTTACCTGGCAGCACCCAAGCAGTCGTCGAATTCGGTCCACCCTCAATATCATTTGAGGCTCCAACCAAACACGTAACAGGCAGAGACTCCAGGCAGCTGCAGTCCAGGCAAAAAAAGTAGTCCAGGAAGAATTGCTATTGGGCCAATAGTCGAGTTCAAATCCTGCGTACCCAATAGCCCACCGCTACGGCCCAAGAATCCCCTCCAGCGTGCCTTTTTCTTCCCCTCATGCCTCGTCTTCTCCGCCTGTCCGAGACCAAGAAATCGACTCGGTCGTCGCCGGCTCGCCACCACTCCACTCCCTGCTGCTGCCAGTTCTTCGTCGGGGCCCTTTGGCAGCGACGAGCACCCACCGCACCAGGTATGCCCGCCCGCCCCAGCAAAACTGAGCACTCTAATCCACAGTTTAAACCATTCTGTACTCGGATCTGATCTACCCAGTAAACGTACGCATGTATTATGCCTGCTAACTTCACTTTTTTTTTTTGGTAAAAAGAAAAGTTATCGGGTGTAGAGCAGAGCGAAGCGAGGGATTCATCCAATGGTGGCGACGGAGGGGCAATGGGTGCTCATGGCAACAGGGCGGACGCCGACCAACATTGCGGTGATCAAGTACTGGGGGAAGCGGGACGAGGCGCTCATCCTCCCCGTCAACGACAGCATCAGCGTCACGCTCGACCCTGACCACCTCTCCGCCACCACCACCGTCGCCGTCAGCCCCTCATTCCCTTCAGACCGCATGTGGCTCAACGGCAAGGTGTGTCATTGCCACCGCCCCTCCTCTGCTCGCCAATTTGTCTCTGCCGCCGGCCACCGCTTTGTCTGCTCAGTGCTTAAGAAAAAATACATACTATGTACGCTGACTAAGTGGCAGATGAAGAATTCTAGTATATATAGGTCTTGGATTTGACGAAAGATAGTATAGACTTGAAAAGATGGCCCTGGTGCTTACGTTGAATTTTGGTTTGGATAATTGACCAGGAGATCTCACTGTTAGGAGGAAGGTTTCAGAGCTGCCTCAGAGAGATCAGAAAGCGAGCTCGTGACTTTGAGGACGAGAAGGGCATCAAGATCAACAAGGAGGATTGGGAGAAGTTGCATGTTCACATAGCCTCGTACAACAACTTCCCCACTGCTGCTGGTTTGGCCTCTTCGGCTGCTGGCCTTGCTTGTTTCGGTAAAGTCTCTTATGCTATCATCATAATCTGATTGTCTCCTTCGGTTCTCAAATACAATGAGTTGTCTTGACTTCCAGCTATTCCTACAATGAATGATTGTTTGTTGGTCAGTTGTATTAGCAAAAACTACCGTCTGGAAAACTATTTGCAGCAATTTTACTAGTGCTGCTGCCATTTGGCCAATCTGATTATTTTGGAAATTGTTGCTGCAGATGCATCAAAACAACTTATTAGGAACAGATGGAATATTTTTCCATTTTTTTTTCATCTTCTTCTCCTATGACCAACATTAAAACATGAAAAAAAAAAAAATATGTAGGAACAGGTAGAGATTATATGAATGTAAGTTTTCTCCCTCTCTATCTTTTTCACTGAAAACATGGAAAAAAAACAGTACTATTTGAGTATTACTAGTTTTTGGTCCCTGGTATCTTTCCCTGTTACTCTAAAAGCTACTCAGCACGCTTCTCTGGTAGAAAGCAACAGTTCCTTGGAAATGCAGTAGTTCTATTCAAGACCAAATAATGTTTCACAATTTCTTAGTTCGCCATAAAGATTTCTACATGTGTTTTTCAGATCATGTATCACCACATAAGCATTTGTTTTTTAATGTTGCTGTAGTTTTCACCCTTGGAAAGCTGATGAATGTGAAAGAAGATTATGAAGAACTTTCTTCAATAGCAAGGTATGTTCATGTTATTGATAAAAACATTTTGTTTTTATTCCTGAGATACTGCCAGGACTGTACTCAGTTTGCCAATCTGTGCTCTAATAACTCGCTGAGTCTTGCAAATCCATCCTTATATTTTTCTCATCTTCATTCAGGCAGGGATCTGGGAGTGCATGTCGCAGTATATATGGTGGTTTTGTGAAATGGTGTATGGGACAAGTGAGTAATTGTTATGACAAAGAAACAACCCTGGTTAAATGCATGTCTGGTGTATTCAATAATGACTGAGTGGGGTCTGATTAATTGCTTGCAGAAAGATGATGGAAGTGACAGTATTGCCGTGCAGCTTGCTGATGAAACACATTGGAACGATCTTGTAATTATTATTGCAGTGGTACGTGAACTATGTCCCGCATGACCTCCTGCTATGTGTTGTACGCATCATCTTGTGGCTTCACTGATTCTGATTCACATATGGACTCTCTTAATGTTTTATACTTTTATACCTGTGCCTTCCCCATATTGTGCTCTTTCTGATGTCATAAATTGTTGACATGTTTATTTGTGGAATCAGGTCAGTTCAAAGCAGAAGGAAACCAGTAGCACCGGTGGGATGCGAGTTAGTGTTGAAACAAGTCCCCTCTTGCAGTAC
Source organism: Hyparrhenia diplandra (assembly GCA_015847255.1). NCBI lineage: Eukaryota > Viridiplantae > Streptophyta > Magnoliopsida > Poales > Poaceae > Hyparrhenia > Hyparrhenia diplandra. The sequence goes on along the minus strand of JADLZK010011978.1, from coordinate 120,449 downwards.
AGGGCCCAGGTGACTGTTTTTTTTTTTCATTCTGGAGGACTTGAATTGTTTTGAGCTTTAACTATTTTGAGAAATTTCTAAAAAAAAGACCACAATTACTTTCGATTTTGGAATCTTAATATCCTAAGTTTTTGGCAATATGATATGTTGGTTTGACTATTACTTTTCCTGTGATGCACTGCACTGGTTGTCCATATGTTTCAGACAGTAGTGCCAAGTCGGGTGTTGAAAATGGAAGAGGCTATCAAGAATCGTGACTTTGAATCCTTTGCCAAATTAACTTGTGCAGATAGCAACCAGTTTCATGCTGTATGCTTAGACACAAGTCCTCCCATCTTCTACATGAATGATACGTCACACCGGTATATGCTTTTAGCAGTGTGTTGGCTTGGGTTTTATGTTAATGCTAAAATCTGAAGCAATTTTTTTTCTGGTCTCAATCAACCACAGCATAATTAGCCTTGTGGAAAAATGGAACCACTCAGCAGGAACCCCACAGGTATTTATATTGCTCTTGAACATCTTATCCTTTAAAAAAACTGTTATCTTATAATTAGTTATGTTTGTTGGTTGTGCTACCCTAGTTGGATATTGCTCAAATAGGAAAAAACCGTTGAATAAGATTTGATACAGCAAGCCGTCAACTGCACTGGCCAAAACATGTGGCTCGCATCTCTTTATGGAATGATTAACTTCAGAGTTAACCTTGGCAATATCCTTAAGATGTTTGTATAAATAGTCGCAAATTGCATTTCTTCTTTTAGTTTGTCACCTTTTATATTTTGGATGGTCATGTTCAAAATCATAAGGTGTGAACATATGAAAGGTCACCTTATATATTTTGGACGGTCACCTTTTATAAAAGCATCTGTTGGATGTTTAATCTGTGAAGTTGTCATCTAAAATTGGAAATACCTAAGCCAGTAAACCCAAAAACAGATTCTTCCATCCTGGTCCTTTGATGTTGAATCACACTTTGGACTAATTGTGGTGTCCGTTTTGCATTTTACCCATTCTGCAATACCACAGTTACTGTGATGGGATAGTGAGATCATTTATAAGTGTGGACAGTAGAACTCTAACTCTGGTTGAGAATTCCCAATGACAGGTTGCTTACACCTTTGATGCTGGGCCTAACGCAGTCCTAATCGCACAAAACCGTAAAACTGCAGCACATCTCCTCCAGAAGCTCTTATACTATTTCCCTCCACAGGATAAGGATTTGAGCAGGTGAATTTAATGTTTTTTTCATGATTAAAGCTGTTGTCACTGACTGTATTTAGGAGCTCTATGGATGTATCTGATCAACATGATCTTGCAGCTATTTGGTTGGTGATAAATCAATTCTAGGTGATGCTGGAGTGCATTCCATGGAAGATGTGGAAGCTCTTCCAGCACCTCCAGAGGTAAAGGTACCGGATCAGAAATTCAAGGGTGATGTTAGCTACTTCATCTGCAGCAGGCTTGGGGCTGGTCCAAAGGTTATTGCTGACGAAAGTCAGGCATTGATCGATTCAGTCACCGGACTTCCAAAAGGGGTGTAATTTCAAATTAGAGTTGAAATAAGGGTTTAAGCCAGGTATTAATGAAACTGTTATCTACAAGAAATGCTAGATTGTTAGGTCGGGAAAGGACTAACAGATTCCTGAAGATACATTAGGCTTCCATATTGGTCGCTTTCGTGCTGAGAACTGGACATATTCTACTCCAATTTGTAACTTGTAAGACATATTTGTCATGTAGTATACTTTTGCGCTGGTGTCCGTTGCTGTTCAACAAAGATAGTGGAACAAATTTTCTCCTTTTTGTTTTGCCCCCTCGTCTAGTATGTGGCTGAAATTTTTGTTTGTGAAATTGGCAGATTGCAGTGACTACTTTATTGAGCACGTTAGCTGAGACGCAAGCGGAGAATAACTTGTCTGTTTAAAAAAATGTCTGATTGCTTTTCGCAATGGATGAAAAGCCCAAGCGGCCACGCCCCCGCCAGCCCAACGGAACCCGTCCTCGTATCAGTTAGACCGTCACTCGGCAAACCGAGAAGGGTGTCAAGCCACAAGAATCTGTTTTTTTTTTTTTCTCAGTTTTTTTTTTTTTTTTGTATGACCTACCCCTTCGTTCTAAATTACAAGTCATTTTAAGAATCTTGAAATGTCAAAGCATCTAAGCTCCACACATCAGCAACATTGAGGCCGCGTTCACAAAAAAAACAAAACTTGGGTTTCAAGAGAAGGTGCACCAGTCGCCGCCGGGGCGGCGGTCTTCCTTGCCTCGATGGCCCTTTGGGCTGCGCGAGGTGGCGGAGACCACTGCCTCTCACCGGTCGGTGGTGGTAATCCTAGTAGGTTTAGGTTTTGGTGTCCGACGACAACGTCGAGGTGGCGGCGGCGGCGACGTCTTCATGGAATAAGGTCCTCTCGTGTTTCGCCCCGCCTCGGGGGTGCTCTGCTCCCCAAAGACCGTCGATGAGCACGTGGAGGTGGAGCCCGACTTCATCGGCTCGTCTACAAGAGTCGGTTGGCGGCGACTTTTCGTCTCGTGGTGAGAAGGGGCCGTCGGCCTTGTGTTTCAAGGGTGCGGAGGATGCTGCGGGCATTGTGGAAGACAGGAGGATGGATCAAGCTCGCAGCGGCCAGCGGTGGTCGTCAACAGCAAGCTTGCATCCAAGGTCGACGAAGGTCGGGGCGTGGATGTAACAGTAACCTCCTAATTACCGGGTCCACCGCACTTGTTATTGTCCCAAAGACCTCGGCGGTACCGCATATACACCATAACTTAAGAAGCCCCGTTGATAACTCATACCGGGATCAACAAAGGAGTAGCTACAACATTACAACATTTGTTACAAAAATATAGATCGAGTGCGGAAGAATAATAACATTAATTTTACAAATTGTGAATAAGTTACATTTGAGTAAACTTAACTTATTTTATGGAAGCTAGGTAGAACTAGAAAACACCGGATCATGTCGAGCCCACCGACATAACCTTGGTTAAACAAAGACGAGTCGGTACGCAACAAGGGTTAACAAACTCACGAGTGCGGGAGTACTCAACAAGACTTACCCGACTAAAGAAAATAGGAGAAGACTTCGGGAATGTTGGTCTATTAGGATTCAAGGTAAGGCTTTTTAGCAAGAGTCAAGGATTCTTTTTGCGAGAAAAAACTTACTAGTAATGAATCCTTACTTTCAATATTTTAATCTCAATTTAGTTTCTCACCTACTCTAGGTGATCTTACACTAGAGCACACACTTCTTAGATATTCCATCACTTATTCCATCTCTTCATAGTTTCATAATTAATCTACGATGTAAGGGGAAACCGAGTCTCCATGTCCAGAAACACGGCGATTTCGAAATCGATTAACCCGGTTGGGGAGTTCTTTCCACCACGACATATGTAGCACTTAAGCTTGCATATATCAACCCTTTCTTGGATACTCAAAACGGAACCGCGTCCCTCGCCACCCGAGAAACACAGTACACCTCATGTAACAGAACCTTCCAAATTACAGGGGCCCACATGTACTAATTTTTCGGTTCAACGACCTTTAATAGTCACATATGTGCACCTATAACCTGAAAAACACTATTAACTATTCCAACCGGGATCCGTTCACGAGGTCATTGCGGTATTACAACAAATTTCATACATAATCGAGTAAACAAATGGAAGGTTTATATATTACAATAATTTTACAACCATTTATTTAAAACCGGTTTTACAAAATAAAAGTAGGAGTAAGCGGAAAGTTTATTACATATATGACACTAACGGACCACCCCCACGGGTCTCACTTCTCACTCAACCTCACTATCTTCCTCGATGAATCGTCATGCGGCGGTCCGGTGCGGAACATGACTTCCCGGTCTGCAACATGGGTCAACAAACCTTGAGTACGGAAGTACTCAACAAGACTTACCCGACTAAAGATAATAGGAGAAGACTCGGAGAAATCTTTGGTCTAATAGGATTCAAGGTAAGGCTTTTAGCAAGAATCAAGGACTCTTTTTGCGAGAAAAGCTTACTAATAGTGAATCCTTACTTTTAACATTTTAAACCCAATTTAGTTTCTCACCTATTCTAGGTGATCTGATACTAGAGCACACACTTGTAGATATTCCATCACTTATTCCATCTCTTCACTGTTCCATAATTAATCTACGATATAAATTCGGAAACCGAGTCTCCATATCCGAGAAGCACGGCGATTTAAATCGATTAACATAGGCGGGGAGTTCTTTCCACACGACATATGTAGCACTTAAGCTTGCATATATCAACCCTTTCTTGGATACTCAAAAGCGGAACCGCGTCCCTCGCCACCCGAGAATACCGCCGTACACCTCCAATCCGGGACTTTAACCCACGAGGGTAACATGTACTCCCGCCATCTCTCCACTCCCGGTCTTGCGGTTTTATGCGTTTCCGATTTGACACCCCGAGATTGGGCTTACGGAAAGTATGTGTCCAAAACTAGTTTCGATCTCACCTGGGGCGACGCCCGGACAGGCGTGCCATTGGTCAAAAGACCTCGAGCGCGGTGCGTTCCATAGTCTCGGTTACACAGGCCTACACGCTTAGGTCCTTAATCGACAAGCCGGAAATACTACACCGAGACTCCATTCTCAATGCAAATTACCCGACCGGTCTCAAATTAAACACCATAACCCAAAGATGGTTTCATCATATAACATCCTTTCTCATCAAATGTCACTTCGGGCTATCATAAGAGACTTGTCACATTTTGACTCAAAAGTCTAACTAATTTAGTATGGCTAAGCATTTCTAAGCATTTTACCAAAAACGGGCTATCAAGGTAGATATCGAAATAATCAAGGATGGATAATGCATCAATTAGGTTATCACACAACTCCTATCACCTAATGCGAGCATAAAACAAAGGTGATATAAAGCTTTGTAAAACACAAGGAAATGTTTAAATGAACCGGGGCTTGCCTTGATTGACGAAATAACTTGACTCGGACGACGGATCACGATATTCGGAACTCGGGTCAACCAGATAGCCTTCTTCGGCGGCTTGATCAACAACTTCTCGATCACCCTCGTTCACTATACGAAATAATAATACATGCTTAACATGATGTCATGCATATAAACATGATGCGCGAGTGCATGAAAAAAAAAATAAACGCTTGAGTACAACTTTAGTCTCGATAAAGTTGCAACCCAACAAAACCAACTTGTTGAACTACTCTACGAGATATCATCACCATTGTCTAAGGAGTTCTCAAGGACCACTTGATAACGACATGGTTTAGGGTTCACAAAACAACCCAAAATCTACCCAAAACCCTAAGTTAGAAAGCATTAAACAAATTGTTTTACACATGAAATGATAGGGCATGAAATAATAAAATTTTTAACTTTCTCAAAACAAGCTCAAAATTTTTGTACAGGTAGATCATGTCATAAAACAGTACCAAAATAATTTTCATGATTTTTGGATAAATAAAATAATTAATAAAAATCAAGGAAGATGCATTTTTCAATTAAATTTTGTATTTTTAAATCATGCCAAAAGTATTCAAAATTTAAGTTTCATATTTTTTCATGGATAGACATACCCATGGGAAGGCTACACAAAAATTTTTTAGAATTTTTGAGCTAGTATTTGAATTTATACAAAATTTACAAAAAATCGGACACTATTTAAATAAATGAAATTGAATAAATCATTTTATAAATGAAAAAAGGGTTCTGGGTTGATTTTTCGCCTTTTACATCGCACGGCCCAAGATCGTGTCAGGCCTGTTCTTGCTCAAAATGGGCGGTGCAGGATGAATAGTGGTGAGCCGGTGAAGGTGAAATGCGATGTTGGCGGCCCCGGTGTGAGCGATTAATCCGGCCCGACATCGTGTTCACGCGTGCCCGGCGCTTGCTCACCGGCGGCGACGCTAGCGTGCTCACCAAGCCTGCGGCGCCGCAGCCGTGTTCCGGGCGGCGATGGATGAAACGGAAAACTAAATGAAGAATGGCGGCGAGGGGCTCACGAAGCTTGGGGGCGGAGCTCGGTTTGGGCGGAACGAGCCGGAGTTGGGTCGGCGGGCGGCGGCGACCACGGCGACGTTCCGGCGAAGTCTGGGGCTTCGTCTGTGAAGAAGAAACGTGAGCCGTTCACGAGTACATCATCTCAAGGGAGGGAAAAAATGAGGAAAAGTGAGCAAAAGCTCACCGGAGCAATGAGGTCGACGACGGCGGGCTCGCTATGCGGCCCGGCGGCGAGGAAGAAAGGGTCGCGGCGGCGATTCCGGCGGCGAGGCAGGCTGCGGCCGGGTTCCAGAGGAAGGTTAGGAAGTTGCGGAGCTGCTGGAGTAGATGGTTGGGTGGAAGATGGCTCAACGGCGACGAACGACGGCCGGCGGAGGGAGGGAGGCGGTTCGGCGGCGCGAGATTGGGAAAAAGAGGAGAACGACGGCGACTCCGGCCTATTTATAGGCAAGAAGGGTCGAGGAGGTAGCTGGAGGGGGCCGCGCGAGGCCTCCAGGTGGTCGGCGTCGGCGGCTTCGCCGGTGGACCGGCGGCGCGAACGTTGACGCCGGCGGTGGCGAGGAGGGATAGGTCGGGATTCTTTGTTCATTTCAAACCCTAGTTTTGAAATTTTCAAATTACTCCCAAATTTTGAACTAAACTCAAAAATTTCCAAAAAGTAACTCCCTTAATTTTTCAAAATCTACAATTTTCATAATTGGAAGATTTTCAAATTCTGCCTCTAAATATGACTTTTTGAAATGCAGTTCCAAATTTTGAAATTTGAATTCAAAATTACTTTTAAAATCATGTAAAAACTTGAAAAACTTTGTACATGACTTTTGTTCCTCTCAACAAGATCTACAAACTAGCTTTTGGAAGTTTTCTCAAATTTTGCTTAAATTTTGAAATACAGAAAAAGGGGGCAATTAGGGTTTTGTCGAATTCAAAATTACTTTAAAATTTTGAACTAAACTTTGAAAACTCAAAATACCAACTTTGCTCAACTTTGAAAACTCTACCTTTTCCCTTTTGTGACCACTCTCAAATTCTTTATAAATTTTGAAATAAAATAAAAGGGGACAAACTAGGGTTTGAAATCTAGGGTTTCCGACAAGGGGGATAGTTTCCGGAATCTGATTCTTCTCGCGTCTTTTCGACCGACAAAGCATCCAAACATAAAATAAACTTATTTTAGTTCAATGCAACACAGGGTGGGCTAATCATGCATGCTTTGCAATGATCATGATGACATGTCAAGTTTTAGTGAGAGTAACACCAGGGGTGTTACACCTCACACCCGGGAATCTAACCACACGGGCATCCGGGACTTTAACCCACGAGTGTACACGCTACTCCCGCCATCTCTCCACTCTCGGTCTTGCGGTTATACGTTTCCGATTTGACACCCCCGAGATCGGGCTTACCGGAGTATGTGGTCGGTACTAGTTTCGACCGACTGGGGTGACACCCAGCGACGTGCCATTGGCCAAAAGACCTCGGCGCCAGCTTTATGCGTTCAAAGTCTCGGTCCACATTGCCTACAACGAACGGTCCTTAATCGACAAGCCGAAATACTACAATCGAGACTCCATTCTCGGTGCAAATTACCCGACCGGGTCTCAATTCCAATACCATATCCCAATGGTTTCATCATATAACATCCTTGTTCATCAAATGCCCATTCGGGCTATCACTAGAGACTTGTCACATTTTGACTCAAAAGTCTAACTAATTTAGCATGGCTAAGCAATTCTAAGCATTTTTACCAAAACGGGTTATCAAGATAGATATCGAAATAATCAAGGGTTGGTAATGCATCAATAGGTTATCACACAACTCCTATCACCTAATGCGGTGTATAAAGCAAATGTGATATAAAGCTTTGTAAAAACACAAGGAATGTTTAAATGAACCGGGGCTGCCTCGTGTTGCGAGGAAAGTCGGTTCTGAAGAAAAAGATTGTCGAAGTCAAACTTGACATTATCCTTGTCGGCGGACGAATCTTCTCTCGAAGCTTGATCATCGCGAACCATATCAACACCTTCTCCAAAGCTTCATCAACACGATCCGACTCACTCTCGTATACTCTACACGTAGATGATGATGCATGCTTTAGCGTGATGGAATGGTAAACATGATGTTTGATGATGCATGAAATAATAAACATCTTAAGTACAACTTTCCTTCACGATAAAGTTGTAACCCAACAAAACCAACTTGTTGAACTACTCTACAAGATATCATCATCATTGCCTAAGGAGTTCTCAAGTACCATTTGATTGTGGTATGATCCAAGATTCACAAAACAATCCAAAGTCACACAAAAATCTAAGTCATTATACACTAAACATCACCTTTAACAATTAAATAAATAAAGCATAAAATAATAAATAAATTAACTTTCTTAAAATGGCTCCAAACTTTTTATACAGATAGATCATAGCATAAAACAGTTTCAAAATAATTTTCATGATTTTTGGATAAATAAAATAATTATTAAAAATCAAGGAAGATGCATTTTTCAATTAAAATTTGTATTTTTAAATCATGCCCAAACTATTTAAAATTCAAGTTTCATAATTTTCCTAGATAGTACATATGATGGGGAGACTACACAAAAATTTTCAGAATTTTTAAAGCTATATTTGAATTTCTATGATTTTCATAAAATCGAACACTATTCATTTCTAAGGAAAAATCATAAAACAAAAATTAAAGGAAACCGCCATTGGGCCGAAAACTGCCCGGCTCGGCCCAGCTGCCCAGCAGGCCGACCCAGACGCCAGGAGGCCGGCCCATGACGCCACCAGCGCCCGACCTTGCCGCCGGCGCGTTGGCCGGTGAACTCGCCCCGGCGAGGTCTACTGGCGACGCGGGGCGGTACATTGCAGACTCAGCGCGACCCCGCGGACACGATGACACCCTAAACTCGACACCTAAGGCACTTTGGGCTCCATTGCCGGGCGGACATGGCGGATCGGCGGCGCTCCGGGCGACACACGACACGGCGGTCGGAGGCATCTCCGACGACGGCAAGGGCAAAGAAGACCTCCAACGCACTCGGCCCGAACGCGATCGCACATTAAAATGAAAAGAACCCGGCTCCTACCGAAGCTCTCGCACGCTACAAGGTCGGACGGGCGAACTCCGCCCGAAAGGCGTTCAAACATCTTTGCACAATAGATGAAACCAAAGGCGTTGGCGTGATTGGTAGCTCACCACGCGGCATGATGCTCGCGGCGGGTTCGAGCGGGGGGATGGAGGAGCTAGGTCGTCGACGGAGAGGGCGACAACGGCTCGGGCCGAGGAAGATGGCGGTGTTCGATGTCCTCGATGATCGGCCCCAGACGAACCAACGAGCCGACCATGATCACGGATCAAGGTGAAGCTAAACGCGTACTAGAACCGCTCGAGGCTCACCGGGAGCACCGATGCCGGCGAGGTGGCTTGTGGCGGCGGCGCTCTGGCAGCGGAGAAGAAAAGCGGTCGGCGGCGATTCCGGCGGACTTGGGCGACGCGAGCGGGTGTAGGAGATGCACAACGGAATGCGGAGCTATTGGTACGGGGAATTTGGGCAGGCCGAGCTCGACGACGTCGGCGTTTCGCGGCGGATGTAGGAGCACCCGCAAAGGCAAGCAAGGAAGAAAAAGAAGAGGGCCGGCGGTCGTTCTTTGGCTTAAATAGGCAAAGAAGAAGGTGTCAAGATAGGCGGGCGACTTCACGAAGACGTCAGTGTGGTCGACTTCGCGGGAAGGCGCGAGAAAGCATGGCGACGGGGCGGCGGATGCCTACGCGACGCGTGGAGCGTAGGAAGAGAAAGAAAATCCCCCCTCCCCCTGCGGTTCTTGTAGCTCCAACCCTAACTTGCTGAATTTCCAAAATTACTTTTGATTTTTGAATAGAACTTGAAAATTGGCCAAAATAAAAAGTTTCTCCATTTTCAAAAATCTACACTTTTCATAAAAAAAACATTTTCAAATTCTGCCTCCAAATTGGACTTTTTTGAAATGGGGTCAAAAAGGAATAAGTTTGAATTCAAAATTACTTTTAAAAATACACAAAAACTTGAAAAACTTTGTACATATCTTTTGTTCATTAAGAAAAGATCTACAAACTAGCTTTTGGAAGTTTTGTTAAATTTTGCATGGATTTTAAAATAACGGAAAGGGGGTAAAACTAGGGTTTTGAAACTAGGGTTTCCGACAAAGGGGGTAACTTTCGGATTTTGATTCTTTTCGCGTCTTTTTTCGATCGACAACGTAACCAACTATAACTAAACTTATTTTTGTCCAATCCAAAGCTTAATCGGTAAATAACACTGGGTGTTACAAAGTGGACCCGACCTATGGGCGTTCGGTAACAACTTCGGTCGTCTCGGCGTTTTGGCGACTACGGCGGTCCACATCAAAGCCGTTATGCGGTGGAGCTTCTTTTGGCCATGGGTTCGAGTGCGAAATCACGGAGTCGGCGTTCTTCGACATCGAGTTTCTGGTTTTGCATGTTGGTTTGGACGGTTGTCCTCCGTATCTTTACGGTGTTCTGTATTTGTACTCTTCTATCTTGCTTAATTAATATACAGGTACATTTTATCAAAAAAAATTATAGAGAAAATATGAATTTATAACATCAAATAAATATATTATGAAAATATAATTAACAAGGAATCTAATCATACTTAGTTGATATCATAAATGTTATTATTTTATCATATAAATTTGGTCAAAGTTGAGATGCTTTCACTCTTAAAGATTCTTGTAACGAGATGCTCATAGTTTTAAATACAACCATATTTCAATCGCCCTATGACGTATATTGTTGTATCATCATGTTGATCCTTGCTACCATATCTACCATAATATCTCTAAAATTCCAAGCGCTTTGTTGTTTATTTCATCCGATTCACCAATCGGACCAACTTGTAGAAACCAAATATAAACAATGAGATGGCCCATAGTTTCCAACTCAACTCCGTTTCCACCAACACTAGGCTGTACTTTTGTTAGAAATGTCATGTAACAAAAGTTCTATTTCATGTCTAGTGGCTCAACATGTTCATTTTATGATACATTGGTTTCTGTTTTGGGTTTAAACATGCACAACCACTTTTTATTGTAGGTCATAGAATTTGAAAATGAAAGTAAAGAAGAAAGGATGTTTCATAACAACATATTGAGTATGAAAATTGATCTCGTTCGTTGGATACATGATAGAAGTATTGCTTGCAGCGTCATGCTATGCTACCACATCTATCCGACCGACCCCCACCTCTCTAAAAATCCAAATGCATTGTTCTTTCTCAAACATTTCACACAGTTCACCAATTAGACCGACTTCTAGAATCTATACAAAGGACAACAAGATTGACAAATAGTTTCCAACCCAACTTCATTTCGTACTTCTGTTAAAAATATCACATGGCAATGTTTTATTTCTTGTTAATTAGTTCTTTTCCACCATCCAACGTACATTAAAAACATGTTCTAGACATAAAAATAGTCACAATTAGCACATTTTTAAATCATCATATTTAATATATTATCTTCTGTAGGTACACTAAAATCACATGAGGAATTAAATACTAATCACTTTTATAACGACGATAGGTCTAATTTTAGCTATAAACATGCACCATACTGTTTTTGGCCACAAAACACTTGCACATAATCTGAATTTGCAAGCAAGGAAGAAAAACTGCCTTCTGGCCACATATTTGATGTGGATGTTGATCTCAATCATTGATATGCCATAGAGGTATTGTCACATTGTCTCATGTCTTGGCTACCACACACCTACCGGAAAGTGCTCTACAACTAAGTATTGTCACAACTAGCTATTTAATTTAAAAAGCTAATAGTAATCAATGCTTTCTTTTCAATTAGGAGCGCTAGATAATATCTAGCGGCTCAACATGTTCATTATATGATAGATTGTTTTTTTTTTTTTTTTTTTGGGGGGGGGGGTGTTTAAACATGCACCACCACATTTTATTGTAGGCCATAGAATTTGAATTTCATGTGAAGAAGAAAACATGTCTCATAACAACATATTTAGTGTGAAAATTGATCTTATGCACATGATAGAGATATTGTTGCAGCGTGATATCCTGCTACCACATCTATCTGACCGACCCCACCTCTCTAAAATTCCAAAGTGCACTGTTATTTCTTCTTGAACAATTCACACAATTCACCAATCAGACCAACTTCTAGAATCTATACCAAGGACAATGAGATGACAGAGTTTCCAACTCAACTCACACTTAGCCGTACTTCGGTTAAGAATATCACATAGCGAGAAGTTTTATTTCTTGCTCAAAACTAGTTATTTTCCACCATTCATGGATAACATGTTCTAGACTTAAAAATAGTCACAACTAACACAATTAAAACATGGTAATTAATATTTTTCTTTTGTAAGTGCATAAAATCATATAAAAAGAATCAAATACCGATCACATTTGTGACGGCACAACCGTTCTAATTTTAGGTGTAGACCAACACCACTCTGTTTTGGCTAGTTCATCACTTACATATCCTGTGGGACGCTTGTTCGGCTATTGACGTGGTAAAAGCTATCTGGGCCAGGCAGCGAGGCCCGTTCTGATTTGGGTGGCTATACCCACCTGGACAGCGTTTGTCAGCATATATAGGACCATCAAAACACGCACAAAATTTGAATTTGCAAGGAAGAAAAGACTGCGCCACATATTTCATGTGGATGTGATCTCAGCCGTTGATACGTGATAGAGGTATTGCCGCATCGTCTCCTCTCCTGTCTTGGCTACCACACCTACCCCCTGCTATCTTCTTCTTCTTCTCTCCTCTAAAAATCCAGAGGCTTCGGTCCCCTTCTCGAGCCTTTCGCCCAATTTCCCAATCGGACCAAACCCTAAAGAGAGATTCGATCGGAAATCTGGCATGGCAATGTCAGATCTCACAGCCACCGTGATCCCCAAGCCAGACGGGGCCGACGACGAGTCGGTGGAGATCCGGGAGGTGTGGGCGGACAACCTGGAGGAGGAGTTCGCGCTGATCCGCGACATCGTCGACGAGTTCCCCTTCGTCGCCATGGACACGGGAGTTCCCGGGCATCGTCTGCCGGCCCGTCGGCGCCTTCCGCTCCCCGCCGACTACAACTACGCCACCCTCAAGGCCAACGTCGACATGCTGCACCTCATCCAGCTCGGCCTCACCTTCTCCGATCCGCGTGGCGAGCTGCCGGCGCTCGGTGCCGGCCGCCGCCGCTGCGTCTGGCAGTTCAACTTCCGCGAGTTCGACGACGCGCGCGACATCTTCGCGTCCGACTCCATCGAGCTGCTCCGTCGCAGCGGCATCGACTTCCGCCGCAACGCCGAGCGCGGCGTCGATGCGCGCCAGTTCGCTGAGCTCCTCATGTCCTCCGGCGTCGTGCTCAACGATTCCGTATTCTGGGTCACCTTCCACGCAGGATACGACTTCGGATACCTACTCAAGATTCTCACCTGCAATAGCCTCCCAGACACACAAGCCGGCTTCTTTAAGCTTATGAAGATATATTTCCCGACTGTCTACGACATCAAGCATCTCATGAAGTTCTGCAACAGCCTGCACGGCGGGCTGAACAAGCTCGCTGAGCTGCTCGATGTGGAGCGCGTTGGGGAGTCTCATCAGGCTGGGTCCGATAGCCTGGTCACGTCCTGTGCATTCTGGAAGCTCAAGGATTCATTCTTCGCGGGCTCAACAGAGAAATATGCAGGTGTGCTGTACGGGCTCAATGCAGAGAATGGTGTTAGTGCCCATTGAGGGTTGTCACTCTCTTTGAATTTTAGCTCTGTGAATGGATTGATTTAGGACAGGAAGGGTGACAAGTGTGCAAGAGGGCTCACTGAAAGATCAAGTCTGTAGGTTAAGTCTGCCTCACTCATTTGGGTGTATTTGGGATGTAGTGTTCTTCGGTTGCTCATTATTGAAATAGTTATTTCTCTTCTCTCTTTCAGCCTTGCTTTTGCTCCCATTCTCTTTTCTATAAGCAAGATACTACACTCGATTAAACATACTAAAAGATGACCTCTGAGAATTAAGCCGTGGTACTTCCATTGTCACTGTTACACGTAGTCCAATTTAATTTTCTTTATCTTCATAGCAAAAGAATTGATATATGCTTTTAACATGAGAAGCTGATTGTCTCAGAAGAGTGATAGTGTAATACTAGCTTATATCTAAGCATTTGTGAATATAAACTTGCTATAAGAGAGAAAATGCCACCCACATTCACATGGTTATGCCTGAGGATAGCTCTCTAAGTTTCCCACAACAAAGAAACAGCGATATTAATCCATTACCTATACTTAGAGTACGCACATCACCCATTTCATTTTGAAGCTGCACTTTTTTGAGATACAGGATTCTTAATGTGTCTTGATTGAGAACTTCTAGTTTCAGTAATTATTTATGCAAGGCGCTTTCTATCTTTCCAGTATTATTCCATATGAGATGGAGCTATAATTCAGCAAAATCCCCAATAGCAGCTCGGAAAACTCATCACTTGATAGTTACTTATGACATGTCTCTTTCTTGTTTGCTAAGGGCTGCTTGGAAAGCTCATCACTTGATAGTTGCTTACGACATGTCTCTTTCTTGTTTGCTAAGGGCTTGTAGAATCTATTTATGAAATCTGACCTTCTGTCAGTGCCTAGTGCTGCAATTGACTTGTTGGAGTTCTTGTCTATGAAGTGTATCTTTACATGAGGACAATTACAGATAGCATTGTTTGAGGTTGAAATATTTGAGTAATTTAGAGTTCAACAACCCCCCTCCCTCTTGCAAAATTGGGGTTATTTTAATTATGTTCGTCAAACTTTTCTAATTTTGACCAAGTGTAAATATGCAGCCATGCACCATCTACAACATCAAATTTAGTATTGTTAAACCCACCATGAAAAAAATGTCTTGATATTGTATTTATTTGGTATTGCAAGTGTTGACAGATTTTTGTATAAACTTGGTAAAAAAAAATAGGAAGTTTGGCTTTGGACAAAACTAAAACGACCTACATTTTAGAATGGATGGAGTAAGTGGGTGTAACAAAAAAGTCCTCAGCCATTGAGATATTTATTGACGGTGATGCAAGTTTGCTTGTTCTTCATAAACTCACTTGGGTTTGGACATCTACTGCCAAAGTAGATGCGTTGTTGTATATCTGTGTGCTGATCATTCGAGCACTTTCAGGGCAATTTCATTGATAGATGCAATCTGTTTGTCTGCATTGTACATTCTGGTAGATGGTATCCTGTGGATAAAATAGTCTGATTCATTTGCCTGATTACTTTATAGATTCAACTTGAATTAGCCTGCATCTGGGCCAGGGCTGGTTGTCAAGGTTAGATCGTATAACTTTTTCTTGCTAAGCCTGAGCTCTTTATGTTGATTGTCATCTATTCTTGATTCGGCTGATATGGTTCACTTTAGCCTTTTGCCTATTCATGATTCCCTTGGATCTTGTAATGGTCACTAGTGATGATTGTACGCAGAGCAAGGTTACTGAATTGGCAGTAGGCACTATGCAAGATTGGTATTTAGTATTTACACCAGATCTGTAAAGCTCCATACATCGCACCTAATAGGTCATCATGAACTTCGATTTTTGCCCCTAGGATTTGCAAAACAGTCTCCTGGCGCCTGTCATTCTAATTATCTGAATACGTCACGAAAGGATACTTCAGTTGCACAAATAATAATATTAATAAATAAGCTTTAGATTCTTTTGGTTTTCTAAATGCCATATAATATATATTTTTTTTGAGATTACACAAACACAACGCAGATGCTCAACACGCACGCACACTCACCCCCTATGAACACACGTGCGCAAACCCTACCCCCTATGAGCACCTTCGAAGGACCGAGCGGCAAATCTTGAAGTTCGAAGTCACCACCGGGCGCCTCGCTATCGACGACGGGCGTCGCCTACCACTTAATGCACAAATAGGAAAATCACGAAATAAATCCAGGATAAAGTGTCGCACCCGGGATTTGAACTGCGGGTGGGAGCCCCCCAACCAATGGCCTTTGCCATTGCACCGTGAAACCCCTTGACAAATGCCATATAATATTGACTTGAGGAAGTAGTGTATCGATGTTAAGCTTTATATAAAAGATTAAAGGATATCAAAGTTAATCTCTGTGGAATACCAATGTTCAAGATGTCCTGAAATGGGCCCAATTCAAAACAAAAGCCCGGTGATAGCTGGGCCCGATCCACAAGTCGAGCTCAAGAGGCATATGACGGGGCGAGCTCTCCCCCCCGCCCGCGGTTTCGAAGCTCGCCCGACAAACATCCTTCCGTCTCGGATGAGCTCCTCCCAGCGAAGCAAGCTCCTCTCACCTCGAGTTCGAAATTTCGGCCGGCGGCGACCTTCCGCTCTCGAGCGAGCTCTAGCCGCAATAAGCTCTCCCACCCCACGCGAGCCCGAGCTTGGCTTACGAGCACTTCTCCGCCTCGGGACGAGCTCTTATGTCCGTCTGATTGTCGAGCGGACACCCGACAGGAAGCCCATACCGCGGCGCCGACCGATGGGCGCCGTAGCTACTTGCTGGGGGCTACGACCTGTGGCAAGATATCGCCAGGGGAACGAGATCTCTAGAGGCATGCGCAGGAGAGGTCTGCCGCCTGCACCCCAGCCGCCGAGCCGCGACAACCGCCGCGAGACAAACACGGCCTCGATGATATTTAACGAGCTCTCTTTGTCCACATGTTTTCTGCGACACGCCGTACCCACCTTTTCGTCGAGCGCCGCCGCGCAGATCTGGGAGCGGACAGTGGCGCGTGCCCGGCGGGTGATGGGACGTTTAGACGGCTGTTGCGGCGCTCGCGAGCTCGCTGCCCCTTCTCACCCGACCACCGAGCTCGGAGCTCGGCAACATAGCGTACATGGCGTCGGAATTCGAGCCGCCCCTATGCATTCTACGACCAGCGAGCAAAGACTACGACGTGCAGTGGCGACGGCACGCACACGCCCGGCGGTCCGGCGTGCCCCGCAACCCGCGCCTAATTGCTTTTTACTCCTTCAACTTTGTATTTCTTCTCCTTTTAGGTCCTCCTCCCGATGGCCTCCGGCACCCCCCTAGCAACTATAAAAGGGGCTCTTGGCCATCGGGAGGAGGCAAGCTCTCAAGCTTACAAGTCTTTAGCATACACACGCACTCACACATAGAGACCTGGGAGCTCATCTCCCTCTCTTGCCCGCTTGTACTCGCCCCGGTACGAGCATTTGAGCTCGGGTAGTGATCACCACTGGACTAGGGTGCACGATTTGCCCCGAACCAGTATACATCTTGTGTCATTGTCTCTAGAGCTAGGCCATCGTTGCACACATTAGCGGTCGATTCTTGTGACCGTGGTATTAGACCACGACAATCTCCAAATAACATTTCTCAAAAGCGAAAACAACAGGCTGGGTTCTTTGGCTCATCTATTTGCTAATTACAATGTAATTCTTAATTTGTTGTAAAAGTACTTCTGAGAATGAAACCAAAATTTGCAAATCACTTTGTTCAAAGCCAAAGCTGAAGCAAGTATTTGGGGACTGGACGTGGGAAATTCTCCTAGAACAATTCATTTTATTCAGGAGAGGTGTTACATGCAGATGTTATACATAGCAGCACACCAGCTTTTCGCGGATAGTAATTTAAGAACGAATAAGCAAGCTATATGCTTGTATTATAAAACTGGTTGACATTAATTACATGTGATGATTGGGGAATGTCGATTTATTAAGTTCTGATAGTCCAAAAGTTCAGGTGATCTTTGAGAAGCTGAAAGCATTCTTGTGTGCCGGTTTAGGTCATCAGGTTCAGGTGATACACTGATACCTTCACGTTCCACATTTTTCCAAATACACTATAAGATACCTAAGGAGATGGAGTTGTTCAGGTTTGCATGGCTGCAGGAACGCCAAACAGGGACTCCAGGAGCGCCTTTTCTGCATCTAATTTGCAGGTTCAACTTTGCCGCTCTTCACTTAGCAGGGTTTTTTTTTTTGACCAAGGAACCCCCATTTCCATTATCAGATAACGGAAATACATGGTTTAGAGTTTGAATCCTGAAGACAAACAACAGAAACTAAAGAGAACAATGAGCATTACAACAAGGGTCGAACTATAGAAAGAAACTGCAAGGACACCCTGCCATCAAGCCTACAAAAGTGACAGGAATGAAGCCAATCAGGAGCCAAACAGACGGCTGGACGCACAGCCACCAAAATCATCTGATATCTTTCTTCACTTAGCAGATCTAATTGACAAAGAATGGATGCTGATATCATTTGACTAGTGATTGCCTGTTCCAGTTAACGACTATCCATTGCATGTGATATCTATCTTGCTAGCAAGTATGATCAACCAGTCCATTTCTTCGTCCGTAACAATCTGATCTTTTGCAATCATCTCAAGGATATTCGGTGGCACGACATCCACATTGATATATGCTCGAATCAATGACTTGTAAAGGGGTAAGCTTGTCAAATTAAATCTCTGGAGAACCTTAATGTATCGATATGCATCGTCGGCACTTCCTTGCTCCTCAAAATGTTTTCCAATTGCCTCCATCAATTCAAGTGGAGGTCTAAAATGGCAGCTCTTCAACAGAGACAAACCTTTCTTCATGCAACCAACAGCTTTGTCCATCTGCCTACTCTGAACATAACCCTCCATCAATATCTCCCATGTCTTGTAATTTGGACACGCTCCTTTCTCTAGCATGTGGAGGTGGAGCCTCTCAGCCTTTTCAATCCACCTGTTCCTCACATAAGCACCGAGAAGAACATTTGAAACCCTCACATCATGCTTCCTGCACCCTGATTCCCAGCTTCCAAAGATCCACTCGGCTTGGCTGATGTCCCCAACTTTTATTGAACATAACATAGCAGTCATGTAGTTTGTAGAGGGGATTCTACCTGGCACACCTTTACTAGCCTCCCACAATCTCATAACTCCATCTCTATCATTCAGAGCAGCATAACATGTCATTACAAAGGAGTATCCTAAGCGTCCTGTTGGTGACAGTTTTGTTTCAGCTTTCCTAAGGCAAGCTTGCGCTTTAGTGTTCAGTCCATTCTTCCTGAAAATGTTGGCTAATGTGCAGTATGTGCTCCAACCAACCTCGACCGTCTCATCATTCAACATCTCCTGGAACACTGATTGTACCGGGGCAACACTAGAGACTTCGGCACAAGCATCCATCCAAAGGTTGTAGGAGAGAACATTTCTGGGAATGTTATTCCGTTTCATGAGGTCAATTACACTAAGTACCTTCTCATACTGACAGGTTGCAACATAGAGCTTCATGATTTCATTGAAAGAGTGAGGATCAACGGGCAACCCATGACTCTGCAACTGAGCCATGAAGGTTTCAGCCTTCTGCACATTTCTTTCTGTAACATAGCAGTGGAGGAGAGGGAAGGATGCGGCTTGTCTGTCAGCAGGGCTCTGTAGTTTGTTGTAGTATTCCTCAGCTTGAGAAGTACCGTAAGCTTTAGCAATCAAGTCCAGTCTTGCTGCATGATCCCATGATGATAGTCGACGGGAGTTGCACGATTCCATCCAAGAGAAAATCTGTTGCACAATGTAACTTCGTTTAGCCAGTGTAGACTGTAACAATATGCTATGGAACATAGTATCAACACTATGCAATAAAAAAATAAAAATAAATCGAGTTTATAACGTGTATGTGTGTAATAATCAACTCAGAAAAAAAAAAACCCTCCAGATCAGACTTCACTTGCATTCCGAAGGCCAAGAATGCAAGCATGATCCCAGTTGTCTATAGCAAGGAGCAGCAATAGTTTCACGGAACTCCCATTCCTCGTTCGTTTTACCCACCTCAAATGACACAGCAACAGTCAGTGCGTCGACAAAAAACTGAGCCAGGAGAACCCAAAAGTTCGACTACTCACCTCGAGGGCGTGCTCGTAGCGGCGCGCGCGCCGGAGCTTCTCGACTGCGTGCCGGAGCTCCGGCTGCGAGACCTGGACGCGCTCCCGGACCCATCTCTCGACGGCAGCTGCGGCGTCCCCGCGCGGCGAGCCGAAGCGGAGCCGGAGCAGGCGCCGTGAGAGGAGGCCACTCTCGTCCTCGCGGACCCGGCCGGCCGCGGGAGGCGCGGAGATGGTTGAGGAGGAGGAGAAGGCGGAGGAGGGAGGGGCTTAGGGTTTGTTGGCGTGTCGAGGCGGAGGAGGCCGGCGGCGGTGAGGCGCGAGCGCGCGGCAGCCGCAGCGGCAGCGGCCATCGCCCGTGGGCCTGGTTTGTCGTGGACTCGTGGGCTTTTTGCCTTGTGTGGGTTCGGCAGCAGCTGAGCAAATCTCCCAATTTGTTTTGAACTTTTTAATTTGTTTATTTATTTATTTATTACATTATACTCCGCTGGTTTAGGTAGGCCGTAACCCGTAAGTGTTTGACACTCAAATTTGTTTTTAATTCAAATCTCCCAATTGCACGATGTAACTTTGTTTAGCCAGTGTACCCAGTAATATGCTACGGAATATCCTATATCAATGCAGTCAATAACAATATAACATAACAGCCAAGCTGCTAAACCTTCGTATCCCAAACTTCAGGGTCCCCATTGCTATCGATTCTTTAACAAATCAGTTCCACATAATTTACAATAAAAATAAAAAAATAAAATAAAACGAATTTATCAAATGTATGTGTGTAATAATCAGCTCAAGAAAAAAAAACACCAGATCAGAGATCAGACTACACTTGCAATGCAAAAGCGAAGAATGCAAAAATGATTCCAATTGTCTATAGCAAGGGGCAGCAATAGTGTCACTGAACTCCCATTCCTCGTCCGTTTTATTAGACAAGGTCCGTTTTATTAGACAAGGTACAGTAACTGAATTATCCATATCGAACACCATACAAAGTTACAAACAACCACTGGCCCTTTACTCCTTGAGCATCACTGTTGGCTACAACATTGTTGGGCACTTGGCATTGAGAAACTCCTTGAGCGTCCGTGCAGCCTTCTGACCGCCCATTAGCTCTGCCAATCTTTCCACTGGAAGCAGGGCCAGCTCGGCCAAGCTAATGCATCCATCCATGATTGCTCGGTAGTTGGAATCTGTCACCCCAGGGAGCCTTCTTAAGAACTCAATGCCTGATGTGTTATAATTTTCAGACCTATAGACCCCCCAAAAAAAAAACTTGCATCAAATTTGGGCTTACTCCCCTCTGGTTTTGTACGAGGTGCATGACTTACCTCACATAATCCTCCACAACTCCATCTTCAGAGGGCACGCCAACTCTTGTTGCTTTTTTCTCATCAGGTTCATCCTGGTTTGTTTTCAGTGACAAAAACATTTCTGCTGTAGCATGCAAGCTGCGTGACCAGATTATGCGAAGCCGAGGAAAATGCAGCACTAGCAGCGAAAGCTTTGAGATAATGTTGGTTGGAGAGACATCATCCCCGATCTCATTTGCAGACTGTAAAAGAATGAGAGGCCAGGTAGAACAATGAGGTGAATTTTTCCCCCTGGGCAGGAGAGGGGGGGGGATGTGCGGATACCTGAAAGGAAAAACTCTTATCTTGTGAAAACTCAATGAGGAGAACCGGGATCTTATAGTAACGTGCCATTGTCTCAACCTGATTGTACAGACGACCAGAAGCAAAGCTTTGGAACAAGTCTGCGATACTTTTCCGTTCAACACAGATCAAAGGAGAGAGAACATAGTCACCAACTTCAAGGGTGACCGGTACTATTCGGATACCTTTCTGATGCAATACATTTGGAAGGCTGCACATGAACTCTCTCATGTCTACAATAACCTAGAAAATTGTAGCAGTAAATTTTTTAGCAATCCAGCAAATAGAAACAAAGCCCTTGCCCACTAACAATATGATCATAAGCATCACCTGCATCTCCTTCTCAGGTGCCTTTTTACCACCTACCTTTCTTGTAATTGAGTTCTGACATAAAAGAGGTTCTGGTTCATTTGCAACAGTTGGTCCAATGCAACGGCCATCCTAAACAAAAAAGATAGATGTATTTCATGTCAGGAAAGTATGACAGCAATTTGGCCTGCATATGGCTGATTGTGATTGAGCTAAAATAAACACATGATACTGGGCATATGAACCCACATGTAGATTCATAGACAGGTGCAAAGGCCATTTGACTAAGCATTGTGTAGGATGCAGTAACCACTTTGCTAAGGTCAGACTGAAATTACAATTTTAGTTACAGAGTGAAACACCACCTGATCAACAGGTATCATCATCAGGGACTTCTGTCTGATCAAAGATTCAAATGCTTCATTTTCCGTCGAATGCTGGACTCAAATTTTTGCACCTCAGTGGAATCTTCATAAAAAAAGGAAGTAAACTTTTAACTTCCTTGATGAGTTTTCTGCCTTGTAAACTTCAATTTCTCTTACAAAGGTAATATCTGGATGATAAGCAATAATAACAGATGGCTTTCATACATCAAGCACATGCTGGTCACTGTCTAGAGCATGAAACTGCACAGGAGGTAGTGGCATGCTGTTTGCCAAGTTTCCAAAAGCAGATGAATGGTTAAATTTATCGTTAGAAGTAGAGGCTGACATGAAAGCATCATATATGGATGACCTAGAAGCATCAATCTCAGCCTGTTCATCTGTTTTGCCTGATTACCTTCAGAATCCAGATCAGTAGCTTGGCTATTGTCATTTCCCCCCCTTTTTTTTGTCGATTACTTGCTTGTCTCTTTGAAGTGGTTTTCTTTGCTTTACCCTTTGCTAGCCCCTTCTTGCTGCAGCTGCTATTTGAGCCACCATCGACATCTGCTTCATTTGATATATTTCTTAATTCAGAGGCAGCGGCAAGTAAGGCATTAGTTTCGAAGTTTGCTAATGCTAACTGGACCTGCACTCTCACTAGGTCCCATTTGAACTTCACCATCCAGGACACCAACCCCTTTTAGTTGCTCAGATTTTCTCTTGTTCTTCTTATTCAATCCATGCAGCTCAGCTTTCCCAATCAAATACTTCTCCCACTCTTCTCGCATAACCTTATTGAAAACAAGTCAGCATTACAAAGGATTTACAGGGTTTCATGTTCATAATCTTAAAAACAAGCTTGCATTCAACATGGAAGAAAGACACTTGTGCAAACACACATGACAAGTTCATAGCAATAGAATAGTGTTATATGGATTGATGCTGACTTCATTTAACACTCGAACAATTACCTGACAGGGGCCTTTTAATATGCATTCCTGCAGCTGCAAGCGTGTGCGCTCATCTTTACATGTTACCAAAACTATGTCACTTTCATCACTTTTGTCTTCATCATGCACATTCCCGGCATCGCTCTTCATCTGTTCTTCTGCTATCTCTTGCAACAATTCCTGCAAGCTTTAAAGCAGTCAACTCAAAGGAAAAATAAATTTCTTGATGATAATACTCATATTATCTGATAATTCGGGATGAAGGTTGCTAGTTTGCTACAAGAATGAGACAAAAAACAGAGAAATAGTAAAGTATTAGCATTTAGCACAACAAACAATAGTTGGATACATATGCTACACACACCACGTTTGGTAAAATACAAAAGTCTTCATCAATTACATTGTAATATAAAATAGATTGGAGCAGACTGTTCTTGCATACAATGCATAAAGCAAATATTCAGTGCTGAAGACTGCAGGGCCTTAAAGAGAACTGAATGAAACAAAAACCAAATCACTGACCCATAACACTTTCCATTTCGGTGCCTCTTCCAAAACCTCTTCCAATACAATGCCCACATCAGTATTAGCCTTCTGAGTGTTGTCCCTAGCTACAGTGGAGTCTTCATTTTCTGCAGTAAAAAGGTACTTGTTACACTAAAATTCTTCAGGAAAAGCATATACCTGCAAATGAAGGGGCCAAGAGCCGCTACCGGTTTCTTTTCCTTTCATGGTAGTATTATGTGCCACTTTCCTCTTCTTTTTTTTTTGACAACCACTTTCCTCTTCTTTGTTGGTGTGCCCTTATTATCTGTGCTAACCTTAACACCATCTGTTCTCACTGCCTGGTAAACACGCCTTTTTGCAAGCTCAAATATCTTATGGCTTGAGTCAGCAAGTATCCAAACTGATTGCACACCTTCTGACACCCTCAATGTGTCAAGGTACTTCAAGTATGTAACAGCGTCGTACCTACGTGTCCAGTAAAGAACATAAGAGGGTGCCTAGTTTTCCTAGCTACTTGTATAATTCTCATAACTGACTCAGAGTCAGCAGAACATTTATATAAGCAAAAACATGAAAAAAGGTGGTAGGAATGGGGATGTGATCACTGAGAGGAAAACATTTACCTGAATTACCTGACGAGGTAATCAAGCAGTTTGCGTAGTGTCCTGAGGTCAGCCACAAGCTGCTTTGTCATCTTCCCAAGAGTGCCAGATGGGGACGATCTCATCGAAAGACTTGAAGAGGCCATTGTCGACGGTGAGGTCCTCAACATCCACCTTGTTGGTGCGCCTAAGCTCCTTGAGGCAAGCGTCCATGGTAGCGAGGGTGGCAGCCTGGATACCCTTCATGGGCGGTGTCATGGGAACGCGAACGTCTACGACGTCAGGCGGGGGCGCGTTCCAGGTCGGCTGCGGCGAGAACATGGAAGCGGGGCCAGAGGTGGAGGCGACGGACGTAGAGGCTCTTCATGGTACGCTCGGCCTTGGAGAAACCGGCGACCATGGCATGGGGGCAGTCGGAGAAGGCGTAAACGGGGAGGAGATTGCGTTGACGGAGGAGCCGGGCGATGAAGGCAACGGAGGAGGTATCGGTGGAGCGGTGGGCGGAGAGGAGGAGGAGGGCCCGGACGCCGGAGGGGAGGAGGCGGGAGGTGACGAGGTCGGCGGCGAGGGCGCGGGGGAGGAACAGAGCAGCGCCAGAGGCGTAGAGGGAGGCGCGCCGCTGCGCGGGGAGGTCAGGGGGCACGTCGTGAACCTGCAGCTTGTCTTGGAGGTGGCGGCGGATCCGGACCTTGAGGGATCGGGGGCGGAGAGGACGAGGAGGCATCCTCCCCCCTGCCGCGTCGCCGGGGGTCCGGTGGAGATGGAGGAGGAGGGCAGCGGCAAGGGAGGCGAGAGGGAGACCCGAGGAGAGCACCACCAGACCTCCGTTCGGATCCTCCACCAGGTCCGCGACTACCTGCTCCTCGAACGCAAAGCATCACCGCCGCCGCCAAGAACGTGACGCCGCGACGGCCTTCGCCTTCTTCTCCGGCGAGTCAGGCGATGAGAAACGATGATAGGGTCACTGGGCTTGTGCTCAAGGGGCCGTAGGCCATCTTAAGTCGGCCCGCGATTAGTGGACCCTCTAGTTGTCCTTAGGAAAGGATTGCAGCCCCCCATAAAGGCACAAAATGCGAATTGGCCAGTAGTCGATGAATTGCGACGGTCCCAAATGGGACCGATCTACCTCGGTTTCAAATCCCGGTCTTCGCAGACTTTTTTGGGAATTTTCCAAGAAATTTTCCCGCGATTTTCGTTATGCTTTAAGTGGTAGCGGCGTTCGACGCCGGCGACGACGTAGTCGCCTACGGTGACTTCGAGAATCTCCGGATCTGCCGGCCGCCCAGCCCTTCAGGTGCTCATAGGGGTAGGGTTTGCGTCGTGTGTGTTCATAGGGGTGAGTGTGCGTGCGTGTTGTGAGTGTCTGCGTTGTACTGTGTCATTTTCAAAAAATAAAGGCACAAAAATTCGCGTAAACACGGCCCGATTTAGCAAATCAACATTAGCTTGAAGAATCCAGATATCTTACTGCTAGCACATTACACATAGAACTAGAACAGACCTCGTAGGTACTGCATTTTCTTGGCTGTGAGCAGCATAGATAGGCTCACAGCTACAATTTTACCTAAGATTATTAACTAGCTGCACAGCATACAATGAGAGATGAACACAGATGCAGATGTGGAAGGTGGCCATCATATGCAGGCACCCAGGAGTAGAAGTCGCATCCCAGGTCATCGCTGAAGGAAGTTTCGTCCTTCTCCTGCAAGGTGATCAGCACTGTTGTTAGATGAAATGTTTGAGAGAGAAAAAGGTTTGCAGGTACTCCTTTCTTTCGTCAGAAGGCGAACCCTACACAAGTAGTTGGGAAACATAACAAGAGCCTCCTTACCACTTTGATTATGGAGTTGAGGAGGCCGTCGAAGCTGCAGCTGCTAGAGCTAAGCTCGCTATGGACCTTAGGGAAGCTCAAATCTGACATGCTCTTTGGAGTCGCTGTGTCTCCAGTAATAAACATGTCGATCCTCGCCTGTTGAGCAGCTGTTGAAGCACTTCCTGTTGTCTGTCCAACCACTGTGCCACCAAGGTTTCCGTTATGCGGTCTTTGGATCATGGGATGATGACTTCCGATAAGATTCGGTGGTTGAGAGGTCGGCAAACAAGTCCATGTCAGCTTGGGATTCAACAGATTGTCTGTGTTCCTTCCATCCATGCTCTGTCTCAAATTGCTTCCACCACCAAAATTCAAGTATTTTTGGTTTGGCACGGTGTCTGGAGACAAAAGTATCACACTACTAAAGGAGCTAGCTCCCACTTTGTTGTCTCTTGCTACCCTGAGGTCATTGGAGGGGCAAATATTTGTACCTCCAGAGGATGTAGCACCCAACTCAGCTACGCCATTACTGCAAAACGAGCCATTCATTGGCGATGCACTGGTAGAAAAGGCAGACAATGAAACAACCCTCTGTTGGGATGCACAAGAATCCATCAGATTGGAGGAAATTCCAACAGTGCCTTCAAGACGATCTGAACTTGCAGATGAAGATGGCTGGATAACAACTTTGTCTTGTCTACATTCAACAAGGCCTTGCTGGAGCAATTGACTATTTGTGACGCTTTGGAGTGTGCGAGGCACACCATTATTAGCCCGCCCACTCACAGAAAGGATAGCAGATAGATCATCAGTTTCTTCATGTATCCACTTTTGTGGCAGCTGGACCTGCCCAACTGAAGTTGTCAAACCTTGTGCCAAATTTCCTTGTCGGCTAGTAGTCCCTGGTAAGCTAAGGTGATATTTACTCGGATTGTCAATGGAATGACTTATTGTGGAATTGCCGGTTGCAATGTGAATTGGCCTGGAAGCAGACATCCCTTGAATCCCAAATGGTGTAGGATTATTTCTATTTAACAACCCCTGTTGACTAAATGATGGCAGAACTGCTGAAGAGGCAAAAGATTGATAATCCTGGAGTCCTTCAAATGCACCCATCCGCATAAAAAGGGGTCATTGCCTCCCAAGGCAGCAACAAAGCTAGCCTGTTGCGATGCCACAACACTTAACCGTTTAAGATAGAGTCTATACTTCTGCATGGCACACAAAAGCAAACAGTTTAGGTGTGTATATGATGTCTAACTCCCATTTAGTTTGTTTAGTATTGGACATGTACAGTAACAAGAGGGCCAATTTTGCATAAGATATATGATTGCTGAGTCCTTTTCAGATTCACTATGTATGCAAGATGTGGTATTGTAGTCCAAATCATTACACGATAAACTGAAAATAGAGCCATGGAACAAACTATGTGTCCTTTGTTCCACATTTATAAGACTGATCAGCAAAAAAAAACCCCAAAGAACTTCAACCAATAAATCTATGCACTTGTCACGTATTCCCACTGTATAATATGCCTAAAACAGGTATGTCTTCGCTTAATCAGGGGTGAGGTGGCTTTCTTCTAGCAGTTCACAGTAATAATGTGTGAGCAAACAATCTACTAGAACTTTTTCATGCTCGAAAGCTCTAGGACACTTGCATATTTTTACATAGCCTAATGCCAAGTAGCTTGAAAACTTAAGCTACACATCTTCTGACCAGTGGAAACTAAAAATTTAATGCTATCCTTATACACGTACTGGTGAACCACTACTGAACACCACAATACTTAGAGTTGCCAGTACTTGCTAAACTGAACGAAGTGGGGTTAAGTTGTGTCTTGCCTGCAGGTGACTTGCAACATTTTCCCTGGTGAGTCTCTCAACATTCATGAGCTCAAGTATCCTTTTTGGCACAGCTTCTGCACCAACAGAAAAGATTAGGCTGTAGAATGAACCATGGTGAATAACTTAGCAGCAGCAAAGCTGAAAAAGAACAGCAGGTGCAAGTGGGACTCACTGTCAATTCCTAGATGATTGACAGCGGCAACAAATTTTCGGTGTAGTTCAACTGACCAAACAACCCTTGGTTTCTTTGGAGCTGAAGGATCATCGTTCTCTTGGCCATTACTATCTTCTCCTTCATCTTCCTCTTCACTATGATATTCCTTCCTCTTCTTGCTGGGCCTCCCACTCTGGTCAGGTGTCCCAGCTGCAATTTGGCTGTGTACAAGATCAAAATCTGCATTTGATGGTCTATTGCACTCCTCATAGCCATCAGTGTTAGCACGCTCACAGTTACTGAATTTCCTCCTAACAACATGCTGCCAGATATTCCTAAGCTCTTCCAGCCGAACAGGCTTTAAGAGATAGTCACAGGCGCCATGTGTGATCCCCTTCATTACAGTTTTTGTTTCTCCATTCACCGATAACACTGCATGGATAATGACTAGTTAATATTCAAAGTTTTGCACTCCTCTAATAGGCTTAAGGTTTGTTGTATGGCATGGATGCTTTGAAGATAGTATAAGAATATCCTTAAATAAAAGCTGCATATTACGATCAACAACAGTGAGAGTCAGCCACCAGTAAGATCTAGCATTTTGGACTTACTAATGACAGGGAGGTCCATTTCAAGCCCCACAAGCTCCAGAAGCTTAAATCCATCCATGTCTGGCATGTGCACATCACTGATAACAAGATCAAACAAATCCCTGTTTTGCCTTAGCATGCTCAAGGCAACAATAGCCTGATTCGTCGTTGTCACTGCAAATATCAAAGAATCCGTCTTACAGGTGAGTAGCTGTAGCAAAAGCCAGAACAAGCATCTTCTTGTACATACTGCAAGAGAAACTACCAAGCTACTTGCAGTAAAAGCCCCCCAAAAATGCAGCATTCAGTTACATGGTGATAGTGAGGTCATCAGTTCAGTGCTTAACTACAGTATTTTGACCATTTGTTGTGAACAAATATGTAGCTGGGGAAGAATTTACACATGATAAGTAAATATATACCTGAAACAGCTAGTATAACTACTGTCCACAATAACTTGTTTTTGTTTTTTAGCTACTCACTCAGGAAGCAGATAATTCATGAAAAATAGAAATCTAACAACACTGAAGCAGAAATATACTAGCAGGCCGCAAAACGAAAATAACATTGCTGCCGCCGTGGCGGCGCGCGCAGAAATGCTTTACCATGATACTGGCAGCGGCGCAGGAGGTTCTCGAGCACCTTGAGGCAGACGGGGTCGTCGTCGTCCACGGCGAGGACCCGCATGCCGACGGGAACTGGTCCCTGACCCTCCCCACGGCAGCATTTCTCTCATCTAGCCTCATCCCAATCTCGACCTGATGGATTCACGGCGCAAGAACACGCTGCAGTTGTTGCTCCCAGCAGAACAGAACAGAGCAGAGCAGAGAAGCAGCAGGTGAGCCGAGGAAGCAAAGCCGGCCAAGAGGACAAAGGTCCTGTGGTTGGCACGCACCAATCCTATCAAGAAATTGGGCTCCTAGCAAGCTAGCAGTAGCGGCACCACCACGCACAAGCTAGGAGCGAGATGTGGACGGCAGGGAGGACGATGAAGGCCTCCCGATCCCCAGCAAGGAATAGGGATTGTGGGGAGGGGAAGAAGGCAAGCAGAACCAACCCAACTGTAGCTGAAAAGAGGAAAAGGAGCTGGGTGGTGGCGACTGGCGAGCCGGCCCGGGATGATGAGAGGAGAGGAGAGGAAAGCAAGCGGCACGGCAGCCGGTGGATTTGGACGAGGGTGGGGATGCAGGTCAGGTTCACGACCAAACCCACCAGCAGCACCCCATCATTATTGGAGCAAAGATGTGGGAAAGCAAAAATAGAGAGATGGAGATGGAGATGGAGATGGAGGGCAGGCCAAAACAAAAGAGATGTGCAGGAAAGCAAGCAAAGGAGCTGAAAAGCAGGCAGAGATGGCGACTGTTGCAGATGAACCAAGCCACCTCCTGTCGTATTTCCCACACACACAAGCAAGCTCAGCTCAGCTCAGCAGCCACTAGAGTCCAAGTCCACACCAGGCCCTCCGTCTCTTCTCCAGCGGGCGCCAGCATCGGGTCGGATATGGATGGAGAGAATGTCTACGACTGCAAGAGGCACGGCACGGGTTTTTGGGCGGGCATCCATCCTCCTCCTCCCATGGCTGATCTGATCGATATATGTGGGTCAAGACGGAGGCAAGTGCGAGTGGGCCCCGCCCATGCACAAGCGTTCAACTCTCATGATACAGGCGTGACGACGTGAGTGATTCCCTCTGCGTCGTCGTGCAGTGAAATCCTAAGCGATACGTACGACGTCAAAGCGCTCGGTAATTCTCTAGTGGCGTGCTACTGCTACCTTACCTCTAGTGAAACTGTCAAAGCCTTCGCTCTCTCTCTCTCTTTCTGTGGAATTATACCACGGCTCCGTGATAGTAAGCAACAAGACCATGTGATGGGTGAAAACGAAGGTAATCATAGTTTAGATACATAGTATCGGACATCATTGCGTGCGTCATCACTGGCTGCCGTTGTTTTGCTGGAGCAGTAGTATACGGAGTAGACTACTGGTGCTTTCTCACGTGCTTTGTTGTTTTGTGAATGGTGCGGCATGCATGGCATCAAGGCTCTGCCGCGTGTACGTAGCACAGCACAAAAAAAACGATGCGACGGAACGGAGCAGGAGGTGATGACGCGTTGACATGGAGAGCTACTGAGCTACTTCCTCCGTCCGCAAATATCTTGACGTTTACACCTAGGTTCCAGGCGCGTAGCTCAATGCACCTGTAAGATTACTAAAATGCCCCTAGAAAGAGGATCTGACATATACCGTAACCGTCACAGCCACAGCTGAGATAGTACTCCTACAGAAGCTTGCAGTGGCACACCGGAGCCTTGGCGAAGCAACGAGAACGCGGCAGCATGCTGCAAGCCGCTCAGAAGTCAATTTTTTAATGCCCTCCGTGGCTTAGGGCCTGCTTGGATCACGGCCAGAGTTGGCCCCGCCACAGCCACGCCCGCCACAGCTGTGGCGACCAAATCGTTCGCTGCCGCCTCGCCACAAACTCCGACAAAAACTGCACGCTACATGACAACATGTAGGAGCAAGACGACAGACCAAAGCACGATGGCGGCCAAACCTGATGCATTAACCAAACAGCAGTGTGCCAGGCGGTGGCCGCCACAATGAAGGCGAGGCGGATGGTGGCGCCATCCAAACAGACCCTTAGTCGTTGGTGTACAGGCTCTAGAGTACTCCTGCTATGCACCGAACTTTGTGCAAGTGACAAGTTATTCTCGGAAAAATTTTGAACCGCATACATGAAGTTAATCATGGACGGAGGGAGTAGCATACGTACGACGCGGCCGTGTTGTCAGTCACCAGAACGGAGTAGGAGTAGTTGTGCCTGCTAGGACGGATCGGACATGGGAGGTGGTGGACGATCGATGGAACCACGTACGTTCGTCCAGTACACGTCTGCTAATTAACACCGTCGCCAGCGCGCGGTAGCCATGCTACGCTATACGTAAGCGTATACTCCTACTAATACAGTAGGTATGTAGTACTAGTACTAGTGTGTTACTCACAGGGTCGTCACAAACTGATTATAATTATCTCGCCTACATGCGTGCGGCCGTACGTGTGGTGGGGGCCCTGCTACAGTGCTACCCTAGATGCAAACGCGTAACGTACAGATAGACGTGCGTGCGTGCGGCTGCTTACAGTAGTGTACTATAGTACACACCGACTACACCACACGGCCGGTTGCTCGCCACCCAACAGAGAACAGAGAGCTGCTGCATGCGCGCAACGAGAGTGGAGACTGGAGACAGAGTACTGTAGGTACGCGCATGCTCTCGCGCGTGCACGTCTCCTATAGTCGTACTATGTTGTATATACACGCGGCTACGCATTTGCAGCCCGGCCGGGGGTGATTACTGATAGTAGTAGTAATAATTAACCAGGTAGTAGGTTTTAAATGACCAATCGAGCATGAATGCATGCATGCGATCGATACGACGGCGGGCACTTAACGGCCATTCAAGGCGGCGCTACGGCCGGCCGGCCGGCGAGGCGACGATTCGATCTCGCCGTCCCACCCGTGCCGGGGATCCCGTATTGATTGCCCTTGCCCACGTAGGCTCCGGCGAACCTCCGAGTCGTAGCGTCCGTCCGTCGTTTCCCGCGCTCGGCCTGGGATCGGACCCGCGGCTGCACATGGGCGGTTGCCGGTGCACGGGGAGGCGAGATGACCCACGGCAGATTCGTTCCTGTGTCATTGTTTTTTGTTTTTTTTTGGGGGTTCGTGTGTCATTGACTCATTGTTGTGTGGGTTCTGTGGGGGATGATTGATTGATAAATGGGCCGAGATCGAGCATTACTTCCACGGACGGACGGGGCCGCATGATGTTGGGCGTGGGATTGCGTTCTTGGGCGGGCCCGCTTCAGGGTAGCCCCTCCCGACCTCCGTCCCGTCCATGTCCGCCGTCGGTACCGCGTGCGGCGGCGCTGAAACGCACCACGCGGCCGTCAGATCCACCGGTCTGCACCGAGGGTCGACGATTTACTGTTAGTCACTCACTAGTCAGCGTTTAGTTTGCCACATCGTCGTCCATCGACACTGTTTACAAGTCGCTGGTTACTTACACTACTTGCACCGATGTCACACTGCGCCCGCCACGACAGCTAGCGACATATTACTGCACCCTCCGTCCAGAATAAGTCTGCGGATTCGACTTTTATCAACTTGTTTCACCATTCGCCTTATTTTAAAAAATTTAATAAATAAAAAATTATTTTATCATAACATAAAAATATCTCTAATAATAAATTAAGTCATAACAAAATGAGTAATATTTATTAAAACTTTTTAAATAAGGCGAATGAATTGAATAAGAATGATAAAAAGTCAAAGAAGTGCACTTATATGTGGACGGAGGGTGTAGGTTGTTTCCTTTTTCCCTCTGGATCCCGGTCAAATTACTGTATTGTGCTCGTCAGATGTTACTGCAGCGCGGTACGGGGGCGTACAATATTATTGACTCCGCTCACTGCTGATCCAGGTACTCTCAGTCCGGCTGCCAGCTCATACTAATAAACTAGTAAAGCATTATATTCTCTCAACAGTCTAGAAACAAGGAACAAGGTACGTCGAAGGGTAGTTGAGTCTTTTCATGTTCCGTAATAGCCGCTAGTTAACTGTTTAATACACCCACACTGTTTAAGGGCCCATTTGTTTCCGCTCTGTGGACAGCTTTGCGAGCGGCTTCACAGATTCGTCAGCCAAACGACCCGCTTTGTGGACAGCTTCCTTCTCGGCTTCCTGCAAATCACGCCGAGACATCGATCGCCGTCCATGCGGTGAAGCTGCCAAATTGGAGCTTCCTCCCGCTCTCTGTCCCCATATTAAAAAGCTGGTGGGGAGCTGTTATCTAATAAAACAGCTTAGCTAGTGAAGCTAAGTTGTGCCAAACAAGCTCTAAAATGACTAACGAGTATTAAACATGTCATATATCCCACACGGTACCCAGCTATTTTTATCATTGCAACGCCCTTTGATTCAAGAGTTGAGACTTCTCAGTAGGTTTTGATGATAAGGATCGACTTGCGGAAGGGCATGTGGTGGTGATGATTGGACAAAACTAGAATCACTCAGGAATCACTCAACAAAATCAACTAATACCTAAGATGCATGTTTAGTTCAGATAACATATCATCGTCAACTCCCCTTCAAAATGATACTAGGTGCATCCTTCCTCACTATGCACAAGTAAAAAGCAAGTGGAAGATCGATCGATCATCTAGGTAGATACCAACTGCCTGAGCAACTTCCACTAACATAACCATAACTACTACTCCAGCTGAAAAGTTCAAATGACGCACCGTTTATTGCGTTGGAAACTAAACAAATACACATTTCAATGATATAGTACAAATATGATTGTTAAAATCATAAATATTAGTGCTAGCTAGGCATGAATTACTGGACTAGTTCTATATGTTATACAAATTTGTGTAAACCCGTAACTAATTGGTATAACCGATTACGGATTACTCTCATATGTACATTGTTTGCCTTCCCATGGCCTCATCAACTTTAGTCCTAAGTATTCAAATATATGAACTAAAAGTGAACTAAATTTTAATCATCTTTGTTGGTAAATATGAACTAACATCAGACTAAAGCTATGTATGAATAGTCTTTGAAAAGTACTTGCGATTAATCCATGGATTCAAGCAGCATTGGACTAACCTTCACTCACATAAACTTTAGCTCCACTAAAGTGACCCATATATATAACCTATATAAATCATGCGTACTCCCTCCATAATGCAAATAGAAGTCCTTTTCCGTCCAAACGCTTAGAGCGCAAAAGAAGTCCCCAGGCGCGCATCGGCTCTGTTTAGGACGGTCTTGCCCCTCCTTAATTACGCGGCACCTTCCTAATTACTCCACGCTAATCGCATCGAATTTGCTCCCGTCCGTTTGCATGCAGCATGCGTATCCAATCTCCTCGCCCGTTCGCATGCAGCATGCGCGTAGCCAATCTGCTAGCCATCGATCCTCGCTCCCGTCCGTTCACATGCCTACCCAGTCTTCCCGTCGGTCTTTAAGTCCGCCATCGCAGCTGGCTCCTTGCCATCGCTGCTCGCCACGCCATCGCTGCTCGCCGTCGCGCTCCCCAACTCGCCATCGCTGCTCGTCCTCACCATGGACTCGTTTGTGCCGGAGTCCGTGGTGTCGGAGTCCGTGGCGTCGGATGTTCTCGTCGAAGCAGCAGGACACCGTCACGCCGGAGTCGGAGTCCATCGAGATCGTGCCGGAGTCCGCGGCGGCGGATGTTCTCGTCGAGCAGCAAGACACCATCGCGCCGGAGTCGGAGTCCATCGATATCGTGCCGGACTCCGTCGCGCCGGAGTCGGACCACGCGCCCGACTCTTTGCCGCCGGGCGCCTTTGTCTGCGGTCGCTGCGGTCTCGTGCATGAGAACCGCGAAGCATGGAAACGAGCACACTCGGTGTTCTGGCCATGCTCTCGCTGTGGTCTCGTCCACTTTGAATGGATGCTTCTTGCATGGTTCTACGGCTTCAAGGAGTTCGACTGCAAAGATTTCATTCCCGATCTCAACAATGCACCTTCACATTTAAAGTAGGCAGCCGCCCTTGTCTTTCTAATGTCCCCTTCTTCATGTGAGGGATCCTGAAGTTGTTGTTGCCTTTCTTCTTCATTGCTTCTATTAAAACAGTTTGTAGTGTTAAAAAGATGCGGTTTGCCTTATGTGGACAATACTCAATGAATGCCTACAAAAAAACAATGAAGAATTTAGTTGTTTGGAATTATGATAAATGTGTGAAAAAATTGATCAAGAATGAGTGAACACTACCTGTTGCACTGCTGGAACGAGCTCTTGCGTTGTTTTTGCATTTTTTGGTATTGAATTGCTTGAATTGCTCTAAAAAAACCCAAGTCCAAAATGTTGAAATCAGGAGAATTTGGTGGTTGACAAATGATGCGAATATCAAAACCGTCTCTCTGTGCATGCTCCATGAAAATAGGATCATCCGACTTTAAATGTGAAGGTGCATTGTCTTGTTGAATGAAAATAGGTCTACCCAAATCTTCTCTTGGCCACTTTGCTCTAATAGCCGGGAACACTTGGTTAATCATGAATTCTCTAATGACATCTCTTGTGATTTTTTGCGATGGGCTTCATAACCAAATCTCCACGGACACGGCCGGTAGCTGCATTGCCTCTTTGAGCCGGTTCATAAGTGACAAGAGGAAAACATCCAATTCTACCATCAAAAATGCACTGCCCATCTCTAAACCTTGGCCGAGCACAAACACACAAAAACATGATCCTAGGGATATAGTTTTTGTTCTTGCATGTCCTATGTGGGTCGTCTTCTTCGGGTAGCAAATAATAGTTTTCAGAATTTTGGGAAAGGAAGAACCATTTTTCATCAATGAATACATAGTCAAACAAATCCTTAAACCTTGGATCACCACTCAAACCCCTCTCAATCATGTCAATACACCACTGTAACCTAGTCTTCTTATTACCTTCAGTGAGATAGGGCTTAATGCTACTAGAATGGCGCCTTATCAAACCTTTTCTTAAATACCTTTGCACCCTCCACTTGCTTATTTTTAGTCTGCCACAAACATCGTCTATGGTCATCCTCTCCTTCAGAGGAATGTTACGCAAGGCTTCCAAATCAATAGGAAGTGCCTTACGACCAACTCTACCCTTTTTAAGACTAGAAACAACAACCGGAACGTTGTCTGCTAATTGTGTTTTACCTCTCCTCCATATGCGCTGAACTGTCTTGCGGTGGAGACCAAACTGATCGGCAACAATTTGGGTATCATTGTTGTGGAGTATCCCACTTCTGCTCCTAGTCAACAACGCTTGATACACTTGCTTTCTGACAACTTCTGTCACCTCTTTCCTTCGTTGATTCGCTTGAACCGGAGCAGCTTCTACAAACGAACGCTCGTAAGAAATCATGTAACATAATAAATGAAACAAATGCAAGCATGGACATGAGTTCAAACAAATACCAGTCATGTTTTGAACGACATCAAAATTAACCGCGCCAAACTCATCTAGAGGTAAATTCAAATCAAATCCTGTGGCAAAGGAAGCGTGGAACATGAGAGATGACACAAGAAAATAGAAACAAACAAACAAATATGGCACTGCATAAAGGTGTCAGAAAGCTGTGAACATACCGTCGACACCGTCGTCGACGCCGTCGTCGAGGCCGTCGTCGTCGACGCCGTCGACGATGCCGCCGTCGTCGTCGCCGCCGTCGTCGAGATGAACTTCATCCACGTTGTCTTCAGTAAAGTAACAAATGAATCAATTGAGCATTGCATTCGTATAAAAAAATGGAATGAAAAAAACAGGAAACAACTAACCATTGTCTTCTTGCACTATGGGCTGGTTGAGATCAAACGCAGCATTGTTGTTGTCATCTTCCTCTAATCTGACGTTCAGATCGAAGCCACCAGCTAGGTCACTCATTGCCGTTGTCTTTTGCTTGAGGCCCCGTTTGACAACCGGAGCTGAGGCTCCGGCTCCTCACTGTAGCAGCTACTGTAGCGGCGGGAGGAGGAGCCGGAGAAGCCAGGGAATCGGGGCTTCTCCGGCTCCGAGCTACAGTAACCGATGTCAGTGAGAGAAGCGGGAGTGGAGGGATGAAAACGGCTCCGAGCTACAGTACTGCTGCAGTGTCCGTGTCAGGTGTACAGTCCCGGAGCCGGAGCCTCAGCTCCGGTTGCCAAACGGGGCCTGAGTGTGGTGGAGCATGAAGAGTCACTCTACTGAGAGGAACTTAAATAGAACAGGCAGATGAAGAGTCGCTCTAACAGCACAGCAGCGCGCGCAAAAGAAAATCAAGCGAGCCGAGCGCGCGAGCAAGCGAAAAATGGGGCGCCAGGCAACGAAAACGCAAAAAATTCGCCACTAAACGCGCTCAGCAACGAAAACGCCAAAAAAAGGGCCGGCCAGCGCGCGCACGTCCACCGCGCATGCATGCAACCCATGCAAAATGCAGCCAAAGGCAAAAAAATGTGCGTCCTGCGGGTCGAACTCGCGACCTCAACCCACGCTGCGCCTCGCGTCGCGCTAGCCAACCAGCCGAGTAGGCGTTGTTGCTTATCATGCACCCGTCTCATCATTTATTAGGGGCAAACATGGAAAAATTACCCCTAATTAATGACTTCTTGGTATGCACAATCATGTCTAAAAGGACTTCTAATACCAATATGGAGGGAGTACTTCATTAATCTGTTAATAAATGCACCATCTTTTCTTAGTAATTTACAGTAAATTGAGGATGAACAAATTAGACAAAACACCCCATGCATGCCCATGCTTAGCTTAATTATGACTTGTGATCAGAGCGCAAGCCGGCCGTATGATTTGTATTTAATTTCGAACTGTTGATCGAGTCGGTCATTACTGCCAGTAGCTACAATAATGAACAATCCTTGAAACTAAAGGGCTACACAGTGGCCGTATTTAAACTGATGATCCTGCTGTGGCCCAACCCAACACAGCCGAATGAATTACTACATTTGTGTTGGCTCCATTAGCTTTATGGACGTGTACCCTCGGCGGCCCTAGATATAGTCGTTATCAGTCAGTCCATTGGTAGCAAGATTTTCCTGCGTTTGCTGCATTTAGTTGCCTGTCGTCGCAAACGCTCGGTACCAAATGCATATGCTGGTTTGATCGAACCATGCATCAAAATTACTCCCTCGTTAATTCTATAGTTTTGTTATTAGGCGCGTAGAAGTTTAATTAATCTATCTGTAACCTGCATTTGTTTGGTCGTTGTGTGGATGCTCCATTTTTAGTGGTGTAGCTGAGCTCATCAACTCAAGAGCTATATATGCATGAACTTGCTTGATTGGCCGTGGCTAGGCTAATAACAACCACGCAACACAGTCATACATGGGTGGTACACAGCTCTTAATGATCTATAGTATATCCTATAATGAAGCATAAACAATGAAAAAAATATTGATAAGCCTCGGTGCTACTTGGATCCATGAGAACGGCCGTATTGAACACCCACAACAGTAAAAGTCTGCTACGTTTAAGCCACTACAAGTCTACAATAGTGTTAACTTTTAGCAATGACTCAAAGTATGTTTAGGCCTACATGATACTCACATGTTTTTTATCTCTCTCTGTTCTATTAAAATATGATAGAAATAATTAGAGCTGGCTTATGAGCCAACCACTGTGGGTGCCCTTATTAGTGTTTGTTTTCCTATCCTTCACGTTTTATAAATTGGACCGGAGGGAGTAGATAGATAGATACTCTCCTTATATACTGTAATATTGTTTAACATGAGGATATAGATCATCAATTGGTCAAAAACATGGATTTACTCATTAATATTTACAACAATGATGTTTGTTAATTAATGTGAAATAAATTTGTCCAGGAGATACAGTGACATCACTCAAGGTGTGGTGGCCCGTCAACGTGATCGCCTTATTACTATGTACGACGTTTAATTTTGGATCGGAGGAAGAACCCAAACCCACGTGGCCGCGTAATGAAGCATTATATAATTTTTATTACGCTACATGCTCGATCGTAGCAGTACAATGCTATGCTCTCCTCGGTTGAGATCGAGAGAAATGAGTAGTACGTACTAGTAGCCTACTAGGACCATGCATGCATCAGCATTCAGCAGTTCGTCCATTCCTTTGGCACTACCAGATCGAGGCCCAGAGCAGAGAGGAGAGCACTCTCGATCGCTCAACGATCGATCGATCCATCCCCATGCATGCTTGTCCTTTTGTCCTCAACGCAATTACCGGTAGGGCGCGCGCGCACACACACAAATATCGTAAAAACACTAGTAGATGCGAAGTAGCCAATGGACGCTAAGATTTATCGACCAGCATAAATGCTTTGCTACTAGACGTACTTACTCATAAATGCTTAGTCCTCTAGCGTACTGTACGTCTTTATTTTTTTTAAAAAAAAAAATGAATGCGATTTTAGAATTGGTTTATGTTATACTATTCATATTTAAATTAAATTTAATTTATATAAAATAGTATCAAAACTTATATATGAAACATTCCATGAATTATATACGTATTATTTGGTATCACTAACATCATTTTTTTTAAAAAAAGAAAACTTTGTCAAACTCAAATCATTTGAGTAAAGCCAGAGTTTTTTTGGACAGAGAGTGTATATACTACTAATTTAAAGAATGAGCTTAATGAATTAAACCAAGGCAATCGTGATCCTGCTAAGGGCACGTACACGTGAGCGGTCTCATACGCCGTCTCATGTATCGTCACGTAGAATTTTTGATGATGTGAAGGAAAGAGAGAGGTGAGAGAGAATGAGGTAGTTGCTTTGCGAAACAAGCGCCTCATGAGCTAAAATTTAGGACTATAAGATAACTATTTACCATTGTATGAGTTGTTGTGGTCATGCACCTCACAATTCTATTTTTACTCTCTCCATAAATTAAGGAAATGTGAGTTGCTATAGGACAACTTTTTTGACTGAAACAGCATGGGAGCCCCCTACCTAATTTTTTGTAGAGTTAAATGCACCACACGTCCCTCGAACTTGTAAGCCCAAATGGTCCCATGAACCAAAGTGCACGTTTGGGCCCCATAAACTTGTCATCTTACGGTTCACCGCAGGCCCATGCTAGCCACGTGCAGCGCTTTAAGTCCATGGCATGTTAGTTGTGGCATACATTTTTCCATTTAAGTCCTTGATTTTATTTTTCTCTTAAAAATGGTCACCCCGTTCACCTCTCTCTCCCATTACCTCACGTAAGCTCGTCAGTCTTTTCTGTAGTCTACACTGCACGCGCCCTGGCATCCAGGCTCCTGTCGTCGCCCCTCCTCTACGCACCATGGCCACCATGCTCCTAGCGTCCGCGCTA
Source organism: Hyparrhenia diplandra (assembly GCA_015847255.1). Taxonomy (NCBI): domain Eukaryota; kingdom Viridiplantae; phylum Streptophyta; class Magnoliopsida; order Poales; family Poaceae; genus Hyparrhenia; species Hyparrhenia diplandra. The sequence goes on along the minus strand of JADLZK010011978.1, from coordinate 79,897 downwards.
GATGCCGATTGTTATGTCTCCTTGGCACGGGCCTTGTGCGTGCACGCAGGCCAGGGCATGGCCGGCCCGGCGCACGCAGCCATCAACTGCTGCCTGACGCGTCGCCCGTGGACGTGCGTTGTTTATACGCGTACACTAGTTTTTGTGTGTGTTGTTATATTTACACTAGCAAACATGCCGTTATGCATGGTTGTGTGTGCGCGTACTGACATAAGCTTTGATCTACTAAGTCTAGCTGGTTTCTGCCACGCACTGAGGCGGCTAGCTACCATGAAAGCTATCCATGGAAAATGTTTGGTAGATAGGTGCAGATCGCCGAAGACGACCAGTAGCTGCCGGCTGGGCACGAGCATGCGCGCATGCATGTATAAATGGCTAGAGCACTGCAAATCCATACCATGCCTCGTCGACACGCGCTAGCCGCACGGAGAGTACGTCCATCTACTAGACGCAATCTTGACGATGATGACACCGGATCGAGGAGGAGCGCGCCGAGCCACCAGATGAGACCGACGACCGTAAATGGGGTCATCGGTGGCGAGAGAGGTGAACGGAGTGACCATTTTTAAGAGAAAAATAAAACTGAGGACTTAAATGGAAAAATATATGCCACTCTAACATGCCATGTCAGCTTAAAACTGCCACGTGGCTAGCATGGGCCTGCGGTGAACCACATGACAAGTTTATAGGACCAAACGTGCACTTTGCAAGTTCATGGACCTATATGACACAGGCTTACAAGTTCGAGGACGTGTGGTGCATTTAACTCTTTTTTGTATTTTCCATTGAATGAAAGAATGTATAGAATAAAATACAGAGCCTCCAGGCTCAAAAGGAAAAAAAAACAAGATTACAAAGTTGACTCTCTCCAAGCACTTATAGCAGAACTTCGCGAGGGCTTGGCTTTGATGCACACCAGTCCAAGCTCACTTTTCAGGATATTTTTCAAGGCCGCCACCCAAATTGAGCCGCCACACTGTTTGTTCCATTGTCAAAAATGATTGAATTTCTGAGCTTCCAGATGGACCAACAGGTAGAGATGATAATTTTTCTAAAGATTTCTAGTTGAAATTGTTTCTTGCTTCTAATATCATGTCCAGGGGTGGAAGGTTGAGGTTCCACTGAATTGAGATTGCATTCCAACAAGAGGAACTGAAGGAGCAGTCAAAGAGTAGGTGAAAACAAGATTCCTCAATACCTTGACCGCAAAGGACACAAGAATGATCACTCAAAGTATTGTTCTTTCTTTTCAACAGATTCCTCGTGTTCAGTCTACCCCTTAGGTGGAGCCAGCTATAAGACAACTTAGAAAGACAGTCATTGTACATATAATCTATTAGGCCGTCTTAAATTACGTGGCACTATATGAGACTAGTTATAAGACAATACCAATGTACTTGCCCTAATAAATAATTTGTGCAAGGACGCGTATATTCCAAACGCCTGCTGACTTAATTTAAAGAGCAGACCTAATAAAACCACAGAAAGGATTTATAGTTAATTATTAAGGAAAGTTTAGTGTCATGCCCCTTATTTGAAATCAAGGAAATAACCGTACATTGTGCATTATACATATACAGAAGCCTTTTAGTTGCTCCAACCCAACCAAATCATGCATTGTTAAATACGAAATTGTCACTCTGTTTTTCTGGTGTTCACATCGTGCTTAGAGCAAGTACTATAATGAGCGACTAGCCGGCTCATATCTACGTGGAGGAGAGAGAGTGAAGAGAGAGAAGAAAATAGACGAATGGCGGCGACTCGCCATGCACTTGCTTTTTTTTGAGAATTACACAGTACGACACTCACAACACGCGACCCCTATGAACACACGTCATGCTACCCCTATGAGCACCTCCGACTGCAATTGTCACCATAGGCTTCGCCGACGGAACGCCGCTACCACTAATGCCTTAGCAATTTGAACCCCTGGTGGGCTCCCCACCGGACCGCCCCTACCATCTACATGCACTTTTGCGTTGGCTCCGCGACGCGGTATGCCTTAAATAGTAGCGGGCTCCACCACCATCGCCTACGCCGGCAAACTAGCCTATTAAACCTGCTCTTAAGGGACAACATGTGAATAAACACCAATTAGCTAGAAGATACAAGCAATTAATCCTAGGTAAAATGTCGCTAGCTAGGGTAGGATAAATTCAAACAAGGGCCTTGTCATCATACACACATGCCAGAGAAGTGAATGTGCAGCAATGTGCAGCACTATTGGACGAGTTGCTCCGCGTCGTCGATTGTCATGACATGACGCCATGCATGCACATGCAATCGTTCGAGATCTCCCGGCCGGCCAGCTAGCAGCACATCTTTTAATTAGCTGGATCCCATGCATGCAATGCAACTTCATTCATGCATGCAATGCAACTTCATTTTTTTAAAGGACCGGCGCCGGGGAGGTCAGAAATTACTCCTTGCCCGGACCCGGACGGAGCAATGAGAGTCCATACATTATTTCATCGGCGGCATACACAAATAACACTACAGAGTACTCCGGACGTAATACTACTCCCGGCCTAGCTCTACTCGTGTCCTACAGTAGTACCATGTACGGAGTTATGCACGATATAGGATAGGCTGCCTATTTCAACTAGGACTAGGTAAACGCCCGTGCGTTGCTACGGGATAACTAAATATTGTATACAAACATACGAATCGCATGATAAGATAACAATATTATGAAATTAAACAATGATATTAAAGTGACATATAATTCAAACAAATAATTGTTATGAAAGTAACATAGTCACATATTGCCCGTGATAACTAAATACTGTATGAAAACATACGAATCGCACAAAAATCTTAAATAAATGAAATGCACTTTAGGTAGTTTATTACTGCTTGCAAAGTTTACGTGCAGCTTGCTTGCAAGTGATAGCAAATCACATCCATCCAACGACAAATCCACAATATAGAGAGGTTGTAGTCACTGAGAGGAGGTACATATGTATGTCAAGAACAATCAGGACAATGGCAATGACAATGTAAGGAACATCATTAGCAATGCATCCTGTGACAATTCCATCTACTGGCATTTGCACTAAATTGAGACACATTAATGTCCGCCATTAATTTGCACTGAATCACTGAATATAGTAGATTGAGATAACGGCATGTGAAAACAAAAGAAATACAGGGGCTTGTGACGACCAGTATCACATCCTCCTAATGCTATGAAATGGACAGTACAACATAGCTATGAAATTGGTTCAGCACACAGTCTCATGGGTTTTGAGAGTCTCAAGAACAATTCAAGTTGGCATACCTTTGCTTGAAGCTCGCAAATGGCAAAGCGTTCCTTCTCCAGCTCCATTGTTTCCATCTTGCACCAATTCTGGAAGTAGATAGCCACCAGCTAAACTATTAAGATCACATAATACTGTACTCAGATCCAACTAACTCCTAAGCACAGTGCATTAACAACTCGATACGGATTATTTAGATCAATACACCTGTTCATAAGTTTAATAGATCATGGATAAACCAACACACATGTTTATGTTGTTAAGGATAAATAACAAGCCAGGAGATTCCATCAAGTAAGGAGGGATGGGAATAATACCTTTGGAGGGAGGTGCAGTGTAGCGATCAATAAGAGAAGGCATCTCAGATCAAGGTGCTAGTGATGAGCAGATCCACGCTATAGGACGGAGCCTGGCTGGACAAACGGCGGCTTGCGGGAATTGAGATTCTTTCCCTCCTTTACATTTCGTTTTGCTTGTCTCTGCAGTGAATGGAGGCATTGATTAAACATATAGATGGTGTTAAAGAAAAAGTAGCAGCACCAGTCTTCAATTTCTATAATTAGATTCAACCAGTCACCATCAGTAAATGCAAATGGCAAATGAACTGGCCAAAACTTATTTAGGACAATTTATTGCTTGACTATTCATCGTCCGACAAATGGGTATATTCATATTTCCATCATTCAGGATTCATTCAACCTTTTGTATTGCATAAAAAATTCAACTGAATGTTTGGCTTCTTTCACTGATTAGCTTTAGCTAAAAACACCAAGATGATTGACATAAATAAAACAAAATCTTCTGCAATTGAACAAAGAAGATATATACTGGCTAGCTGATTAGTTACTCACCCTTTCAACTGATGCAATACGGGTGCCAGAAACTTCAGTCCTAAAACCAAATTGAGTTTGAGACTATGAAACAGTGGTGGGTGAAATTAACTGAATAATGAGATATCGTACAAGAGATCCTGCATGAGACAAAGAAGAGGAGAAGTATTGCACGCATAGGGTAAGAAACCAAATTCACATATATAGCACAGTTACATTCAGCAATAGTAGCATATATGTATGCCAAGCCAGCCGATATCAGCAGCAAGCACCCAGCAAGCCAATACCATCACAGCAAGCCAATACCATCAAATAAATATTCAGTGATACACATAATTGATATTTCATTCAAAAGTAAATAACTGGTATACAGGCCATCCGCCTACCACTGCCCAGTAGCACAGCCGGCCATCAGCACGTACACACCATTAGCATGCCAGTAGCAGCAACAGCCGACCATCAGCGGGCAAATAGGTAGCAGAAACCGATCATCATCAAGGAAACCAGGGCGTAGGCACGAGGGAACAACCAAGGACGGATGCCAGCAGTCCCGGTACCCGCACACCGGCAGCGGCAAACGTAGCGACGGTCAAGGCAAAACCAATTGATGACCAAGGCTATTCTAGAGGATGCGGGAAAGGCAAACCTAGCGGCGACGGCGCCGCAGGCCCATGTAAAAACAAGGAAGATCGATGGAGTAAGTACCTTGTCGCTACGTCCGTGGCGGCATCGATCGTCTAACCCTCGATCAGTGGTGAATGTTGGATGACGTGAAGGAACCGACGATGGAGAACTCGCGCACCAAGGATCTTTGTAGATGATTGGGGGCTGCTTAGGTCAGATCCTACAAATACCCAATTAGCTTAAAGTAGGGTTTCGGTCATCAGTTTCACACGGCAGGAAGGAAAATAATGGATTGGCACATCGGGAGGAAGATGAAAGGCCTCCCAATCCCACGACGGCGGTGGATCGGAGGCGACCACGATGGAGGCGGCGACGTCTGGCGCGGTCGGCGCCCGGTCTCGTGGATGGAGGCGCACGATCGCTGGAGCAGGCCAGCGTCCGCGCGGGCGTGCGAGTCTCTCGCCCATCCGTCTCCACTTTCTTTCCTCCCTTTTCCCTTCTAACCACGGCAAAGGCAAAACATCATGCATGCACGGTCCTCCTTCGTATTGAATGTGTTTCCTTCGTTGTAGACAACCGCGCAAGTATCTTTACTACCTAAAATAGCAAGTATCTTTCTATTTTTGAACAAGTGGCATTAAACGATTTAAGATATTGTGGATCATTAATCAATGACAATTTTTGGGAAGTCCAAAAATTTTGCACCTGAGGGGACGCGCGGGGAGGGAGGGGATCGCACGTAGTGGGGAGGAGCGACCTCAAAGTTTTTGTCTCACGAAAAACCTGTCTCCTTTTCATCCTTTTTATGTAGTACTAGTGGAAATGCACACCTCGACACGCACGCGTCTAAATAAAGTTTTTCTTTCGTGACTCTATTCCATTTCTTTTTCTTTTTCTGTTTATATATAAAATAAAATGAAATGTTAAGATTAGTCAATCATCTTAATCAAGTCTATATATCAGCCTGCTACCATAGATCTTCAAAATGAGAGTGTAAGGCATATAGAGAGAGCTTTCTACCAAAAATTTTAAAGCATGATGATTCACTATGAAACATTTGGCTAGACTACTATGAAGTATATAGATGAGAGATGTCAATCACCTGGGAAACAAACTCAGTGATCAAAGAATTTGAATTCTCATCTTCCACGTCATGCAGTCAAGTTTCTTGCTTCTTCAAACGAAGTAGTAGCTTAGAATTGTCATCTAATATATAATCACACAAACACAACATTGATGGAAAATGAGGAATTTGACAATGTCCACTTACCGTACATCTCTGATCCAAAAATTCAAGTACCTCCAAACACATTTACCTTCTTGAGCACAATGCACTTTATACAAATCCTATCAGTACAAGAGATATGACCTTCTACATTGTTTTTCTCATAAGGACAGCTAAATTTGTTGCTAAGTCAGTCTGTTTTACTATGTTTTTTGGTGGTACTATGATGTAAAAAATCTTTGGCCATCATTAAGAGCTAGTAGAAATCATCGTAACATAAATGATTTCAATACTGTGACTAACTACAAATTGTCATAGTATTCTAATCGGCCATTCTCACAAATCTGTGACAACATCAGTTCATTGTAAATATCTCATCATTTAAAGTTTAACAAGCTACGCGTGGTTGTCTACATGTCATAAGTTTCTTCATTTTCCATTTAATAGCCCACAACATATATACATAATACCAGTTATAGCTAGCTTTCAAAAAATGTAAAAGAAATAGTTAATTTCTAAAATATAAAGCTATACAAATTCATTCAAAACAAGAATGCAAGAATTCAAGCCATATGTAATCAAGAGATATATAACAATGTTCCTTCAGCTCATTAGCAATTTCCCATGGAATACTTGCCCTGTTCAATGAAATAGCTTCAGAAATATACTCCTATCACCTACATACGTATGATAAGGATATTTTAGAGAGACAAGGTACCTCAGAAAATAAAAAATGTGAAATCTAACCTGGAAACATAAAGATGTACTATATATACTTATATGACCAATATTATAGGTGTTGATAGGATTGATGACTGATGTCATGCAATGATTTGAGACTGGCATTAGAGTGTTTTGTAAATTTGTGTACCATTATCAGATTTTATAATTATCACATTACCTGCTGATCAAGATTTTGAACTACTACAGAATTTAGACAAGTATAAATACTATAGAATTTAGACAAGTAAATACGGAAAGTTTATGATGACCTCGGTTGAATTGATGTTCATATTTGATATAAATATAAATAAATAAATAAAAAGAATAGAACTTGCATGAGGTGGAATGGATGGAGTGAAATCGATCAAATATATAAGCAAGAACAGATATAAGCAAGAACAGAGCAGTGGCTACAAAGGACGTACTCTTTGGCTTTGCGGGCACATGCATGGCACTCGCTAGCTTGTGTATGTGCGCAATCGCCGGCGACGACCTTACATCTCCACGGCTCCACTTGGTGCTGCCCCCGATAGCATGCAGAGTATTAATCAAGTCGGGTGCTGACTGCAGAGTAACGATGGCGATGGTCGATGATGCCCGTGAATTATGGTTTGTCACGTTCCAGAGAAAGAGAGCATCGACCATCATCCTGAACTTCTTGAGATCGCGGGCCTTGTTAGACTGCGAGGAAGGCGCTGCGGATGTTCTTCTCGTCTCGGCGTGCTGGACCTTCTTGCGACGGACGAACGACGAAGGCGGCGGCGGGATCGGCACCGTCCTTGCAGAGCACGTTGATAATCTGTTCCCACACCTTGTTCAGCACCGCCCAGCGGTGGAGGCCCGCTTTGCCGCTGGCCGCTGTTGTCGCCGGGATCTCGAACGTGCGCAGGGGCGATCGGCGGCGGCTGTACGTTGCCAGATGACGTGCGCCTCCGCCGGCGTGTCCTCTCGCGTGGTGGCGTCGCGACGCCGCCGCCGGGCTTTGCTGGGACGACGACGGCGCTGGCTGTGGCTTATTGGGTGTAGGAGTCGTAGGCCGCGGCGTCCTCTTCACGGTCGGCAGTTTGATCTGGACACGACGCCGACGCCGACGCCGGGCTTTGCTCGGACGACCACGCTGGTTGTGGGTTATTGGCTGGCTGTAGGAGTCGTAGGCCACGACGTACTCTTTCACGGTCGATCGCGTCCTCTACGGTCGAGCGCGTTGCAGTGCAAGGCGAGCGGCGAGTGCCAGGCGAGCTCGCTGTGAGAAACTGTCCCCTGGCGCTGTCGCCCGCCAGCGTGTGGCGGAGGGCCGATGGCCGGCGTAGCGATCGGTAGGGGCGACGCGGGCGATGGGCCACCGGGCTGTGCTGGGACGACGACGCTCGCTGCTCTTCACGGTCAAGTCCTCCGCCTGCGTGTGGAGCGGAAGGGGCGACGGCGGCGGAGGCCCGATGAGCGGCGGAGGCGTAGTGAGCGGAAGGGGCGATCGGCAAGAGCGACCGGAACGGTTTGACGGGGAGGAGGCGCACTGCGAGGGTCTTTCAGGCGAGCGTGCCGGAGGGCCGCGCGGGGAAGGATTTAAGACGTATCGGGGAGCCCGCGCCAATTTCGAGGTGCTATTCCCGTCGGGTTCACGCCGTACATTGGAGGAGTGAATTTTGCAAACTGAGGGACGCGCTGGGAGGGAGGTCCATATCGCAAAGCACCGGGGATGAGAAATCCTCAAAAGATCGGACGGATGAGATCGCTGTCTCGTGACCTCATCCTTCGCCTTTTATGTAGTATATAAAGATAGACTACTACTAGTCTACTACGTAGTACTTCCTATGCACGTGTACTAGACGGCCTATAGTTACGGGGGTAAATGTGTGCCTAAGCCTAACGGCACCACTCCGAGGAATCCTTACATCATTTTACTGATTGCGGTAGAGCACGATCGAGTTGATGAATTGAGACACGACCTTCCCGGTAGCATATTGCTAGGATGAAATTTGGCCGGTCGGTTCAATCGTACGTGGGTGTGTGCAGACATCCACACAGACAGCACACAGCTGTTTGGCCGGCAAAGTTTCAAAATCTACTAGCGTCTCTTAAAAATGCTTATTATAGAGGCTAAGGCGTACCAAGTGTACGTATGCATGTATACACACGCATGCGTCTATAAGTGTCTCGTGTATATATATGTATATTAATGTGTGTTTTGTTTTTTGTTTTTAATAAAAGAATACCAGTAGCATAGTACTGCATAGTGCAGACTGGTACGCCAACAAAGAGGAGGTAGGAGTATCATCTTGAGCGAACCTGTGGCTCAAGCCGCCTAGTACGTGGATCATCAGCCAAACGACGAGCAGGTCGCTAGCTGCGCGCAGGTGCAGACTGCAGAGCCAAGACTGCGCACAGGTTGCATTGCACATGGACCCCCCGGCCATGCTGCTACTGTATCTGGCTGCTGGCTAGCACAGCAGAAGCTAGCCGCTGCCCTCTACTAGCAGTCTGCCCTCTACTAGCAGCGTGCGATGGCTGTAGCCTGCCGCGTGCTGCCCCCTGCAACTGCAAGCCTCTGCACACACAAGCATGGAGATCTGCGTCGTCGTCCGCATGCGCGCGGAGAGAGATCGAGCTCGAGCAGCACCACGAGAGACAGGTCGTTCCAGGTTCCCCGGTCCAGCGGCGTGAATGCATGGCCCGACCACGGCAGCCCAACGACGCTTTCTTTCATCACAGCCCACGGGCGCGCGCGAGATGGGTTCACGATGCAACTGGGCTAGCTTTCTGGCCCTGGCCAGCCTCAGCACAGGCCGTTCTCTGACTGTGCGGCCGACGGAGGGACAAGGACATGAATAATGAGCCTTTTATCCGTGTGCCATTATAAAAGACAGATCCAAATGACCATCGAAACTTTAAAAGGTCTCTCAATACCATTCGAAGTTTGTTTTAGCCTTCGTCTTGCTGTTTGATTCAAACTGAAAAGATGGTTGATGTCTGGAGCTAAAGTTACCTTTTTGCCCATCAGGCTCTAGTCAATCCTTCATTCAATCTCGCTCGTTAGCTTCTGATTCCTAGGGGTTTTTTAGAATTATTAAAGGGCAAAGCCTCCGTCTATAGCCAAGGTCAATAGACCATCATTCAGTTTACGGTCCTTGGCAGATGGTATAGCCACCTGAAGCAAAACATGACATTGTTTGAGGCTAAATGAGAACTACCACTACTAGTCCAGGATAAAGCAAAACTCAGATGCAGACTCATCCTTATTCCAAGACAAAAAAACTGCCCCCGACAATAGAAGTTCCCACACAGCTCGATCAAACAACTTGAAGATGTTCCAGATCCCGGTTCTTCTGCCAGTTCTTCCAAGCATCATGTTCTAACTTCCTTTCAGCCAAAAGTAATACTTGGACAGTCTGTTTTAGCAGCTTTGCCTTCAATAGTAGCAATTCTTTCTTCTCCTCCGGACAGATGATCAACCACTTTTTGATAGTTTTTGCAATCCTGGAGAGTATAGCCATACTCTCTCACTGACACCTCTGAAAGCATAAATAAATCATTTCTGAGTATCCACAGACACCAAAAACCAGCAGAAGTAACTATATTAACGACACTGTTACGCTTATTGCTAAGCCCCTATTTATCAACTGAATCTAAAGAATATTGTAGCTCCACATTTAGAACATTAGATAGCACATCCCACATATTCCTGGCAACAACACAATCAAAGAAAAGGTGCTAGATTGATTCTAGCTCAGAGCAAAATAAACAAGTGGGATTTTTCACTTTCTGTCTTTTGCTAAGATTATCTCTAGTCAAATTCTTATTCTTACTTAACAACTAGAGAAAATAATGAACCCTAGGTGGAACCTTAATTTCCCAAAGGGCAGGAATCAAAACAGAATGAACACCGCTAAAGTTTATGATTTTATATAAAGATTGAAAAAGAGTAAATACCATTTGAGGAGAACTACCAGATCATGGCATCCTCCTCATCACTAAAATCAATGGTAGCAGCAATTTGACAAATCTCATCTCACAAAACCAACATTGCCTCATCCCCCATACTAGTAAAAGTGCACTTGAGATCTATGTCATCCCACAGCTAAGCTATTGACTTATTCATTTCATTAACAAATCTATAGAGTTTCTAGAACTGAATAGCTAAGCAAGAATCACCTAACCAAATATCTTCCTAAAATTTAATCTCCCTACCATTACCAACTTTCCACCAATTTCATCATGTTTGCATGTGGAATTTTAGCAGTTTACTCCTCTTTTGCAAAAAGTGATGCGTATGAGGACGATAGTGGTGGACGCTGAGATGGCCCTGTTCGCTCGGATCGGAGCTTGCGTCCGTGGCATCCGTTTGGGGTGATGATCCTAGATGGTGGAATTTATGACTTTTTCAAGGTTTCTTGTCTTCCATCAATGGAGTTGGAGTAGTTTGATTTATTTTGTAATGAGATGATGTAACTTGCTTTAGTATCAATGAAATTTTCTTTGTTGCAAAAAAAAAAAAAACTTTCCATTTGTAACCTAGCCTAGCAGCCTTGGTTGCCCACATAAAACCTTTAAAGAAAGGTGAAGCACCAGCAGCTTTAGTATGTAGAATATTAGTCTTGTTGGTTTTGTACTTAAAATCTATTAATTTAGTCTTGTTGGTTTTAAGCCAAGAAGAGAGTAAACAAATATTTAAGTCCCTTAGGTATCCCCCATCCTCCATACTATTTGGCCATAGCAACAGACTCGCGGTTGGCCAAGTGATAACTATGAGCATCCTCCTCAACCCGGAACCGTCAGGCGCTCCGGGTAATGCTGAACAGGTTAGAGGGCCGTTCGGCGAATGATCTTTCCAACTCACCTGACCCAACGTCGAAAAGCGCGTTTCCATCACCACTTCGGAGGGGATCTCACGCCAGAGAAGGAGATGATGTGGGGGCTTTTTCCCATGATGCGCCCTCATCGTTCGGGGGCCGGGCCATTGGGCACATGACCCGGCTTCTGTTGTCGTCATACTTTTATTTGTAGTGCGTTAGTCATTGTTGTAGTACAACGTCTCTGTTCCGCCGTTAAAGTCGGCGCCTTGTGTTGTGTGTGCCCACTTTGACCTTTGGCACCTCGCCATCGGCCAATGTCGGGTTTGTACGAACTCTGATTTCTCTTAATGCAATATGTGCTAAAGCACGCTTTCGAGGAAAAAAAAATTGGGCATCCTTCATGTCATGCCAAGGACAATTGTCATTCTGGTTCCTAGGTTCGTTCCCCATTTCAAGGTAAACACTTGCCTGGAGGTATAGCGAACGCGAGTGCACAGAATCACAGCGCACTTCACTTTGTTGCAACTGCAACCAATCAATCAGAAGGAATTCTTTTGCACAGTGACTACAATACAGGTAGCGAAAACCAAAAAGAAGAAAAAAAAATTGAGCTACAAACAGGCTAATTAATCCGTGGCGTCCACTAGGAAAACAAAGGCATCGTCTCCTCATCTCCAGCACACTTCAGCAGCCACAGGTCTATGTGTCTACTCTCAAGTCTCAACTCAACTCGCATGGCATCATACATGAACTAGCTGCTGCTGCTGCTGCACTGCGTTTTCTTCATTCCCAGGTCGCCGGCATCTGCAAAGCACGTAAAACTCAACAGGAAACCCCATCCATCAGCTTGGCCTGCCTTCCTCATTGACGAGGACGACCTGTGCTATCGCTTCTTCGACTTGCACACGACACGACACGACACGAGCAGCAGCAGCAATGCAATGCAATGCAGCAGGGTTAGTTAGTGACTGGGCGTACACAGCTAAAGGTGGCCAAGACCCGCGGCCGGCCGGCCTCATCTCTTCCCGAATCTCAAGCACTTGGTGGGTCTTACTTCGTCCGCCACACTTGACGACGGTGCCTTGCTGTCCTTGGCCAGCTTCTCCATGGCGGTTATAAACTTGCGCAAGTGCCTGATGTACTCCGGGTACGTCTCCAGGTTGCAGTGGCCACCGCCTTTGATCCACAGCGGCTCATATTTCTCCTTGGCTAGCTCCCATAGGCGCTTGCCATGAGTGAAGTCCACGATGTCATCGGCTGTTCCCTGCCATATAGATATATGGTTCACAAAGTTAAGATATATACAGTTCACAAAAAAAAGTCAAGATATATACAAACAGTAGAAAATACTTGGTAGTGGTTGGGTAGTTCATTCATGAGGCATGACAAATTGTTCAGCAATGCACATTAAAAAATATAACACTTGGGAAATGGATTGAATGTATTCGTGGTTTTTGTTTTTTAGGGATCATAGGTGGGCATGCATAGTTCCTGACTGACCCTAGAGGTGCCCAAATCAAAGGATTAATAGATTGCACAGACACTGGAATTAGATGATCATAGCAGTACGCACGAAGGCAAGCTATTATAAGTTCTATGAAGCAGAGAGTATATAGTACCCCTGGTCCCTGGACATACATTTGCAAGAAAAATGCTACAGGTCAATAAGTTGCTGAGAGACAGATTAGTCAAATATTCACAGCAACAGCTTTTCTTAATTTTGTTTCTAAAGGGAACAAAATCATAAAATTGTATATGAGGCATCTCGATAATAGTAACACAGACACTAGCAAGGCAATCACAGTGAAGGAAAAAGTTAGATGATTTCAGATTAAGAGAAACGAGGTCAGAAGCCTACTCACATGTATGACTAATACAGGGCAGTCAACCTGCTTTATTTTGTCGATGTTCTGTAAAATATATGAAAGTCAGATTAGGATTACAAAGTAAACACTATTCTGGAGCAGCAGGGAAATTACCAAATTATGGTCCAAATTAAACTTACCTTGAAGATGTCGAACCAAAGTGTGACTTTTACTGGATAAAGAACCCGTATGCCAGAGAGTATACCACTGTGAAGAACAACCCCTCTTAGCTTTTCCAAACGTGAGGCTAAATGCAATGTTGGTCCACTTCCAACCGATTGCCCATACAGTATTAAATCCTCTTCTTCTATCCCATATTCCTTTCTCAAGCAATCATAAACAGCCTCTATGTCATTGTATGTGTTGTACTCTGATGGCTGTGTTAAAACACAAAGGGAACTCAGTTAGTATGCATTACATACAACCTGGAAAACAGATACAGCTAGGTGCACAGTACATACACAGGAACGTGCCTACCATCATGTTCGTAGTTCATAAATCAGCGTGTGACTTATGGGAACAAGCACACATGCAACATTATTGGCAAATGTCCAAACAAGTTCTTGAGTACGCATCATTACCTAAGCTGATGGTCCCTTAGTTTAAAAACTTTGTAAAAAGTATGGCTACCAGAACAAAAGTGCCATCATGGTCTAGATCAAGAAAGCAATGGTCACCCTCACCCGTTCCCAACTTCCTTGAGGAGTATTGATGATGTAGGTGAAAACTGAAAGAGGCTAACCAGACATTTGCCAAAGTGATGTCCTTGATGAGGCTAAGGATGATAAAGTGTTCAATAATTCCATGCTGTGACAAAGGGTGCCATAGATCTATTGAAATTGAAGAACATAGGATTGATTACGCTAAAAGGATAGGGAACAGTCCAATCTAACAGTTGCGCAGGAGTCATCCCTAACAATGTGGCACAATCATATACAGGAGACGTCATGATCTCAAGAGAAAAAGGAATTGGTGATTGTTCAAGGGAAAAAATAATTGGTGACCATACATCGTGACAAACTGAAAATTTCTAGGACAACTTAACGTCATATTCAAGCAAGAAGAGAAGCACACTTTTATCCTTGAAATCACTTGAGATTTTAGAGACTTACTTTTCCTGTAGAGGCACCATAGCCTGAATAATCATAGCTGAAAAGAAAATAGAGGAAACAGCATTAGTCAATGTAATAATTATTGAATGAAAATGTCAACATAATGGTAACTTTTTTTATTGTTGTAAGGAAAAGTCAGCATGCCATCAAATCCAGATAGCAACTTTTCTGGTGTGGAAAAACTTCTGTTCATAAAGGCAAACAGTAGGTATTGAGTAGATCACTAGCCAGTGAAACTTGGACTTGATGCAAAAATAGCGGATATATCCTGGTGGTGGTTTTATTTGGCTGGGCAGAAACAATGGGCTAGAACAAGAACAAAGGACATGGTGCTCTTTTGCTTTACTCTGCAACTCCCAATGTTTACAGAGTCACACAGATAATAAGATGCACGAAATTAACCCTGATTCGCTGTTTATCAGCAACAGAACAATTCTGATCTTGTGTCAGAGTAGTGGCCGGTAACTAACTGAAATTTCTGCAGGAAAGAACGGCGGAGGTACACCAGGACCCGGTGCAGCATTTATCAGTAACAGAACAAAGACTTGTGAAACCATGTACTAGTACAATAATTGGAACTGTATAAGACATGGGATTCCACATGCCTTCTCAAGCATAATTACTTGTTGCTTTTCTAGCCTCGGATTCGTGGTATCACGACAGTTTATAACTGCCATGCACAAAACAACGGAGACACTAAAGCTGTACTTTTGCAGGGTTGCAGCTCTGACCGAACTATTCAGGAAAGGAAAATTAAACAAGAGCACATGACTCATTCAATTGAACCGATTGTTTAATAACACGGGGACACAATCAGATCTCCTCACAATCAGTTTGCAACTGCCTAATTTGTTGCAAACAAAGACGATAATCCAATTAAATTCCGGTTCTAAATAAAAGCAACATGCCCTACAATACATCGATCGGTATGTATGTTTCTTAATTAGATGGCGTGCAAACAAGGAATAGGCAGCCAAATCTACTCGCGTAACTCTAAGATAAAAAAAACTTAGAGGAACCGATCGAGCATAGCAGCAAAAGCAATGGAGGCGAGGGGGTAGAGCGGCGTATATTTGTGAGCTCACCGACCTCATGATGTTGACGCGGAGATGCGCACGGAGCTCGAGGAAGAGGCCGAGCATCTGGCCGAGGTCGGCGGCATTGCCGTGGGAGTAGAGCAGCGTGAGCCGCGCGGGAGGGGTGGCGCCAGAAGGCGGAGACGACGCGCGTGCCGGCCCTGGTGGGCAGCGCGCGCACCTCGACGGCGGCGTCCGGCCCCGGCGACACACCCGTCATCCGCAGCAGGGAGCCGGCGCCTTCCTGGGCCTCGATGCCGTACGTCGCCGGCTCCGGCGGGAAGAAGGCCAACCGCGCCGCCACCGACGACGTGACGTTGCCCATTCTACCCTGCCCCCTGCTGCCCCCGCGGCATGGGCCTCTCCTCCCACGATGGCGGGGCTGGCTGGCTGGCTGGCTGGCTGCTGCTGCTGCCACTGCCTATTCCGGGCGTGGGCGCGCGGGCGGGCGGAGGTAGAGCTCGCAGGACGCAACGTGAGGTGGGTGGTTGGCTGTTGCTCGCGCGGAGTTGCGGCCTCGTTTCTTCCCTCCGTATTCTCCTTATGAGGAAGCGGGTGGACAGGTGGAGTCGTCTCTTGTTTCTTTTTGGCATTTTCCCTTACCTTGCTTATTTTTCTTTTCATATTATTAAAACCAAGTGAGTCACCTCTCTCTTTTTGTGTGTACTCCCAACGGGCTAAATTAAATACAATTTTAGTATTTTAAATTTGTCCGAAAACAAATACACTTCTAAGTATAGTCCACCAAGTTCTAATATTCTTCTCACTTTCTCTATTTTCAAAATAAGGTCAGCAAATATTGAAACAATTTTTAATAGAGGTAGATATTTAACTTATTTTAGAATGGATGATTATTTGATTGTATTGTTTTTGTTTTGATTGCCCGTGTTTTGCAAATTGACTACTTTCTCCTAAAAATATTTAACTTTATTATAGTTTGGCTGGTTGTGTTTTTTCAAACTTTGGGTTCCACTTTCGAAAGCAGGCTCGAACAGGCGAGTTGGTTGAGCGGAGAGGCAAAAGTCCGGCCATCATATTGTTGAAGGAACTGCGGGTTAAAGGAAGAACGGTGTTAAGGGAAGAACGGTAGGGAATGAAGGGCCAGTGGTTTTTTTTTTTTTTTTGGTGGTGGTGGTGGTGGGGTGTGTGTGTGTGTGTGTGTGTGTGGTGGGGTGGGGTGGGGTTTGGAGGAAGTGTGAGGCCCCGACAGGGTATCAGGAACGGATATTACTCTTCTCCGATTTCGAACTTGGGCCTCGTTTAGTTGGCTAAAGTTTCTAACTCTTTTTTCACTCTCTCTCCATCACATCACATTAAATACACCAAAAGATATATGTTTGGAAAGATAAAATATAGGTAAAAAAAAATAACTAATTATACAGTTTTAGATGTACATTACTTGAGGCGATTCTTTTGAGCCTAGTTACTACCAAGTAGGATAATATTTACCACAAACAAACGAAAGTCTTCTGAAAGTGTCTTCTTCTGTAAGTTTTTTTCTAAAAATTCCTAACATCTAAACGAGGCCTTGGTTTGGCTGGATTTGAATGCCTTTTCTCATTTAATATGACATCTCTTGATATCTTTCACTCCTATTGTCAGACAATATTCGACTTGACGTGGATAGTCATATTTTTTGACAACCAATTTTAAGTTTAACTAAAGTTATAAAAAAATATTTATATCCAAATAAAATATAAAAAAAATTCTTAGATGGTTAGTGTAATGATATTTATATGATAAATACTAGCATTTTTATAATAATTGTTTAAATTTGAGATTTAATAGCTTATTATTAGTGCATTTTTATATACAATATTTGGGTCTCATTTGAAAGGGTTTCTTCTTATAAAACATGTCTGACTTCTTAGGACTATCCTACACTGTACTAAGAAGGTGCTTTTGAAACTATGAGTCATACTTACAAAGGAAAAACTATCTTCCAATTACCGGCTTCTTCAAATTGAGGCAAAGGAGGACATACTTTTTGGGGTGTGTTTAGAGCTCCAACTTCCCTCTAAAATTTCATGCATTTCCATCATATCCCATCACATTGAAACATTAAATGCACCCAAAGACGCACGTCCTGAGTCATGAATTTAGATAAACCAAAAAAAAAACTAATTGCACAGTTTAGATGTACATTCATGAGACAAATTTTTTTTGAGCCTAGTTATACCATGGTAGGATAATATTTATCACAAACAAACGAAACGTCTTTATAGTGTTTTTTTCAGTTCGAACAAGAGTTTTCGGGCCAAAATTTAACCCAATTTTTTTTTTTCAGGCCTAAATTTTGGGCTCTAAATACACCCTTGGTTAAACTTGAGATTTCGACTACTCAAAGTAGAAATAGGAAGAGGAGTACGCAGCGAACCGACTTTTCCAGGAGCTGAGGAAGGCTGGCTGATGCCTCCCTGACAGGAAGAGAGAGAGAGAGAACTGTGTGAGCAGAGCACAGAACAGAAGCAACGAATTGGTTGGAGGGAGCGGTCAAGATTCGGTCAAAAGTGATGCGAAGCAAAGCAAGGCACACTGCCAGTGAAATGATGAGTGACTGAGATGGCTGCTGATGCTGGGTAGAGCCACTGTGCCGGGGGCCCGCCCTGGCTGCAGCTGCCGTTGCGCCCCTGTCAGGAATCCGGACCTGGGTTTTCGTTGATGATGTGGTCCTCTGGTTTTAGGGCATGTTTGGGACTGCTCTACTCCATCTTTTGCAACTCTGCTCCCAAACTTCCTTACCAAAGCGCGCCCAACTCCACCAACTTACTTCAGAAAAAAAGGTGGAGTTGAGGCCAACTCCATGTTTTTCCGGAGCTCCTCAAGGGGTACTCCAGAAACCCGTGTTTCGTATGTCCTCATGGAGTTGGAAGATAACTACCCGCAATTGCCACTGGTTACACAGAAAACGTTTCGTTATTTCTTTCTTTCATTCGGTCGCTCACACTCTTCCCGTCACCCACACCCATCGTCACCTCCCGTCGCTCCCTCCCTCACCCCAAACCCTAGCGCCGCCACCGCTTCTTCCGGTCGCCATGGCGAGCAATCCAGCGAGCTGATGCCCGGAGAAGATAGATCTGATGATCCTCCATTGATTCCCTCGCCCTCTGCGCGCGCGTGCACGCGACGCCGAGCGCGTCCGTCCGCCATGGCGGACCTCGGAGCTCCTACACCGCAGCGTGTAGCTTGCCCAGCCACCGGTGCGTGCGTGTGTTGCCGTCGTTGGATGCCGCCGGTGCGTGCGTGTGATGCCGTCGTTGGATGTCGCGGGTGCGTGTGGGGAGTCTCGTCGTCGTGATTCCCTGGTTGGATGCGTCCGTCCTGCTTGGCCACGGCCGGCCCATCTCTAGCTTGGCCATCGATGAAATATTTGTTTTTTTACTTTCTCCAATAAACTAAATGTGTATTTGAATTGGTTAAAAAAATATCCAATTATACATTCTCTCCACGCAACATATCATATAGCAAACATTGATCAAGATCAAGGGCACAGTAGACTTTTCCTAGACAAACCTCATGTTTTCAAAGTTGGAGCTGGGCTGCATGCCAAACAGGTTTACTTGCTCCACAAACTCTACGGTGGAGCTGCTCCATGGTGGAGTTCATGAAGCAGAGCTGAAAAACTGGAGCAGAGTTGTCCCAAACCGGCCCTTACTCCTAATGCTACATCACCGCCAGTCCGGCATTGCCTCCTGATGAGTTGGTTACTGAAAGTTGCCAAGGACGGCGGAAATGGAGCTGGCAGCTGAGCTGAGTGACGAAAATTACAGTGTCAGTGAGCACTGCATTTCCCAAATTGACGAAGGGTAGAGGGGCGGCGCAGGGGAACAAGTATTTAATTTCAATAAAAAAGGGGGTCAAGTCACGTAATTAACGTGGGAGTAGAGTACTCGACAGAACATTCTCTCATCTTTTTGAAGTCTGTGCCCTCGGCAAAGAATGATCGCGTGGTAAAGAACAAAAAAAAAAGATGGACGGACGCATCGGACGTCTCACCATGGAAAAAGATGACGACGTCGTGGCACCGCATGTTTCGAATCCTCAGCTTTTGGTGTGGTGTGCCAACGTACAGTAGACTGTTAGACGTAAACTTCTCGCAACGACCTGTGCGAACGTATCTGCTGTACGGCGCATGCAATTGAACAAGAGACAGAACCATGTGCAACCCCCTACGGCCTACTCTCTCCGTCCCACTGAGTTTGTCACCCTGGATTCCGTGCCATCTTATTCGATGCTTCGTCTTATTCAAATTTTTGTACAAATATAATTTATTTTGTTACAACTTATTTTATCAATGAAGATACTTGAATATTGATTAATTTATTTTATGATTTGCATAAATATTTTGAATAAAGACGGATGGTCAAACATGAAGTTTTAAACGTCAAAAACGATTTAACTCCATGGGGCGAGGGGGTAAGGGCTTAGCCCATTGCACCTCTCTAGTCTCAACTGGCGTCTCAATCAGCCCTAGAACTGGAATAGCCTCCAATCCATTTCTCCTTTAGATTTGGTAGTCATAGATGTTCTTTTAAAAAAAAAAAATCCTTCACGATGTAATTAGCGTATCAAAAGCGGCATCATTTCCTAAGAAAGGAGAAATGGCATGTGCCTGAGAAAGCCGTACTCTACGACTGAGTGATGACATCTAAACACAGCTATACAAGCTCCCCTTTTGTGGTTCTCTTTATCAATGCGCATTTCAGGCGAATGAATGCTCCTCCCACCATCTCGACTCCTAAGCGCATACAGTATGCAAGTCAGTTATCAAAGTTAGAATGCTACCGCTTTGGGCTTGTTTGGATGTGCATGTACTATGTGTTTGCCTTAACCCACGTTGTTAAAGTGAGTTTGAGTATATTTAAACTAAGTTCAACTCTAATCCATTCCAACATACGTGGTTTGAAGAAGATAAATGTATATCCAAACAAGGCTTAAGGCAATGCTTAACATCATTCAGAGCCGTACTGGAATTCGTGCACACACATTTCGTTCCTAGGGATTTTCCTATTGCACATGAAACTGTACTTCCTCTGTCCCCGCTTTAAACGTCGTTGGAGCATTCTACCAGGTGCATGTTGCATGCCATGAATTTAGATAGATTTGTGGTCTAGATGCATGTATGGCAGCCTCAACTTGGACAGTCAAAAGTAGTACTAGGATCGACAATTTAAAGCGGGACGGAGGGAGTACATAACACGTGAATGAAATTTGTCTGAACTTTATAGTATAATGCAAGTAGTTTAAGGGGGTGTGTTTAGATCCCAAAATTTTGGCAAAAAAATTTTTGGACGGATGGGACATGCATGTCACATCGCATAATCGTGAAGACGTTTCGCTTGTTAGTGGTAAATATTATCCTACCATGACGAAATCAGGGCTCAAAAAGAATCGCCTCCATGAATGTACATCTAAACTGTGCAATTAGTTTTTTTATTTACCTAAATTTTATACTTGGCCGCAAGCGTTTTTTTTAGGTGCATTGAATGTTTTGATGTGATAGATGTGATGGGAATGCAGAAAATTTTGGAGGAAAATTTGAGCTCTAAACACACCTCGGTTGGATTTGGATTGACCATTGACACATGCTGAATCTGAATATGACAGAATGCACAGCACAGTAACAAGGACGAATGTGCTCAAAGAGGTAGGGGTGTAGGACCATGACCTCATCATTCCCTCTACCAACCAGCCAGGACCCACACCTCCAAAGTTTACTGGGTCCACAAGCAGCTCTTCCTTCGATGGGCCGGAGGCGGTCAAAGAGAGAAAGGGCCCGAGTTCCCCTTGGCTGCATGTGCCTAGCAGAATACTACTCCTAGATAGTAGATATGAAAAAGTCCACATTCCTCCCCAACTATCACGTAAGTTCACTTTTCCTCCCCTCAACTCTAAAAACCGGACAAATCACCTCCCTCAACTTTTCAAACCATGCATTTTACCTCCCTCGGGCGGTTTTGAAGGCGGTTTTTTCTACAGAACCGCGGGTTTCTTCTTACAGACATCGTGGTTTTGCTACAGTCCAGGCTGCTTTTGTCTTTTCTTTTTTTAAAAAATTCGGTTGAATCTTTGAAAATCATAAAATAGAAAATCCAATTTTGTTAGACTCCACATGAGTAGATCTACACAGTGAATATATAATATGGTATACTTTAGTTCAACAAAATAATTATAGAAGTTGCAAACTACGAATTATTTCAATTAATTATATATTCACTGTGTAGAACTTTGTACTAAAGCATATCATATTATATATTCACTATGTAGATCTACTTATGTGGAGTCTAACAAAATTAGATTTTCTATTTTATGATTTTTCTGTGATTTACTATGATTTTTCAAATATTCAGCCAAATAAATAAAAAGAAAAAGATAAAACCTTCGTAGCAAAAAAACTTTATACTAAAGCATATTATATTATATATTTACTATGTAGATCTACTCATGTGGAGTCCAACAAAAACTGGATTTTTTTCATTTTATGATGTTTCTATGATTTACTATGATTTTTCAAAGATTCAACCGGAATTAAAATAAAAATAAAAAAGACAAAGGCACCTTTACTGTAGCAAAACCACAGACGCTGTAGCAAACCCGCGGTTACTGTAGCAAAACCACCTTCAAAACCACCCGAGGGAGGTAAAATGCATGGTTTGAAAAGTTGAGGGAGGTGATTTGTCCGGTTTTGGAGTTGAGGGAGGAAAAGTGAACTTCTGTGATAGTTGGGGGGAGGAAATGTTGACTTTTTCCTAGATAGAATACACAGGAGCACAAGCAGCAAAACATGATGCCTACTTCAGCCTTCAGGCCTCTTTTAATTGCGGAGGTCCTTCATTGTCCAAAATAACAGCATCTACAAATCCTTTTTTGTGTGGAGGACAATGCTTGTAGCCCTATACAATTGTACTTGGACAGCCTCCTATTCATCATGATATTTTACACTAATCCATGATACTCCTATAAGATATAAATGATCGATTATCAACCAAAACATGCGAGATCACACCGGATGAACACGTAAATGTCAATTTTGACTCTTGTATTAGATCGAAATCATCTTCTGTACAACAACTAGTGGGCATATGTACCGTGTAAGCACTAAACAGGCCAAATATGTACACGCCTGGGGACTTGTCATCTTACCCATGATGGAGCAGCTATTTCCAAACTTTGATAGCACCGTCTCTGCTGGCAGATATCAACCTCTGGCTTGACAAGTTGAAGGATGCCAGCGCGAGTATTGCGTCACGATGGCACCCGGCAGAATCTGCGGCTGCCACCGCGAGCTGAGTCTTGGGCGTCAAACCGGAGACCGTGGTACTCTGTTTGTACATTTCCTGGGCAGAACACAAGAAACAGTTACAAACAGCAGTTTGCAGAAGCAGAATGCCTTTGATAGCAGTTAAGTAAAATACTGGGGAAGCGTGAATGGGAGATTTAAGGCAAAAGAACTACGGAACAAGTACTGAAGGCTACCTGCACGACTTGTACTCCAAAACTGGATCTTATATCGTAACACTCATCGTTTCCAACTGCTTTCTCCAAAATATCTCCTTTTGCTGAACGGACTTCCTTCGCAGAGGGACCAGCAATACAGAAGCTTTGCTCAGGCCTTCAAATGTCAATACAAAACATCATTATGACAGGAAGTAGATTAAAAAAATCAATTATGAAGCAATACAGATAGAATTGAACCTTGCTTGATCCCAGTAACGAATCTTCAAATCTGTTCCTCCAGTTAACAGATCACCACCTGGTAAGGGCAGCAAAGAACGTATGCCTGGACGGCGTACAGGTGGGTCATTCAATTCATCGATTCTGTACTTATAATTGCCTGTTCTTCTTATATCTTTGATGATTGGCTTGTTAACAGGCCTCGATGGCCTTTGACATCACAGATTCATTGTCGGTGCTCGCTGTTCTAAACATCTGCATAGTTTGTTGAATATCCCAGATGCAAATTTAGTGTTTGATATGGGCATATATTATGATTTAGTTGCTCACTTCTCAAAAAAGTGCAAATACTTAGTAGAACATGACACAAGCAAAAGGAACATGAAACTACTAAAACAATAGAAACATTCACTTTATAGATCTTTTGCACCAGGAGCAGATTTAATTCAGGAAGGAGTATCTCAAACAACAGAAACATTCACTAATCAGAAAACTTTTTATTACCTGGTGGCAACTTCCATTCTCAGCATTCCACAGAGAAACTTCGTTGCATCCAGCGGCAACAAAACCAATGGCCTTCCAGAAGAAGATATTGAACTTGGTGGAGGTATAAGCAAGCACAATTTCTCTATAGGGCTTACTGTTGAATAGTTCCACGAGTTAACAGGCAGTAAAACCTGTTGTCCCACAATGTAAGGACGCCTCTTGAAGAACCTGTGATGAACCAATTTCCACACTGGCCCACAACAACTGCCGATATATAGCCCTCCTCCGGAGAGGATTTAAATGACCAAGATTCTGAGTTGGTTCTTGTATCCCATTTATGGATGCCACAATGTTCAGTGCTGAAAAG
This sequence comes from Hyparrhenia diplandra, assembly GCA_015847255.1. Lineage (NCBI taxonomy): Eukaryota > Viridiplantae > Streptophyta > Magnoliopsida > Poales > Poaceae > Hyparrhenia > Hyparrhenia diplandra. The sequence goes on along the minus strand of JADLZK010011978.1, from coordinate 55,865 downwards.
AACAGTTGGGCTAAAGCTGTCTGATGAACAATTTACAACACTGAGAATCGCGCCTTCTTTAATATCATTCCTTTTTACATCAACAATTCCAGCATACCTTTCCACAACACTCCCAACGCTACGTGCACAATCCACAGAAAACAAGAGTAATGTTCCATCTCTAGCGCCAACAATAACCTGTGAAGTACCATAAACCATTGTCGTACATAGAGCTTCGCTATTACCCATGATGTATGTTAACCTAGATCTGAAGGCAATGTCCTTTTCTAACTTTCTTGTATCCCATATTTTGACACTTGAGTCATCCGAAGCAGTCACAAAAAAGGTATTGTCATTCGACACAGCAATGTCATTGACAGCTGAGCGATGCTCCTGGAGATGTGCCACTAGAATTCCACGAGGCTTCCATCCAGTCTCCAGGTTCACTGCTGATCTGGAGAATGTGAATCCTCCAGTTTCAGAGTTTGGAATGCTATCCCCTTGCAAAGAGGAACTGCTGCTCTTCATAGAGTCATTGATGCTCAACTCTCGCCGCTTGCTACTGAAATGATCATCTCTAGTCTGCATGCCTGGACGGTTGGGTTCCAGCCAAGGTAGCCTTATTGAAGCTTTATACACTGATGAATCAGGGAGCATGTGTGTTTCTCCTAAGCCCCGCTTATCAGTAGAAAAAGAATATGATGGTATTCCTTTAGATAAGCCATCATAAAAGGAGCTATTTGCAGCAGATGCTTGTTGAGCAAAACCAGAATATAATGATCTGTCAAAAGAAACAGAGTCTTTGACATCCAAAGACATGTTACTGGAAATAATAGGGCCTTTCAGTCGCCCAATATCTTCAAGGTTGGCCGAGGATCCACTTTGTGCTATACCAGGGTATCTTCCACCATGTAATATCTGTTCTTTCTTGCCACTGCTCTTCAGTAAAATGTCTCCAATGTCCTGAGCATCCTCTAAAGCTTGGTAGAAGATAGATTTTGGTAGCGGAGACTTAAGACATGAAAGAAGAGCAGTTTCAGAGGCCAATGAAGGTGGCTCCCTGTGGAGGAACTGCCTTAGATGAGGAGAAAGGTACACGTAAGTATCTACAGATCCTAAGCTCTCACTGCAGGAAGCAACAAATCTTACAGCAGACTGCTTAACCCAATTGATTGGGTACCGGAGCAGGGGAAGAACCTTTAACGATAGACCAACAATTACTCTTTTTCTCAAATAACCACTTCTGCACATCATGGTCAAGCAATCAAGTGCATTTACAAGGACAGCCTCCATACCATCACTTAGTGCCTGTTCAAGATATGGCAAAAGATATTCCTCAACACTCCTTGCTCCAATAAAATAGCAAACATAGACAATCTGGCCGAAGAAAACTGCACGGAGCTGCTCATCATGATCATTTAGGAATGCTGGAAGTATAGGAAGAAGAAAATCGTTACTTTGTCTGTGCCCAAAGAAGTAACACAAATAAGCTATATCCTGCAGAAGAGCTCTACGGGTATTAGGTGTCTGCTTTTGTCCCATCACCAGATCTTGCACTATCTCATAGATGGATTTCCTCAGTTCTGCAAGCTGGCGAAAAAAATTATCTTGCTTCTTCACTGGTAAATCTGCAGACTGTGATCTGAGAGCTACCACTGATTCATCCAGAGGTCGAATATCCGCGATGCTACGAGAACGAAGTAGGAACCTATAGGCTGTTAAAGCCAGCTTATGAATGTTGCTAGCATAGCAAACCCTAACACTCTCTTCTGTATCATCAGGGAGCAAAGAGAGCATTGGGAGGATGTACTCAGGGAATATAACAGCATCACTGATAGGGAAATCTTGCACAAGACATAGAACATCACATAAGGTTTCCAAAGCAGCACAGCGGACAATGGCAGACGGATCTGAAAGCATCGCAATCACATAGGGAACCACTAGCTGTAAGCGACTATCATCATCTATGTATGTGGACGAGAACTTCAGAAGAATAAGACTGACTCTTCTTAGCTCCGGTTTTTTCACACTGCGTATGCATGAGCAGAGTAATGAGGCAAGCAAGACCATGCCTTCACAGCTCACCTTGGAGTCCATCTGCTGAAAAATGTCAAAACTATAGGTATCTGATTGGTCATCATAAGCAGCCACCAAGGAGGATAAATGGCTCTGAGAGATCTTCTTCACATGCGATACAACATTGTTCCGCCTATCAAACCAGCTCCAATTTGCCTTCCTGCTGGATTCACTAGCTGTGAGGACTGATTACCAGTTGCACGGAAATGCTTGGTGCAGCAAAATGGTCAATGTCTTTTGTGACCTTTGTGCTTGTGTTGTTACTCCTGCTCTCCACTTCTTTGAGGAGAAAATTGATATCTCCAACAATATGTTGATGGTCTACAGGAGTATTTTTTCTTAACTATGGATGTGCTATTTCTAGAATCTCCTGGTGAGTTTAAAATTTCCCCTGCCATGCATTTTCTCCCAGATGGTTCACTATGCTCACACAATGTAGATCTATCAATTTGTTCAACTGTTGAGCTGCCCATCATTATTTCATGTATCTTCTCAAAATTTTCTTGAGTCTTTTCAATCTGCAAAGAGAATTATGTTTAGAAACTTTGCTAAACAGCAGTAGAGAAACCTGTAACTACAGACTTGAATGACCCTTACCCTGGCATCGAGTCAAGTGGAACAATATCCGAGAAGAACTTGTGCAGAAATTTTGAAAAAAATAAAATGGGAACACAACAGATTCATATTTCTGCAGATAGGTTCGACATGGTAGCCTTTTTGGGGGTCCAACTGGATCATGTGAAGTATCATGTCACGGATACCAGTATCTTGTATCTGCAAGCACAAGTTTATTTTATATTTTAGCGGCTTTATATAGGTAATATCTAGCAGCAAAACCAGTAAAGAAACTGACGATGAGGGTATAGCATGCGAATGAAGGTACACTGGGAAAATCCGAAAATGTAGACTTACTGTCGACATGCATCATTTATAAGCACAAAGTTTTGACAAATAAATTGCAAACTGGAGGAAAAAAATAGTGTGCCTTGGATCACTATCATTTCCAGTTTTTCACTGCATAGGGGCATATTGAATTAGATTATCCCCTACTTTATTGGCATTTAGTAGCGTTGAAAACGCAAAAAATAATTACAATGGGAACTGTTGAGATCCTTTGGCACATGAATGGTAAGATTTTTCAATTGATAAACCACTAACTCGTATAACATGAAGCTGAGAAAAGTATCATGAGTTTGCTCATCCAGGATTGCATCTAGCATTTCTGCATTTAGGTATGCAAAGGTTTTGGCTCATGAAAGCTCTTTGGAGTTGAAGACTACCATCCATTTGAATACATCCATACTGACCTCCTTAATGATATGCACTGGTCCAGTAGGATATAGGTATTATTACTCAGGCATAAGAGGTATGAACGAGCTTCAACCATTTAGGACAGGACATGGAATATCTGTGCAGATGTACCAACTTAAATCATGCATAGAGATCATTCACTACCATGTTCCTCTTACACGCTAAATATTCATAATATAACAAATTCGCAAAGTGCAGGTTTTGAATAGGTTAGAAATGACATTTCAATATGATGAGTGTTTTGTTCTCAAAACTATTACCCAGGTACATTTTTAGAACCAGAAACAAGATTAAATATGAACTAATTGTCCCATCAGAAATAGATGCACACACGGCAGACTCATGTTGCAACCAAAAAAACAGTATATATATGCTAAGAGGTAAGTGGTGATATAACCCAAGATTACATGTTAGAATAATAGAAACATTACAATGATTCACAATGAAGGATTAAACTATTGAAGAAGAGTAGGAACAACATAAAAACCTTTTCCAGCTGTATGTATGGGGTCATACTGACCACGCCGATAAGCCAAAAGTTGTGAAAGCTCAAAAAGTGGCTGGCCTTCAAGAAAAAGTTCAGCAAGAACGCACCTGAAAAGAAGATAAATAATATAACGTCCAGTGGTCAGCATTTTTTAAAAAATAAAATGGCTGTCAGAATTCTAACCTAATAGAGTACTGCTAAAACTATCTACTTTTGGAGCTGACAAAAGTCCATGAAACTAGACCATGAGATGTGATTTTGTGAAAAATACTTAATGAGGTCAAAAAGTAAACATTACAAAATCAATAATTGAAATATATGCAAGCAAGTAACAATTAACATGGTATATTTGTGAATAAACATGAAGCCCCAAAAAAAACCAAAATATTTTCAAGCTGTCCCCAGTTAAAAAGCTGTGTATTTCAGTGGAAGCCTGTTTCAAGGGTCAAGAAAAGATTAATTCATGGAGAATGTGGGTTCAATTTTGTTGGTATAACAACAGTTTTGTGCACTAATTTGAGAACTGTCTTGCAATAACCATCATATTTTATCTAAACGTAAAATAATATGTCCCCCATTGCCACAGAAGAACGAATGGCACTACAGCCCATTATATGAAACTAGAATGCCCCAAAAAAAAAAAATCATAGGCAAACTATTTGACATTGAAAGCATGCACTGTCATGCCAGGTGAAGAGGTCAAAAATGAAACAAAACTAGCTCTTAAAGAACATAGAGAAAAATTAACATGAATGTGAAGCATACCCAAGAGAAAATATATCCATGGATGGTTGTAAAGGTGCGTCTGCTGCAACTTGGGACTCACCACCATGTTAAGTAGAGTCTCTACATAAATTGAATTCATTCACAAAATAGAAAAGAAGCAAATCGAAACAGTTGTGTTGGATCAAAGATGTAGCATAAAAGGTAACAACTCACATTACAGACATCAACAAGATTGCATCACAATGCAACAACAACAACAACAACAACATAGCCTTTAGTCCCAAGCTAGTTGGGGTAGGCTAGAGATGAAACCCATATGAAACAGTACAAAAGAACGTTAGAAAGGCACAAGACAAAAGGATAAAGATTAGGGTAGATAGAAAAGGAAACAAAGTCATGGTTCAGCACGTTAATAGCTAGCCTCCAAGCGCTCCTATCCAAAGCTAAATCCTTGGAGATATTCCACTCCTTAAGGTCTCGCTTAACCGCCTTCGTCCCAAGTCAGTCCTAGGTCGGCCTCTACCTCTCTTTACATTATCTACCCGCTCTAGAACTCCACTACGCGACCGGCGCCTCGGGAGGCCTCCGTTGAACATGTCCAAACCATCTCAACCGATGTTGAATCAATTTCTCCTCCGATAGGGGCCACCCCGACCCTATCCCGAATATCTTCATTCGAACTCTATCCCTTCTAGTATGCCCGCAAAACCAACGCAACATACGCATCTCAGTCACACTTAGCTGTTGGACATGTCGCCTTTTGTAGGCCAACATTCAAAGACCATACAAAGATCGCCGGGCGAATCGGGCTGTCCTATAGAACTTCCCTTTTAGCTTCTGTGGTACCCTCTTGTCACATAGGATGCCAGAAGATTGCATCACAATGAGTATAAAATAATCACTAGTATAGCAACTATTCCATTCTTGGTAACAATAGCAGATTTCAGGATGCAATGTTTCAAGTCGCACAAAAAACAACATCAAAATGTTGACAGAAGAAAAGTAACTAAATGAGACGTTGATTGTAACCAGTCTTAAGTCTTAACACATACACTCAGTGATAGTTTTAACCTATACCATCTTGCAATTACACACAGGATGCAAATACATGTGCTGAATCAAGCTGCATTTGCAAAAAGGGAACATATGGGGAAAAAATGAAACAAATGGGATAAACTATTCAGAGTGACTGTTTAGGAACTTTCCTGGAGGTACCTCCCAATTTTCCACAGGAACAGCAAAAGATAGCATATAAATTTCAACTAAATTAGATTAAGGAGCTCACTTCAGGTGCTAGATAGCATCTTCGCCTTCCTCCAGTGTCGAAATAGAATGAGAAGTCAGACGGATCATCATCGGGGGATATATGTTGGCTTGAATGATGCAAAGTCCGCAAGGTATAGCCAATTCCAAGAAGTAACGAGCACATTCTCACATTTTATGTCACCTAACCACAAAAAAAAAGTGTGAAAATAACAGCCAAGAGAATTTTCTTCCAATGCGACTCAGACAAACCCTTCTCACCATGGCAAATTCCCTTACTATGGCTCTGCTCCACTGCATGAATTAACTGCACAACCAAATGATCTGAGTCGGCAACCATCTCTGGAAAGGAAAGGAAAAGAAAAATAAAGAATGACTCTTACATGCCCCACTAGTTCTAGCGTAATCTTTATATCTGCACTTAAGCAGTGAGAATATGTCCCTATGGGCTATAGACACCAGCAGGATCAACTTCATTCGACAGACACAGACACACACCAAAAAAAAAAGAGACGTCACCTGAAAGGCAAGCCATTTCTTTGCAATCTGACTGAGGAAAGGGCGTGTACTCAGTCGATCGTGCAAGTTGTTGAAGAAGTACTGTCTCAGGAGATATGCTGCCTTATCTGTTTGCAGCCAAACCTGAACAACATTGAAGCCAATTCAGCACTTGAACCGAGATGCAATGCACATCCTATATTCATCATACTTAGTGGCAATTTCAGACACATGCTACCTTGTGCAAAAAAAACATCCAAAAAAAGTGGCTATATCACTAACTTTTCATCAGGACTTAATCAAAATAGGTAAACTGCAGCATCTAGAGGCCAAAAAAATATTAAACTACTTGAAAAGGCAGTTAAACCAACTTATTACCAAAAGCACAAAACCCTGTAGTGTAAACTTAGCTGAACCAAACCAAACATACATACAGTACATACATGGGATTAAAATCCGCTAAACCCCACTTAAATTTCCCTTAGAACATACAATTGCGCATTGGAAAACAGGAAAAGTGTCGTCAATGGCCCCCTTTCCTGAATCTTCCTACGCCCTACAGCCTACAGGCCAAAGTTTAGCAGAATCGGGAGGGTAAGCCCTAAGCACGGAATCCTCACCTGGAAGGGCAATACGTGGGACCCCTCGATCCCCTTGAACGCGTTCCTAATCCGCTCCAGCCTCCGCTCGTGCTCCTGCGAAACCAGCAGTGGGACCTCACGACCACGATCCGGGACCAAATCCAATGGAAGTCACGAGGGGGATTTGGGGGTACGCCTGCGAGCAGCCGCCACCAGCCGCACGCGGGTTACCTTTGAGGTCGATGGGCTCGCCGGCGCGCTTGAAGTAGACCTTGACGAGGAGCAGCCCCTCGTCGTGCTTGCAGCGGACGGACTTGAGGAAGCGGCCGCGGCTGACGACGTCGAGGAGCACGAGGTTGTAGGTGGACGGCAGGTCGTGCAGGTAGTACTCCGTCGCCGACGCCTGCGTCGTCCGCGCGATCTTATTCCCCATCGCGGCCCCCGCCGCCGCCTCCCCGGCCGGCGCCGCGCTCCCGGTCCCGGCTCGCCGGCGCCTCCTGGGGCTTGCTTCGCTTCGCTGCTCGCTTCGCGGGGCGCGTCGTGGCGTTGCGTGGGGGCGTAGGCGATCGAATCGGGTCAGCCAGTGAGTCAGGTCATGTGTGGCCTTGTGTGTTGGGCTCGAACACGCTGGCCCGCCCTTGTTCGCCGTTCGCACGCCACGGCCAGTAGCCCAGTTGGATGGGAACCGGTTTCAGTTCCGATTCGTACAAGGGATAGAAAGCGTACAATGGAGTGGATAGTTTCTGACTTTTTTTGTACGGAAACGGCTTCAGTTCCAATATTTATCCATCCAAATACCGTCTAAATCTAACACCCAATTATATTTTTATTTTTTTTTTTGAATTACACAAGATCTGGCGCAGACACTCACAACACGACGCTATTGCCACTCACCCCTATGAACACACGCACGCCAGCATTCTACCCCTACGAAAGCACCTCCGCTGATCTAGGCGTAATTGGCAGATCCGGAGATTCTCGAAGTCACCATCCAAGCTTGATTTTCATGCTTGATTTTGGTGGTGTTGGAGTGTTCTAATTATAAATTTACTTCTCTGTCCGCTATCCATTGCCAGCGGGTAAGCAAAGAGAGAAGAGAGAGCATGAAAAGCATGTCTGATTTTCATCATCTGTGGTAAATAAAAGCAGTAATTTGTTGTAAGGAAAAACAAAACAAAACATAGGATTAGGATCAAAACTGAACAATATTTCATAGCTGAGGTGCCATGTTTATATAGGTAAAAATAGGGACAGAACTTGGACAAATCGAGAGGCAATATGTCAAAAATGGACTTCTACTGATCGATTTCAGCAATGCTTGGAACGAGGGTTGGCTAGAGAAAGAATGGAGTGATTTTTTATATATATATTACTATGGAAAGTAAAATGAGTGAAATTGCACACAAGGCGGTGCATGACTAGATAACTTTGGCTCTGTTCATAAATAAAACGCATAAACACGTCTGGCTGAAATGGCACGGAGCCCTTCATTTGATTTTCCGACCTCGTGGGCTCCTGGCAGCAAAGCTAACAACACTGCCGATAGCACAATGTCAGAATAAAAGTCGGCATGCTACAACAGGGATAATCAAATTACAGAGTGACCTAAATACACTAATTTAAGGTACATTGAGAGGCGAGGTGCCAATCACTGAACAAATCAGATTCTCTCCCAGTCTCAGTCTATGAACGTCACATAGGCTCTTGCAACGATTAGGTTATTGTCAGGCTGGCATCATCCTGCAATGTAAATAATTGTCAAATCATGATAGTTGTGTAACTGTAATTGTAGTAATGAATCGATCGCACAAATTTCTTACTGGTGATATCTAGTGAGTTAGCGAAGCATCTTCATTTCCGTTGCCAGATTCTGGAATAAGAAAAATGGCTACTTACTGAGGCTTCTGCCAGAAAAGTGGAAGACTAGCAAGAGAACAAGGTCAATACCTTCAATGGCTGCTAAATTTTCTTCTTTATAGACCCCAAGAGGTGAACCACGCACAGATAAGAGCATCTCACCATTCTTGGGTAACCTTACAGTTTTGGGCGTCATGCCACAGGACAGCCGGTTACTCACAGCCTGTTGAAGGAGTATGTTTATACACATTCCAGAAGCAAGCATTTACTTGGGAAACAGGATACTATAGAAATACAATGCAATACATTTTTTTTTACCAAATGTATATGCTGGAAAGAAGAAAAAATGCATACCCCAGGTGTCTGAAAAGCTTCTGCTGCTCCTGCCATTTGGCCTTCAGGCTGCTCACTCCAAGCCTTCAAAGCAACATGCACTCGTAAGAGTGGTGAAGTCTAGAGCACAAACATATGGTGTCGCTACAGGCGAAAATACTTACAAAATCACTGAAATTGCTAGTGCGCCTATAAAAGTCTTCCCCAACTGAATATGCAGTGGCAAAATATCATTTAAGCAGTCTGACGTTAGATGGCTACAATGAAGTAAATAGACCATTAGTAGGTAGATGACTTGGTCAAACCTGAATCCCTTGGGAACTGAAATCCATCAGCAGTTGTGAATGATCCAATTGAAGCTCGCAGAGTCCTGTCATCTGCAAAGTCTCCAATCATCCATTCATCACCGTTATTCCATTTCAGCTCAAGCACATCACACTCCTCATTTGGAACAACCAAAAGATCGGGTAAGTTCTCCTGAAAATATTGCATGGCATTTCCCTCCAATTGCTCCTTGGAACAATATGACCGTACCAATTGCAATTGGTAAGGTATGTTCCCAGCCTCTGCATCTCGTGTTGCTTCGATGGCAGTAATCCGACGCTCACCTGTTTATTGGAACTCTGGATTAGCAATTTGAATGAATATATAAAGAGCATTTATGCCATGCATTGCTGATGCAGAAAGAAAACAGTTGGCCTTCAACATTAGCGCCTGAGCAGGATTTAGGAAACATAATTTAGATGCTGCTCTACATTTTTCAGATTACAGAATAAAACATTCCAACCTTCACATTGACAAATGAATGCTTAAAGGTTAAACGTACAAGAAATCAGTAACTTAGCCTTCCTCCTCGGCGGCATCGTGTCGGCTCCCGCTGCGCGGCGAGCAGGAGGATCTGGCGAGTGGATGCGGTGGGGGATTTGGGGAGGTGCGAATCCCTCAGCGCTCGACACAAAGGGAAATTTCGAATAGGAGCAACGGGCAGTCGGGCACGGCCGTGGAGGATTTCGCCGCCTGCGGGAGGTCGAGTCTTTTTTTTTGCCCAATGCCCGCCCCTTCAGCCTTCACTTACCAGGACGGGCCAATTCGGAACGTCGGAAGGCCCGGTGTACGAGCTACCGGGTCCCCAGGATTAGCCCATATACGGGAGTATGAGGGCCCATGCCGCTTTACAAATGTTGCTTCATTACTCAAAAATAAATACAAATGCTGCCTCAAAAAACTACTCTTTTTCTTATAGAAAATAAAAATATAGTAACAAGTACCGGTCTCACGTTTTTATTTTTATTTTATTGGAGGTACTTTGTACTTGAAACGAGTCTTTAGCACGCTTAAATGAAAAGATGAGTTAGACAACATAAAACGATATCTTTCTACACAAAATACACAGGTTCGAGGCTGCAGGCCATGAGAGTGACAGGTACGTATCGTATGCTCAGTTGATTAGGCAAAAAAACACAAGAAAAAACATCTAAAAGAAATCCCTCCCGAGTATTCCCTCTCTACCCTAAAAATTAACTATAGGATTCATAATCAACTTGACTAAAGTTTGACAAAGTTTATAGTAAATTAGCATTAATATTTATGTTTAAAACAAAATTTATTACAAAAATATATTTCTTCTTCATTAATCTATTGATACTTGTTTTGTATTATAAGTGTCAATGATTTTTTATATAAATTTTATTAAATTGAATCGCTTAACTTAAAAAAGCGAGAATTGCATGCTTTTTACAAAAGGAGGAATATTCTGACTTCCTCTCAAGAAGAGTGAGGAACAAAACGATGGCACCACAGAGCAGCAGATAGAGCACAAGGGATGTTCAGCTGCGTCCCACGAACAAAATCATGCATGCCCTCCATGTCCCTCCCAACCTAGACAGCATATGTCCTGGGAAATCCTAGGTCCGCAGCAAGATCACACAAGGGCTGCAAACCAGTCAGGCTTTTTATCCTTGAGAGCCTATGAACTCCTGGCTGGGGGTTGCCCCACAGTCTCGTCCTAAAAGGAACAACAATTCAACGAGTCTGGTGCATCGGTTGTCGAAACGTCCCATTCCTCTTCGTTGCATCAGGGGCGCGTAGACTTTCATTTTGGTGGTTTCGATCCGAGGCCATCTAGGCAGCCATTAGATCGTAAAAGCTCTATTTCCGAATGGGCCCATGCGATGTTTTCAAATGAAGAAAACTCGCCAACTAAAAAGTTTCATAACTTTTAAATTTCATGTTGGTAGTTCTTCCTTATGAATTCGTTTAAAAAACAATTTTACATTGGGATATTCAAACCTAATTTTTCATGACATTTTGATTTAAAAATTTGTGTCGGTTGCATTTTTTCGCACAAAAATGACGTGCTACATGGCCGGCGAGATTTGAGTTCGCGACCCCCCCCTTGCACTACTGTCTATAATCCATTTTCTTGGTTCTCCACGTATTTTGCTAAACCAACTATAAATTGATCGCTTGATGTTCTAAAATGAATTCAAATGAAAAAAAAAAAAAAAAAAAAAAAAAAAGTGGTTAACTACAAAGTTTTGCTAACTTTTAAAGATCTACAACGTTGATTTTAGTGGTTTTCAATCTGAGGCCATCTAGTCCCGTCGGGCCACAGCTGGTAAAATGCCTATTTGTTTGATTGGCCCAATATGGTGTTTTCAAATGAAGAAAACTTTCCGAGAGAGAAGTGTCATTATTAGATTGATAATAGAATAGATTTTCACGGCTGTAGATATAATAGATAACGGTACGTATCTTTTAAAACTTTAATTTGAACTTAGTAAAACTTTTTAAAAATTTAATTTGAACATGAAGCTGCGCCTTTTGTTTAGGAGAGGAGTATGGCAGCATGATAGCAGGACTGCAGGAACAATGATTCAAGGTAAGAAGGAATCAACCAAGGCGGCCTCCTCACTCTGCGTTCAGAAACAGCCTTTGTGCAGCAGAGCTCAAGTCCGTCTGTCAAAAGTAGAAAACATGGACGCACGCAGTCTTTGCAAAACTGAGAATGCTCGATTATATATTTACGTACTTAATTACTTATACGTACGTACTACAACTATACACATACAAATCAGGCTGCTACGCTACGCACGGTGCAGCTGAGCTCTATCTACTACGCACGAGTACAAAGAAGAGCGCGCGACGCATGGTGCAAGTGTGCAAGAACAGAGGGGAGCAGAGCTCGGTGACAGGGGCAGGGGCGCTGACCACAGGTCGCGTCGCGACTAGCCAAGCAAGAAGCCTAGCAGCAAATCTCCATGGAGAAGTTGGAGTCCAGCAGCTCCTGATCATCTGCTCCACGTGCTGCTCCTCCAGGAACCTGCTGCCCCACTGCGCGCCCGGCGTCGTCGTCGTCGTCGCGGCGGGGAGGCGGTGGCCGCGGCCGCAGAGGTGAGGCGCCGCCGCCGCCTTCCTCTGCGCTGCGCGGCCTGCACGGACGCCAGGTTGAACCGGTAGCTTCGACGAGCGCCGCGGAGAGTGAACGACGACGACGCGGAGCGGCACCGGTAGCGGCACCGGCGGCGTCGGCGGGGAAGTTGGTGCGCGCGCGGACCGCATTACGATCCGCGCCGCCTCGTCGTAGGCGCGCGCCGCGTCCTCCGCCGTCTCGAACGTGCCCAGCCATATTCGCGCCTTCCTGCAAGTGCAACCGTGCATCAGCCAACGCGGTCAGCTCCGGAAACCGGACGGCGCGCTGGGAGCTGAGGAAGGAAACGAGGCCGGCGGGCCATGGTCTAGGCTGGCGACGCAGGAGAGGGTGCGGCGGATCTCGGAGACCCAGGAGCCCCAGTGGGCGCTGCCGCACGCCGCGGTACCGTTGCTGCGGCCGGAGCCATCGGCGGCGGCGCGCGGTGGCACTACCGAGTCGATCGATCGACCTTGCCGTTGTCCGGCGACGGAGCCGCTTGCCCGATCGTGCTCGTGCCGCTGCGCCCGCGGTGTGAGGAGGAGAGCTCTGCTGAAGAGGTGCAGCTAGCGGCAGAGCAGGGAGTGTGAGTGATTCGCCATTCGCGGACATGGAAGGACACCTATAAATAGGAGGGAAAATGGGAATCTACCTGACGCCTGTAGAGAGAGAACGGGCCCCGCCTCGTGCCGGCGTTGATTTTTAGTATTCGGAATAAATTTACTATGAATATATATTTTGCAATTAATTAAATAGTATCATCATAAAATTTGTGTTTTGTAATGTTTTGACTTCAAAGAGGAAAAGCTGAGGGCTGTGGCCCCGGACAGGGGTAGCACCCTAGATTTGTGAACTGAGCATTCAACTGTGCTGAGTTGAGCTTTTGGGCAACAACTCATCTGGTGTGGAGCAGTGCAGCAACATGGTGTGGTCGATTGATGCACATCCAAATCCATGCCTCTACTACAGTTCTAGCAATCACCCAGTCGAGCGTACGAGTACTGTAGTAGATAAGCCGCCAGCCACGGAGGGTTGTTCTGTTCATGGAAGGCAAGAAATTTCATTTCACAGCCCCGTACGTGGTGACTGTTGCGCTAGGTACTAGCACTAGCTAGCTGACTTTTTCGCCGTAGAGTAGAGACAAAGGGAGGGGCATGCCGGAGATTGGTCCGGGCACTCCCAGTGGGCGGGGAAGAAGGAACGTGCGCCGGTGCAAGCCAGACAACGCAAGGCCACATGGAACCCGCACACATGAGTTGCCGGCAAAAGCCGTGGAATCTCCAAGCAGCAATGTGCAATGCGATGCGCCGTGCATGCATGCACCCGACCCAACCCAATTCTGGTGTGCTGCTATCCACGGATTGGATTAGATTACGATAAAACACATCACCTAGCTGCTCTCTCCGTTCCAAAAAAAAAAAAAAAAAATGTCGTTTTAAGTTTTTCATACATGATGTTTGATCATCTATCTTATTCAAAAAACACTTTATAAATATTATTTATTTTTTATAACTTATTTATCATTAGTGATACTTTAATACTGATTTGTTAATTTTATAATTAACGTAAAATTAAATAAGTCAAAGCAGTCAGATTTATAAAAGTTAAAAACGACACTCTTTTTTGCATCGAGAGAGTATGGATGCATGCATGCTTGCTTGTACATGACAGTGCACATGTGACCCGAGGTAGTAGGCTAGTAGCTAGATTGTGTACTAAAATTGATGGATCGAGTCATCGAGAGATAGGACTGCATGCTACGAAGCGACTAGTGTGTGGCCGCACCACTGGCCATGCCGCCATATAGTAGCCGTAAAGTGGAAGACGTCACGACGACATGATCCGTCCTCTGCCGTTCGTTGGAACAGCACAAGCTACGCCTAGGATGCGACGCCTACATGTTATGTTGCCTGCCCATTGATCCGCTCCAAGAGACATGCATGGTGATGCCCGTCGTGTATGTCGACGAGACTCAAGTGCTCTTTGTCTGAGCTGAGACACGACCCACTGGAGCAGAACTAGATGAAACACACGGCCGGTGCTGCCTGTCTACTACCCTATGTGCGTTTGGGCCTCAAGGCCATGTTGGTCCCTGTGCGTGTCAATGTTACAGCTGCGCGGTGTCGCTGGTTTCGTGTGCGGTGCTCGGCACCCAGCAGCAGCTTGTTCACCGTCCGGGCAGCCGACGAGCTCGGCGACCTTAGCGCCGTCGGCCCGGCCAGAGGCAGCGCCAACTTCCACGGCGGCCTTGGGAAGCAGAGCGATGCATGCCATTGCCATGCGGCGTTCAGGGCCGGTGTCTGCGTGCGCACGCATGTGCGGGCTGTGCGCATGCGACGCGCGCGCGCGCATCGGCTTCGTCAGCGCCCGCAGTCCTACGCCCGCAGAGTAGGCTCAGCTACCTGCGCAGCCTATGACTGACGGATAGATACGAGTAGATCGCCCCTCGCTGCGCACCACAAACGGTCTCGGTATGGAGTGGAGCGCGTGCATCGCCGCGCGCAGGCCGCAGTGGCCATGGCTAGTGAGCCATGATGGACTGGAGCCACGGCAGAAACCTGATCACTCGTGTCCGATTAGTACTTTGACTTTTCAAAGCATCAGATCATATGCTGTTAGGAAATGCATTGTTAGTAGTAACTACCGGTCCATTTCCTGGCTTTGTGCTCCATCGCCATCAGCAGGGAAGCATGCTCTGCATTCCGTTCCCCTTGTGGATCGTATCACAGCTTGTGAGTTACAGTACTCCTTCTGAAACTACAAGTGACAGTAGAGAATAAACGCACGATTGCATTGCGTCACAAAGAGGGAGGATTTTCGATCGGAACTTGCGGCTAAAATGCTAGCCACTGCGTGCGTACTGTAGGTTGGAATAGGATGCAGATACAGCAGCTCCGTAGCTGTAAACGTGGACAGACCAGGTCAGTTGTTGCAGAGCCGCCTTCTTGTCCTGTTAGGCACTTCACTTGTTAAATGGTCCTGGCGTTGCGTCAATCTATCCCCACTTGCAAACCTTATCTCCAATGCCTCACTGTTGCTGCCTGCAGAGTCGTTCGTTTTTCCTGCACCGTTATGGAATCTCTGGGTGACCCTGAAACTGAAACCATGAGCCTGTCGCTAACGAAGGCTGCTGCACGCATGCACAAGCTGCAGCCCTCAAGCCTGAAACCATGGTCCAAACACATCATGCATATCCAAATCCGCAATGGACAGTAATGTGCAAACCAGAGCTAGGTACAAGGACATTTCTCTGGCAGTAAAAGTACCTGCAAGTTGATTAGCCTGATTGACGTTATTATTTGGTGTTTTCCGGAAATCAGCATGAGAAAGAAAACAGCTTACCGCGGTTTTGAAGATAGTTTTGTACGCAGCTTGCACGTCATTGTTGGCAGGAAGTATTATTTGTTGGTACTCCTCCGTTCCCTAATCTACAGAATGCTTGACTAATAAACCGTGTTTGACCTCTCGTCTTATTCAACTTTTTTAATAAATATTACCACTTTTGTTATGACTTATTACATCACTAAAGATATTGTAATGACGTTTTGTTTGTTTTATAATTTATATAAAAAATTAAATAAGACGAGCAGTCAAAACACACAATTTATACGTAGTCCCAAAAACTGTGCAAAGATTAATAAACGGTGGGAGTACCTATACTCCGTAGTAGCTTGGAGAAGTCATGAGGATCTGAATAATTCTGATCATATATGGATGATTGGCAATTGGTTTTTGCGCAGCCCCCGGCGATCCGCGTTTCGTGGGATCTTATTTGACCCGGGATGACATGTAATGATTGGGACAAGATCTTAGGATGCCATTTAGCTCGTTGAACTTGACAGCAACCCGTGGCTGGCACTTGGACTAATCTTCAGAAGAAAATATCAGTCAAATTCCCCCTGCCATTTTCGCATTTGTTTTTTCTTCCGTTGTGGTGGTGTTTTCTTCCCGCTGTATTTCAGGCGACCGATCGATCAGCTCCTTCCACAGCTGCCGACTGTGCGCCCGGCTAGCAAGAACCGGCAACGATAGATTTGCATTGAATCCTGATGGATTTCAGGATAAACCTGCATTGCCTTATCCAACGACAGATAGATTGCTGATGAGATGAGATGAAATTGAAGTGCAAAGCAAGGTGCCATGGATCATGGCAGACAGCACGTAAAACGCCCATGTGGCCACATGATCGGGGTGATGGCGACCTCTTATCTAGCCTCATGGATGCATATCTGGGCAGCTTAATGAACACAGACGGGATGGATCGATGAGATGACCAACCATGCATCCATCGTCGCAAGGACACAAAGGCACTGTTCCAGGGGCTAGCTAATCATGTTAATCATTGGGAGGGAGCTCTCTCGTCGCGGACACGCGGAATGCTTGCTCAGCAGACGAAACGCCACTGCTGCCACTGTCGCCTGTGGCCTGTCGGGATCCAGGACGAAAACCCGGTCGGTTCATGAACGGAGACGGAGCTCCAGCTCCAGCCCAGCTCCTGGTCGTCGATCGTCGTTACATCCAGCTGCTCCGATCCATCACCGAACGGGCTGGGCTCCGCCGGCGGCGAGCTGAGACAGCGTCCAGAATCCCCATGTGGCCACGGGATGACCTCCATGTCCGTGACCGCGACGTCGTTCGTAGGATGCCGACGGTGTCTCTCGTAGGATTCGATCTGGCGTCCTGCATCGTCAGGTGCGGCTTTCTCTGTGCCTGATGATGCATGCATCGTCCCTAGTCAGTCTTCACGACGACGACGACGACGCGTTTTGCTTGGTTGCTTTGGATCGGAGGTCTCGAGCTGTGATTGAGAGGGACGTTTCTGTTTCCCTTGTTGTTTAGTATTAAGCCGTGATCGGCTTTGGTTATTATTACGTAGCCATAGGCTCAGTTGAGA
Source organism: Hyparrhenia diplandra (assembly GCA_015847255.1). NCBI lineage: Eukaryota > Viridiplantae > Streptophyta > Magnoliopsida > Poales > Poaceae > Hyparrhenia > Hyparrhenia diplandra. Next base: position 38,451 of record JADLZK010011978.1, on the reverse strand, counting down.
GGATCCGGACTTGGAAATGGACGGCCCCGGAATTGCGGCTTAGACTTGGAACGGTTTGTAGCACGGAGGATCTAGTGCTGGTACGTACGATGACGGTTGTTATTTAACTGCCAAATTGACAAAACCGCTGCGCCATGAAAACGATGGGAATGGAATCAAACAACAAAAAGATAGTTAAAAATCGTGATCTTGATGACTACCATTTCTACCAATATACTACAATGTCTAGCTATGTAGTAGCTACGTAGTGCTCTCACCGTTCTAATCTATTTATCACTATATATATTTTTGTAAAAGTGCATCAACATCGGAGCAACTCCAAAGAGATGTTGAAGATGTTGATACGCTTTTTACAAAAGATGTTGATGCCTTTAAAACTAAATTTTTAGAAGCCGAAAGTAAATTCCGCCTCCAACAGCTTCTTCTTTTGTTTCTCCCAAAATTTCCACATACTCCCCAAAAACATCTCCCTGCGCCCCCAATCGTTTATGCGCAGGTCTGAGGTCTCCCACGAGAGCTGCATGGCGCTCCTTGGTCAGTGATCGCTGCCGGCGAGGATCGATGCAGATAAAATATACGAGGACATATCACGAACTGTCAATATTTAATTGCAAATTGGCTAAAATATTTGCATAAAAAAACACACACACTGAAAGTAGCTAACTTGGTAATATAGTCATTTTGTCAACCTAGGAAATAAAAAAGTTGCTGCCACCGATCCAACTATTCTGATCTCCATCCTATACTAGTTATTGCGATGTTGCAAGTATAAAATTTGGCAAATAATGGGGAACTGTTGTGGGAGAAGTTGATTTTGGGAAAAGAAATACTTACCAAAGACCCCATTTATAGTATTATAGGGGTGCAATTTTTTGATGAACTCTTTGGAGTTTAATAACATCAAACTGGTTTCACCAAATCCTCCATCCAATATAATAATGTACATGTTTGATAGTGTTTTTTAACAGAGGTTTCAGTTTGAGAAGTTCAACTTATAACGATGATGACACGCTGGCCCTGTTCGACTTCTACGAATCCCGTGCCAGCTTGCGCGGCCTCGTCGAGTCTGGCGTTGCCACGGTGCCGCCGCCGTTCCTGACGCCCGCCGCGTGGATCTCCTTTGCGGCCACCACGGAGGTCTTGGTCGCCCCAACTGTCGACCTCCTCCCGCGCTCCCAGGCCGTCGCGCTCGTTAGCGTCGTGGCGAGCTCTTGCGGCTTCTTCCAGATCACCAACCACGGCGTCCCGGCCGGCACCGTCGAGTCGGCGCTCTCCGCGGTCAGGGCCTTCAACGAGCACCCGGCGCGCTCGGCGTGCTACTCCGTCAAGAATACCGGGCCGACCATCTACACCACCGTCCCATGCCGCCGTGGAACGCCGGGCAACCTGCCAACAAGCCTCTCCTGCCATGGCGCGACACGCTCGTTCTCCGCTTCTGACGGCGAATCCCTCATCGGCCACCTCCCGCGGCGTGCCTGGACGCGTTGCTGGAGTACCAGCGGCCGCTGAGACGCCTCCCCGCCGCTCGGGAAGGTGATCGCCGGCCTGTTAGCCGGAAGCGCTCGGCGTGAGGGCCGAGCAGCTGGACAGGGCAGTGCAAGTTTGAAGCGACCCCTGATGCAGTGCCACTACTACCCGTTGTGCCCCTCGGCCGGAGCAGGTCGCCGGCAGCCGTGTCCACACCGACGGTGACCTATTCACGGTCCTTGCGCAGGACGGAATCGGCGGGCTGTGGTGAGGCTCGACAGCCATGGAGATAAAATTAGTGGACGTCAACATCGGAGCAACCCAAGAGATGTTGAAGATGTTGATGACTTTACAAAAAGATGCGTTGATGCCTTAAAACTAAATTTTTAGAAGCTGAGGTGTAAATTCCGCCTCCAAATTTCTTTTGTTTCTCCCAAAATTTCCACATACTCCCTAAAACATCTCCCTGCGCCCCCAATCGTTTATGCGCAGGTCTGAGGTCTCCCATGAGAGTTGCATGGCGCTGCCGGTCAGTGATCGCTGCCGGCGACGATGCAGATAAAATATACGAGGACATATCACGAATTGTCAATATTTAATTGCAAATTGGCTAAAATATTTGCATAAAACACACACACACTGAAAGTAGCTAACTTGGTAATATAGTCATTTTGTCAACCTTAGGAAATACAAAGTTGCTGCTACCGATCCAACTATTCTGATCTCCATCCTATACTAGTTATTGCGATGTTGCGGGAGAAGTTGATTTTGGGAAAAAGAAATATTTACCAAAGACCCCATTTATAGTATTATAGGGGTGCAATTTTTTTGGTGAACTCTTGAGTTTAATAACATCAAACTGGTTTCACCAAATCCTCTATCCAATATAATAATGTACATGTTGATAGTGTTTTTTTAACAGATGTTTCCGTTTGAGAAGTTCAACTTATAATAAATGTAAAACGAATCATAACTTGGAACCGAACTAGTATATTCTACCAGTATAAAAGAATTCTGCAAAACTATTGTGCAAAGCAACTTATTCAAATATGCATCGGTCTTAAAAATATTAGGCGTTATTTAACTTATCGTGGTCTTCAAAATCATACTTAGCCATTGAGTTTTCTTCTATTAATCCCTATCGAGTGGAGGGGGGACTCATCGATCATAAAGCTAGTCATGAACTTCATGATAAAAAAGAATCACAATTTAGAGAACCGAATATCGATCGTCATGAGCGGGTGCCGGATATACATTTTTTTTTTGAAAAATAAACTATAACCAATTTCAAATCAGGGCATAAGGCTCAAACCATTCTAAGTCCAATCCAGCCTGTTTAAAGCTTTTTACAAGCTGAAGTCATAAACTTTTTTTTTTTGAGTGGAGGCTGAAGTCATAAAATTGTTGGAAAAACCAGTTTACTTAGTAATTTTAGAGCAAACTAATGGGCCGGAAGTCATATACGGCCCATTAGATTGCCCTGCAACAGGCAAAGCTCCAGCCCATGAGCCCAATGGCCAATCTCACCCCTACCGTCCGCCAATTCGTCACTTCACGCACCTAGGTTTTCGCGCCGCCGCCGCCGCCGCCGCTTCGTCTCCGCCGCCGCAACGATGGTAACAGCCTCGCCATCGCCCTCTTTTTTTTTTTCCCATGGAGTTGCCCAGTGCCACCCAGATTTCAGCGTTTCTCTGACATGGTTGCTTAATTGCTTTTTGTTCGCGCAGCCGTCGCACAAGACTTTCCGGATCAAGAAGAAGCTGGCGAAGAAGATGCGCCAGAACCGCCCCATCCCCCTACTGGATCCGCATGCGCACCGACAACCATCAGGTGACGACCGCGACCCCACGAACTCGTGCTCGTCCGATTTATATTTCGGCTGTTGGTGACCGAGTTGCTGCGCTCTGTTCTATTTCAGGTACAACGCCAAGCGCAGGCACTGGCGCCGCACCAAGCTCGGCTTCTGAGCGTGGGGATTGGCCGGCTGCTGCGTCAGAAGGCTAGGGTCTAAGAGCTATATTCCTTTTGTTTTGTCATTGTCTCAGTGTTTCTGTAAGCTATCAAGTGATGCCATGATGCTTTTTATAAAGTTTTTGGTGATGCTAAGAGAATTGTTAGTACTGTGGTGTACTGAAGATTGCATTGCTATGCTAAGTAAAGAACCCTTGTTACTTTATTATTATGTGTAGTTTTGCAGTAACCGTGGGCCTAAATTTGATCATTTGGTCTGTTTTTTTGATGCATGGATGGAGGTGTATTTCTTCAACCATGTTGCTGAGTATATTTGTACAATGTTTGCTATTGTTAGAATGAAAATAGGAGCCACTCAATCGACTTTTCATAGAATAAATTGTCACTTTGTCAGTGTAGGTGCCCTGTGTCAGTGTTGGCTTGATTTAGTTATGAAAAAAATTTGTGGAATCAACAATTGTGACTTCATTGTTGCTGGTCCATTTCTGTTTTGTATTTTAGGCTTCCTTTGCTTTTTTCTTTTTTGTATGGACCGTTATGTTTAGAGGATACCCGTTAAGTTTCATGATCATGCAATAGATGATAAGAGCTGTGATACATTAGTGAATGCCTGTATTTGCTTGTGAACTCTGCTTGGCTCCTATGTCCTAAGTTTTCTAGTTTATGATTTCTGTTAGGATAAACCTAGTGGTTATTTATGGTTTTAGTGATGGGTATTAGAAGCACATTTCCTATAGTTAAGACACATGAAATTGGTTGCCCAACATTTGCATAAGTGGCTGGGGTTAAAGAGTGGTATGGTTTCTGGGGACTGGGCTTCATGGCTGCCGGACTTAGAAACGGGTCTGGGGTTAGTGTACAGGCTGTTGGTGGTGGCAGTTTGAGGGAGGGAGACAGAGAGAACCACACAGCCCATTGGGGGTGGTAGGCATCCAGATGGGAAGAGTTGGGTTGTGGTTGACAGTAGACATTGTAATAGTGTGCCAGGAGACAGTGGCGAGCAGACTGAGGCTGGGTGGTAGGCTGAGGAACTGAAAGATGACCAACAGGCTGGAGGTGGAAGAAACATTAAGGGATGTTGGATCAAGATCAATGGCTGATGTTTGTTGGGTCTAAAAAGTTTTCAAAAACAGACACTTCTATGTAGGTATAGGTACTCCCATTTTAGAATGTACTTTCTCCATACTTGAAAAAAGAAAGACGTTTAGGACAAGAACTTTTACTTGTCTTTTCTATAAAAAATATTTATTGAAAAGTTATATATGTATATTTTTATGAAAGTAATTTTCAAGACAAATCTATTGATATGATTTTTCACATTTCCAAACTCAACGACTTAAAAGTTATTCATGATTTATATTCTCAATGTTTGACCCAAACCTTATCCAAAACGCCTTTCTTTTCCAATATGGAGGGAGTACAGTTTATTGTGATTGTTGGGAAGGCCATGTTCTTTTAGAAAACACGGACAGGAACTGTTATGTATATATTTGCATTTTGCCTGAAGCCACAGCCATTCAGGATGCACCGATGTAGGATGACTTGTGTTATTATTTCCAATATGATCTAGCTGTTTCTATATCATTTCTTGTCGCTGTATTGAATCATTTTCAGTGGTCTGAATGATGTTTTTTTTGCAGTTGCTTTCACTCTGTACATTCATTAGAATAGTTAAATCTGGGTGTCTTTGCTCTCTGGTATCTTTGTTAGCTTCCTGGAAGTTGAATAATTTTGAAGTTACCTTATGTTATACTGTGATAAATTGTCAGTATTTGGGATTCTGGGCAGCAAAACGTAAGTTTTTGTGAATAATTGCTGTGCTCGGTTCTCATTTTGAATAATTGTTAATTTTTTTTTTTTTTTTTTTTTTTACGATGGAAAGGGGCCAAAGCCCTATCAATTGATTGCTAGCAGCATGATGCTGGAATGAGGTTACAGAGTTCAAACTTAAGATCATATATGTAGCCTCTTTTTAAAGGGCAGCTGTTTGGATGCCTGCAGTTTATGTAGAAGAGACTACTAATCCTGATTGAGGAGATACATGGCGACTGAAAGCTTGTTTGGCTAGATAGTGAGCAACATTGATGTTCCAATTATCATCAGTATCTGAATATGGGTAAACTGTTGAAGTCTGATTCTCCAGTCCTGTGAAATATATGGGTTATCAGCTGAAAGCAGCTGACTGATAAGGACCTTGTTGTCGGTGAAGCTCGTCATCTGATTCATCCGAAGATGCTGTGATGCTTGCAGCAAGGTAGAGCGCAGCTGCTCTCTGCCATTAGCACCGATGTGCAGACAAACCTGTGCCATAAAAAGGAAATGTTGCTGACTTGCAAGTCAATAATGTATATTCCAAGGCCAGCCTTCTTTGGAGACTGAGATGTGTCACCAGGCAGGAGGAATGGACGCATCTGTAAAACATAAAATGGTACTGTATGAGGAATTCCTGAGAGCTCGTGGTCTGTGAGAAGATCAGAACAGGTAATTGTGTGTCCTTCGTCAATCTGCTGATTAATGTTTACAAATTGGTGAATCTCCTATCTTTGATTATGAACCTGCATTTGGTAAAAACTTGAAATAATATAATTATTAGCTCGAGTAGAAACTGTTGCTGTGTCTGTATGTGTAGAGTTTTGCTTGAAGATCTCCTCCTGTCCTTTTTTTTTGGGAGATTTTTGCAAAGTTTCCCCAGTAGCTAAAGCTCTTTTGATTAATCTCTAAATAAAAGTTTTAATAACAGGAGAAATGATTGAACTCTTCCAGACCTTTTTCAAAATGGACATGCGATCTGTTGGCAGTGAAACCTGCATGCTGTTATTAAGAAAGTTGAAGGCATCTTTTAGCACGGAGTCCAGATAACAGTATCTTCATTAGGAGAAGGGACATGCAAAATATTTTGAATAGCAGTGGCCATATGAGTATAAAAAATCAGATTAATGAATACAGTGTTCCAAGGTGCAGAATTGGGAATCCATAGATCAGACATGTTGCTAGGCAATTTTCCACGGAGGACACCAAGGAGTAGACCAAATGCTAGAGTTACCTTTCTGAATTGTTGTGCAAGATTAAGTTTGGTGACGCTTCCGCTGACGACGGGGCCATATAGTGACTTCGAATCTCCGTGATCTACCGCCGCCCAATCCTTCAGGTGCTCATGCTCATAGGGGTGGGTTTTTACGCGACGGTGTTTCATAGGGTGAGTGCGCAAGTGTTGTGAGCGCGTTTGCTTATAATCGTGTAATTCTAAAAAAAAAAAAAAATGTTGTGCGTTGTTCTCGTGGTGCGTTGGCGTGTGTTGTTCTTGTGTGGTTGGCACTATTCTGTTGAAAATCCTAGAGTACCAAACGTACGGTGTGTTGGCTATTTTGTTGAAAATCCTTTGGTAATCCAACGAATGGTGTGTTGGCTCTAATTTAGCGTTTTGCTGAATCTTGGTTCAAATACTTTTAAGATGTGTTTACTGAGTCTGTAGATGCCGATTCTTTGTCACCCTAAAGGCAAGCTGGGTATGCCGTGGCGCCACGACTAAATCAATTTTTTTCTGTTTGAGTGGCTGAAGTCATAAACCGTTGGAAAAACTCCAGTTTATCTCCCTCACTTTCCGTGGAAAGTCTGTTTTTTCCTCCCTAAACCCAAAACCTAGTAAAACACCTCCCTTAACTTTGAAACCGCTTCATATTACCTCCTTGTCCCTCGTTATAAGCTGGTTTCTAGCGATTTGTCTTTTGTCTTTTATTTACCAGCAAATTTGCTTTAAAAAAAAAAATCAAAAGTTTGACTTATTAGCTTCAGCTTGTCGTATAGCTAACGTCACCGCTGGCCGAAGTCATTTGAGCCGCCACAGTGGCGCTCAAAGCATCCCGGGTGAGTAGACATGCACCATGGATCTCACATCTCCTCTTTGGCGGATGATTGTCTTATCTTTACTCAAGCTTTCAAGAAAGGTGCGGATCGAATTCGCGGCGATCCTGAGGACTACAGTCGGGGTCTAGCTCAATTAGTTAACAAAAGCAAATCGACCATTTTTTCAGTCCGAACTGTGATGATGCTTGTAAAGAAAACAAGCAGCATGAGGGCCTCCGTGATTTTCATCACGGAAGCCTGGGAGAAGTATCTGGGCTAGCCAACGCCGCCTCGGAGAGGGTCACCCGGTGTTTTCAACTATGTACCCGGTCGGGTAATGTAGGCTTGATGGGGGGCCTAGGCCGAGAAAATATGAGTCGCGGCAGCTCGGAGGTGCTTCAAAGCCAATGCTCACCCTGGGTGCCAACATACCCGATGTCGTGTTTCAAACCTGCCACCGGGCGGTTTGTCGGTTAACCTCGCTAAATCTCAAATTATTGGTGGGAAGTGGCTTTGATAGCCATAGGCTCCACTTTGGATTCGGCGGGGAAAAACTTACTAGATCAAAAAGATGAAGGAGGTAGGGGGTTTTGAGACTTTACTTTGTTCAATCAAGCTATGCTTCGGAAAGCAAGGGTGGCGTTTGATCAAGCGCCGAGTCAGCAGTGCTCGGGTGTTGAAAGGAAAATATTACCCTCACTCACGATTTTCTTTCAGCAACCAAAAACGGCGAAGCTTCGGCAAACTTGAAGGCCATTCTCCATGGCGTGATGTCTTGGCGCCAGTGGTCCGATAAAAACGCCGTGGGGCCTAGTGACATTGATGTGTGGCATGATAACTAGATTCCGTGGACTCCTATCTCTCAAACCGTGTTTTTAAGCAGCCAACAAAGAATGGTGGATAGGGTCCATGACCTATTTCTATCGCACTAGAGTCCGATGAGAGAGGGTCAGCAAATCCTTCTTGGCCCTTGAAGCTAATGAAATTCTCAAGATCAAGGCTAGTGCTCGGGTTATCGAGGATATTCTTGCATGGGGTCTCAAAAAGCATGGCTTCTACCCAAATTGCTCGCATACAAACTCCTCAAGCAGGAAATCAACACGAAACTGAAATGGTCGGATCTGAACGAGTCCTTAGCGCCCCGGGGTTCGGCGCCATGGGCTTACTCTCTTGAAATTGGAGGTGCCGCCAAAAGTATGAGTATTCTGGTGGAGGGTTCTTCTTCATAATGCGCTTTCATCAAGGGCGAGCTAAAGAGGAGAGGCACGGGAGCGGAAAGCCATTGTGAGGTTTGTGGTGATCCCCGCTGAAACTCTATTCCACGCCTTCTTCAATGCCCTATGGCGTAAGAGGTGTTGGGAGGCGTGAAATGCTTGAAGGGGTGTCGGTTTCCTAAGTTACACCCATGCTCGTGGGCTTCGGGGATGTCCTCAAAACGCTTGCCTGCTCCCCTCGCTATGGCGCCGGGCTGGACAGTGAGTGGAGTCCGGCGCTATGGACCGACCTAATGGTCATCGCCATGGGAGGAAAGTTTGGGGAGCCGGTGCCGCTGCAAGATACATCTCCGACCGCTGGATGCATTGGTGTCCTTGCGCCAAAGCAAGAACTGAAGGTGATGCCAAGTCGAAAGTAATGGCGGGAGAGACCTGAGAGAGCCGGACGGCGGTAACACCGAGCGCGGGTTTTGATCAAGAACCCGCCTCGGGAGTACCGGAGGTGCATACGGGGAAACCATGAGGGCACAAAGGCTGGGGCTATGGCAAGGTAGTGCTTGGGTCGCGGCAAGGTGGATGGACAACGCCGACTCGATTGATGTACCGAAGCGCCAGCAAAGAAAAAGAAGGATGGAGCTTGTTGTGGAACTTGGTGTTGACAAGGTGATTCTTGAAGTCGATCAAAAGCTTGGGCGCCCTCCTTCGTGATCCGACCCATCTGCCTCCTCCATCGGTAGTCTTTGCTTTGATATCATAGAGCTTAGTAAATGTTTTTCCGATTTTCGTTGTGGCTTGCGCGCAGAGATGCCAATAAGGTGGCATACACGCGTGCTTCCTCGTAATCTCTACCACCACGCTGCTCATTTTTTTTTGCTTGATGTAATCCCGGACCGGGCTAGTCGATCTAGCAAGATCACGTATTGTATTCCTTCAAATTATGAATGAAAGCTCTATGATTCACTAAAAAGAAAAAGCATCCTGGCCTCATGATGCCTCGTTTTTAGATTCGTACAAGGCCTCCGATCTCCTCGGGACGGACTGCCTCGGCTCACTATGCCTTGTTAAATGTTATATTGTAGTTGCTTTATTTTTTTAACAGAGCCGGCTCATGATATGAACGAACTGGGCTATTTATAGTAGTTTGTTTTTTTTAACGAGCAGGGAGCCAATCCGAGTCATGAGCCGTGCGGGTCCGGCAGAATGACGCAACGACGCCGGTTTCTAAATCATGCGGAGACGCAGGAACAACCACCTGTGGGATGTGGATGGAACGGGCAGGCGTCCAGCCGCGCATGCATGGTTGGCATCTAGGCGGATGGCGCAGCGCGAGCCGAGTGGCACGGCATGGCTGCCAGAGGCCGGCGGGAGGCAGCGGCCCGCCGCACGCCTCGCGTGGCGTGGCACGTACCAGCCCCCGCTCAGACCGCCTTGGAGTCCAAAAAGTATAAGACGCGCACCGGCGGGGCGTGGCCATCTCGTCTTCAAGCAGCACGGACCGAGGCGAAGGGCAGGCCCGGCTCCGTCCCGTTCCATGAAGGCCTTTCCCGCGCGGGAGTAGGGCGCGCGAGTGAGCGCGAGCGGCCAACCGGGAGCGAAGCCAGCGGCCGGCGCTAGCTGCCCCGCCGCCTCTCCTCCCTCCGGGTCCGGCCGGCCGTCTGCCACCACCGCCGCACGACGCCGACACCGCTCAGTCCATATCCACCCATTAGCTAGCTAGCCGCAGCAGCAACATCGACCGACCGACTAATAAACAACCATGGCGTCCGGATCCATCTCCTCGAGGACGTCCGCAACGAGACCGTCGACCTCGTACGCGCGCCATGGATTACCTTACGCTTCATTCTTTTTGCTATATGTGTTTTGCTCTGACCACCGCCGCCGCCACGCATGCACGCAGGAGACCGTCCCGGTGCAGGAGGTGTTCCAGCACCTGAAATGCAGCAAGCAGGGCTCTCCACCGCGGAGGGCGAGAACCGGCTCAAGATCTTCGGGCCCAACAAGCTGGAGGAGAAGTCGGAGAGCAAGCTCCTCAAGTTCCTGGGCTTCATGTGGAACCCGCCTCCTGGGTCATGGAGGCCGCCGCCATCATGGCCATCGTGCTCGCCAACGGCGGCGGCAAACCGCCCGACTGGCAGGACTTCTGTCGGCATCGTCGTCCTCCCCTCTTCATCAACTCCACCATCAGCTTCATCGAGGAGAACAAACGCCGGCAACGCGGCGGCCGCGCTCATGGCGGGCCTCGCGCCCAAGACCAAGCTGCTCAGGGACGGCAAGTGGAAGGAGGAGGACGCGTCCATCCTCGTGCCCGGTGACATCATCAGCATCAAGCTCGGCGACATCATCCCCGCCGACGCCAGGCTGCTGGAGGGCGACCCCGCTCAAGGTCGACCAGGCGGCGCTCACGGGGAGTCGCTGCCGGTCAACAAGCACTCGGGCCAGGGCGCGTCTTCTCGGCCCACCGTCAAGCAGGGGAGATCGAGGCCGTCGTCATCGCCACCGGCGTGCACACCTTCTTCGGCAAGGCGGCGCACCTGGTGGACAGCACCAACAACGTCGGCCACTTCCAGCTCGTGCTCACGGCCATCGGCAACTTCTGCATCATCTCCATCGCCGTCGGGATGGTCATCGAGATCATCGTCATGTACCCGATCCAGCACCGCGCCTACCGCGACGGTATCGACAACCTCCTCGTCCTGCTCATTGGCGGCATCCCCATCGCCATGCCCACCGTGCTGTCCGTCACCATGGCCATCGGCTCCCACCGCCTGTCCCAGCAGGGCGCCATCACCAAGCGCATGACCGCCATCGAGGAGATGGCCGGCATGGACGTGCTGTGCAGCGACAAGACCGGCACGCTCACCCTCAACAAGCTCACCGTCGACAAGACCCTCATCGAGGTGTGCGGCAAGGGCGTCGACAAGGTGCGGTGCTCCTCTACGCCGCCAGGGCGTCCCGCGTCGAGAACCAGGACGCCATCGACACCTGCATCGTCGGCATGCTCGCCGACCCCAAGGAGGCCCGCGCCGGCATCAAGGAGGTCCACTTCCTCCCTTCAACCCCGTGGAGAAGCGCACGGCCATCACCTACATCGACGGCAACGGCGACTGGCACAGGGTCAGCAAGGGGCGCGCCCGAGCAGATCATCGAGCTGTGCAACATGAGCAAGGACGCCGAGAAGAAGATCCACGCCCTCATCGACGGCTACGCCGACCGCGGCCTCCGGTCGCTGGGCGTGTCGTACCAGCAGGTGCCCGAGAAGAGCAAGGAGAGCGCCGGCGAGCCGTGGCAGTTCATCGGCCTCCTGCCGCTGTTCGACCTGCCGCGGCACGACAGCGCGGGAGACCATCCGGCGCGCGCTCCACCTGGGCGTGAACGTGAAGATGATCACCGGCGACCAGCTGGCCATCGGCAAGGAGACGGCGCGGCGCCTGGGCATGGGCAGCAACATGTACCCGTCCACGACCCTGCTGGGCGACAACAAGACCGGCGAGATGGGCGGCCTGAACATCGACGAGCTGATCGAGAAGGCGGACGGGTTCGCGGGGTGTTCCCGGAGCATAAGTACGAGATCGTGAAGCGGCTGCAGGACCGGAAGCACATCTGCGGCATGACCGGCGACGGCGTGAACGACGCGCCGGCGCTGAAGAAGGCGGACATCGGCATCGCGGTGGACGACGCGACGGACGCGGCCCGGAGCGCGTCGGACATCGTGCTGACGGAGCCGGGCTGAGCGTGATCGTGAGCGCCGTGCTCACCAGCCGCGCCATCTTCCAGCGCATGAAGAACTACACCATCTACGCCGTGTCCATCACCATCCGCATCGTGCTGGGCTTCCTCCTCGTCGCGCTCGTCTGGAAGTTCGACTTCGCGCCCTTCATGGTGCTCATCATCGCCATCCTCAACGACGGCACCATCATGACCATCTCCGCGGACCGCGTGAAGCCGTCGCCGACGCCCGACTCGTGGAAGCTCAAGGAGATCTTCGCCACGGGCATCGTGCTCGGCACCTACATGGCGCTCGCCTCGGCGCTCTTCTTCTACCTCGCGCACGACACCGACTTCTTCACCAATACCTTCGGGGTGCGGTCCATCAAGGAGAACGACAAGGAGCTCATGGCGGCGCTGTACCTGCAAGTGAGCATCGTCAGCCAGGCGCTCATCTTCGTGACCCGGTCCCGGAGCTGGTCCTTCGTGGAGCGGCCGGGCGCGCTGCTGGTGATCGCCTTCATGGCGGCGCAGCTGGTGGCGACGTGCATCGCCGTGTACGCCGACTGGGAGTTCTGCAAGATGCAGGGGGCATCGGCTGGGGCTGGGGCGGCGCCATCTGGGCCTTCAGCGTCGTCACCTACTTCCCGCTGGACGTGCCCAAGTTCGCCATCCGCTACGCGCTCTCCGGCAAGGCCTGGAACAACATCAACAACAAGACGGCCTTCACCAACCGCACCGACTACGGCCGGGGCGAGCGGGAGGCGCAGTGGAGGCCACAGCGCAGAGGACGCTGCACGGCCTCAACCAGGCCACCGCCACCTCCGACCTCTTCGGCGGCGAGCAGCAAGGCTACCGCGAGCTGTCGGAGCTCGCCGACCAGGCCGCCAAGCGCGCCGAGGGTGGCCAGGCTCAGGGAGCTGCACACGCTCAAGGGCCACGTCGAGTCCGTCGTCAAGCTCAAGGGCCTCGACATTGACACCATCAATCAGAGCTACACAGTGTAAACTCAACTCAGGTTATTTTTGGCATAGACACACACACATACATATATATTTGTAAAGATTCGTTCGTATTTTCTTTCATTTACACCGGGAAGATTTCTGACTGTCCTCCCTCCCTTGTAAGTTGCTCCTGTAAAACTCTTCCTGAATTCATGGCGTGTCGTTGTAGCAAATCACCACTCCCTCCCTGTGAATGCCCACAGCGTGTCTTGGTGAAAGCATGTATCATTATTATTTCAACTAAGCTCCACACATTGTCTGCCCCAAGTCCAACTCCTGGTGATGCAGAGAACAAATTTCGCATTTCAGAATTGATTGACGAGTTACACAGCACAATGCAGGTTCAGAACCTTTGGTTACTTCAAAAACAAAAGCCTACATGCTCACACTACATGGTTTAGGATCACAGGAAGCAAAAGAGTGCCGTGGTACAGCTACACAGCTTCATTTCCACGAAACAAGTTGCATCCATTTGTATGCAGATTACAGCGGTCATGTCAGAGATCAACTAAGGCGTGCCTCAGCCTCCGGACAGAGGTGCAGTTTCAGTGAAGGTATGCACACGTCTGAAGAGAGAACGCCTTCCGTCCCACCTCCTTTCTGACTCTCCACCTCGAAATCCTTTGTGGCGCTCTCGTAGCTTGTACTCAACCTCGTCTCTTTGATGCATGATCAGAAGGGCTCTTCTGACCTGAAATCAGTGTCAAGATATTATTAGAAAAATGAATGGTTCTAACTTAAAAACAATTAATTGTTTCAGGTATAAGATATGATAGGTGCCTACAATGGATTCATTCATTCCCCCATCCTATTTAGTTCATCAATCAGCCGTCGCTCAGATATGTGGCTTCCAATGCCCATTCTTCTCTTTATTTGTGCTTCCGCTTGCTGCCAGGACAAAATGCAAGAGATTGAGAAAATGAAAGGTTCAAGAGCTGAATTTTGTACTCTGGGCTGCAAAAGGCTAACCTTTTGATTTCATTTGCATTTTGCAATCTCGTGACAGGTTCAAGTGCTCGTTGATTCCAGATCTTGCAGCATCAACGGTGGAAACATTGAATAGTCTGAATGCCTCTTCAACATGCTCTGGAGTAGCCACACTTGTCCTAAGAGTCATTCAAACATCAGCGATGAATGCAATGAAACAATGAAATTTACAAAACCACATATAACCAAAGAACATGAGGCAGAATATATGCAGCATTTGATCAATGTCATTAAAACATATAGCATGTTAGTACTTACAATCTCATCTTTGCAAGAGATTCACTCAAACGTATGATGGCTTCAAGCTGCCTCACAGTAATGGGTATCGCTGCTGCCCTCCCCTGTCTCATGAGCTTGCTGCCTCATTTTCTGCACAATGAATTTTAAGTAAATACAGATGAATGAAGAATCCTAAACTGGCTAATTGTGTGAAAATATCCAGCGATACCTGTCTAATCTCGATATATTTGTTCTGCAGCATCTCAGCTGCTTTTTTTCAGAAAGCCGTGGTCTGCATGTGGCACGGCAGTACTCAATGTACCTATGCATAAATAAAAAGGTTATGCATTAGACAACAATAAAATAAAAGTCAAATTTATAGAAACGCAAGACGCAGGTCACACCTTTTCAGCCAATTCTCTCCATCACTTGCCTCTGTGCCTGTGGATGAAGCTGCAGCACCACTGGCATGCACCTTGATAATGTGGCTTGCTATTCGCTGTATTTTGAAGTTGCGCTTTAGTCTCAGCCGCTAGAATAGAAAAGCTGTAGAAAGGATTTTTTGCTTCATACCTTATCTTGATCGTACATTCTGATATCTTTGACAATAAAGATTAGATCAAATCTAGAAAGAATGGTCGTCTGCAGATCAATATTATCTTGTGCAGTCTGATGAGAAAAAATATGTCAAATTAATTGTCTTGCATGTATCGCTAGAACAGTTTATGCTTAACGAGTCAATAAAAACATGTTTACCAACCTTAAGATCATCATAGCGTCCTGCAATTGATTGGCAGCTGCAAGAACTGAAGTCCTTGAATTGAGTACTGTTGTAATGCCAGCTTTAGCAATAGATATTGTCTGCTGCTCCATGGCCTCATGAATTGCAACTCTGGAATTGCAAGAAAATGGAGCCGGGTTAATGTGCTTTCAAGAGCCTCATGAATTGCAACTCATGAATTCAAACACATAAATTGATGTATACCTGTCTTCAGGTCTCATCTTGTCAAATTCATCGATACAGACTACTCCACCATCAGCCAATACCATGGCTCCTCCTTCCAAATAAAACTCACGCTGTACAAAAGAAATGTTTACAGCCTATGATAACCGAACTTTAGTAAACAACAAACAATTCAGTGAAATAAACTTACCGAAGCTACCATCCCGAGTAACAGATGCTGTAAGACCAGCAGCGGATGATCCTTTGCCAGATGTATAGACTGCAATAGGTGCAGTCTTCTACAAATTTGAGGAACTGTTGAAAGGCACATTAGTGTCACTTTATCAGAGACCTTTGATTTTAAATAGCCAAAAAAGAATTGATGTAGAATAGTGTCGAATTACTCAAAACCGAATTACAGTACAATTCACATCAATATCACAAGTTGTGACAGATGAGTCTTATTGCCACACTATTTTCCATCAAAATAAATGCTATGACAATACCAAACAATACTTGCCTGTGATTTTGCTGTGGATGGATCACCAAGGAGCAAGACATGAATATCCCCTCTCAAACGTACACCATCAGGTAGCCTCTGCAGAATTGTTTGAAGCACAGCATGGGGACACAATTAGGACAAATGGAATGTCATTTTTTTATGAACACATATCAGCTTCTTTATAAGAATGCATACCTTCTTAGATCCCCCAAATAACAAGCATGCAATAGCTTTCTTGACATCCGAATGACCATAAATTGAAGGACCAATCATTGAGCAGAGCTTGGCATATGCATCAGGTCTCTGTGCAAAATTCTTTTAAATTCCATTTCCTAAAAGCCAGCAAGAGAAAAATCAGCCTTACAGATAAATGTATCTCCCTTTATCAATGTAAACCTTGAAAAAGAAATCACCTCATCGAGAGTGAAGTTTGAGGGACCATTTGAGTTATTGTCTCGAGATTGCTCCAAACCCACAACTCTAATGTAAGGCTGTTTAACACCAACAGCGCCCTTCTGGCTGCAAAATGGTCTCAGTGGCATTATTAATCATGTACTTACCCAAGTTCAGATTAAACGAAAAGCTTTAGATTCGTCCCATTGCAGATGCTTGGTATACGCTTATAGATGCCAACAACAGTTAATCTAGTCCCTGGAACAATAGTCTGAACTAGGTGCCTGTCTACAGAAAGCAGCACATTCCTTGGAAGCTCACCAGTTGGAACATCCTGGACAAAAGGGTACCATTATCAGTCAGTCATTTTACAACAAGACACGAGCAAAACCCTGAAATGTATGATTGCTTTGACTCAGCAACTTGCATCAAGGATGAATAGCGACTAACCTCAGGATTCTCCTGCAGTTTGAGGGTCTGAAGATCCACATACTTACTCTTATCCGGACGGCAATCCAAGGGTCCAGGGGCATGGCTCTTCTCCAGGCTAAGGGTAAGAAATCATATACATAACTGTCAGAAAATAGCCATTTAACGATAAGGATGATAGACTCGCAACAAGTCTGTTCAGATATTCTTTCCTGTTATGTGAAGATTAATTTGGGCTAGGCTTTTGATGTTCTTTTTCCAGAACAGCCAGAGCCTAATTTCATTACTTGTAACGAAATTACACAGTTGCATCACTTCCCAAACAATAAAAAAAGATAAAACTACTAACAGTATATGACGCCAAAGAATCAGATCACAGAAGGACCTAATTCAACGACGAAGCCCCCATATCTAGGAACGCTAAGATCAACGAAACAAAAACTTCAGGGTCTTGGCTTTTGATCTTATTTGTAGCCGTGATTTCAGATAATCTTCATCAAAGTTTTTCTATTGGACCTACAAGCTTGGGTTTCAAGTCAGAGGAATAGTTAAAAAATGTTTCCCTTTTTGGAGTGTGGTCACTATGCTGCTAACAGTTCAGTAGATTGCTGAGGAATGTACCTGAGGAACATGGTCACACGAACGTGGAACAATAGCCCCACCGAGGCCTGGCCTGCAAGGCACCGTCTTCACACTCCGGCAATTTTTGCAGATAAGAGTTACATGAGTGGCCTTGGCTTTTACTCTCGATGCAGCAATTGCGATTCCCGCAATCTTAACCAGCTTCGACATGTAATCCGCCTGACATTTCAAACAGCAATACCGAAATGAATTCTCTAGAATACATTCAACACCGAAATCCCTTTACAATCGTTTCACTACTGACCCCAACAGATCTCATGGACAGGCAGTTCTCCTTGGAGGAGAGGAAGATCTGGACGTCTCCCCGTGACGGGCTCCTCCATCTCCCCGGTCTCGCCGGCGACTTTCGATCGGAGGCTCACGAGAAGCTCGGCCGCAGCCGTCTCAAACTACACAGACCCATGTGAAAGTCAAAAAGTCCGCAGTCCCACACAGATAAAGAAAATTCAGAGAAACCAACGCACCAGCGGGAGATAGTCGGCCGGCGACTTGCGGATCTTGTCAGAAAGCTCGGCATCGAAGGCGTCGAGGTCCTCGATAGCGACGGTGACATGGTCGCGGTTGTGTACTAGGCTCACTGAAGCAAATGAACACATGAGTCAGCTCTGTTTCGCATTGGACGCATCAAATCTAAGGAGATGAGGCGGGGATTGGGAGAGTGATGGGGGCGTACCGGTAGGGGAAGTCGCCGGTGGGGCCGGTGAAGGTGCGTAGGAACTCCTTGAACTTGCGGAGGGCGGAGTGGCGGCTGAGGTCGGCGTTTGGGCCGCCGCCGGGGCCGTCGGGGGTACTGCGCCTGTTCGCTGTAGAACACGGCGCCCTCGTCCCAGCCCGACATCGCTGCGGCGGAGGCGAGAGAGAGATGTGGGTGCGTCGGCGTGGGCGTGGACTGGGATGACGGCGATTGGAGTATTGGAGGAGGTCGGATGTGGCGGGAAGGGGCTAATAGAGCGGGGATTTGGCGGGAAAGCGGCGGAGCTTTTGGCGGGAGGAGTGGAGCTGCTCCTCGTTGCTGCGGGCGCTAGGGTTGGGCGGTTGGCGGAGGAAGGGGAGGCTTCGAAAGGGCCTCTTATTCCATGGGCTGGGCTGGGCTGGCTTTGAGATTGTAGGCCACTATGGAAGTTGGAAGCTTCAACCTACTGCTATACTGTTATTATTACTTATTTTCAATAATGATTTTATTGGAAGTATTAGCTAGAAGTACCTCTTCTCAAAAAATCAAAAAAAAAAAAAACTAGAAGTACCATGCCCAATTCCACAATAATGATTTTATTGGAACATACTCAATATTAGGAAGATTCGTTCCGAGTATGATTGGTCTATGTGTGCCATAGTAGCATGGTTGGTCTATGACGCATTAGTTATGTCGACAAATATTGTGGTGGGTGTTTTGTTCATTTCGGCTAACCCTTAAACGAACCGTACAAGTTGGATGACTAGATTGTTGATGATGCATAATAGTTCAATGGCAACACATCACTCATATGTCAAGTATTTCATTAAAAAATTAGACTAATTCTGAAAATACCGTGACAAAAGTATTTAAACCAGGAGATTGGTATAATTCAACAAGAAGACACCATCACCTTATGTTTTTTAGAAAAATCTGTAAGCTCGGGTCCTCAATTGGGTCAAAATCGGTGGTCCAGGTTTAACGACACGCGCCCACGGTGCCACTAGGAAAAACCTGAAGGATTCGTCGGTTAAACCAACACGCAACATCCCCCGGCCCCTCATCAACTCCCAGTTTGTGCCTTTCAAAAAAAAAAAAAAAAAAAGGAAGAAAAAAAACTGCCAGTTTGTGACGGAGACACCGAGGCCAGCGCCATCCACCCGCTCCGCGCCCGGCCGCCCCGCCCCGCCCCCCCCGCCCCGTCCCATCCACCTGGGCTTGCTTGATCTCCCCACAGCCGCAAGCGACGGGCGCCATATCCATCCCCTCCTGATCTCCTCGCTTCTTCAGTGCAGTGCACCAGCAGCCGGCCGCTCGGCCCACGTCCACCTCCGATCCGGAAATGGCTTCCTCGTCCGCCTCCGTCGCCGCCGCCTTCGCCGTCTCCTCGCCGGCGGCCCGCCGTCGCCTCACGGACCAAGGCAGGGGCCCGCGCCACCCCCGATCGTCATTCAGTTCCTCCTGTCCTGCCCATTTGCGCCTGGTTTCAGTGGACCGGGGCTCTGAAACGTTATTCTGTTCTGGTTTTGTTTGATGGCCGCAGGTGCTTGGACGAGGAGTTAACCAGGGAGAAGTAGAACTGGCTCCCGCGTCGGCATCACGCGGAAGGTGACCACCTGCTGGCCTCGCTTCTCGCTAGCTGCTCGAGTTGGTTGATCGTCGTAGATCCTGCAGCTGGTGTCGTGAATTGCTTGGGACCTTGGGTGCTGTAGTGTTAGATGGCCCCATGGGTGTCGTCGATCATGCATGGTCTATGATTAGAGTTCCTTGATTAGCAATTCAGAATTGGTATTGTTAGTGATTTTCTGCAAATTCTGGCGTCTCTGTGATTTATTTACTATAGTGCTGGCACTCTAGTTTTATAGGACAATAGAGTCATATATCGCTTTTATTAGCTTTTTTAAAGGTGTTTTATAGCTTTTGGCGATGGATATCCACGGGCCACTGGGCATCTGCTGGACAGGCACAAACCTCTTCCTAACCACTGATCTATCGGCTCTGTAGGACCACCGCCTTTGCATGGAGGACAACTTATGCTAATATCTTAGTGTTCCTGCATGCAGAAAAAATAACTACTCAACACAGTTGCCAGAGCATAGGCAAATAAGACTTTAAATCAGGGTCCTCAGAGGAACCGAGGTCCTTCATTTCATACCCAAAAAAATATTGTACCAAGTGTGCTGTAGGGTTATTGTAGGAGTAGTTATATACCAATACCTGTATTCTAGTGTGCTGATAGGTACACTCTAGAATTTCTTATGTTGAAGCTAAGACACATCACAACCAACAGGCTAGCTAGTTATGCAAGCATTTTTGTTGTTGTTGAGGATGATGTTTAGTGTATTGTGGGCCACCTTCATTTAATGTTTTTTCATGTTAGATGCTTTGGTGTTTCTTGGAATAATGGTGTAATTAATTTATAATTTAGGCTTTGAGTTATTACATTGTTTCTTTCTTAAATGCAGAACTTTGGCCGTGTCATGATGGCCCTTGCGGTGGATGTTTCTCGTTTCGAAGGAGTGCCTATGGCTCCCCAGACCCAATTCTTGGGGTTTCAGAGGCTTTTAGAGCAGATAACAGTGACCTGAAGCTGAATCTTGGTGTTGGCGCCTATAGGACAGAGGAATTGCAGCCCTATGTGCTCAATGTAGTCAAGAAGGTGAGTCTAATCAGAAGCAGGATTTGCTTAATGGTCGAGCTTCCTGTTTTTCATGTTCTTTTCTGCATGTTATAGGCTGAAAAGCTTTATGTTGGAGAAAAAGGAGACAACAAAGAGGTACAATGATGATCAGAATATTTCATTTCTCCCTAGTTTTTTGCTTTATATATACATGAATGAATGAAATCATTGATAATATGGTTTGCGCTGCAGTATCTTCCCATTGAAGGTTTAGCGCAAGATTTAACAAAAAGCAACAGCAGAGCTATTGCTTGGAGCTGATAACCCCGCTATCAAGCAAGGATTGGTATGTGCTATGCAGCCCTTGCTGTTGGTATTGTACCTGTATATTGTATCATGCAATGCTGGTACCATGTATGCAATGCTGAAGACCTAAAATTTAGAATTTAGGTTGATCTTTTCTCTTGTGCTTGGCGCGCCAAGGCATGCGACGCCTACCATACTATTTTCTTCTTAATGCAAAGATGTGCAGGTCTCATGTGTATTCGATAAAAAGAGGTGTTTCCAATGCTTCCTTTAGTAAACTTTACTTAACAACTGAAAAAAAAAAAAAAAAAAAACCTTAACAACTCTTCTTTTGCAGGTTGCTACAATTCAGTCTCTCTCTCGGGCACTGGATCACTGCGTCTTGCTGCAGCATTCATACAAAGATATTTCCCTGAAGCTAAAGTAATTATATCGCCCACCTGGGGTAAGTATGTTGATGCAACTATTCTTCATGACTGTTATGGCAGGTGTAGCCGGCCCAGGGGAGCCATGCGGCACTGTAGCGCATGAACAGTGCCTGATCTGATTAGATTGGATTGATTTGGTTTGTTAGGAAAGGAATAAGATAGATTGATTCGGTTAGGATAATTACTTAGGAGTCAAGTCAATCATCTCTATAAAAGAGAGAGAGAACCCGTATTGATTGTAAGGAAGCAAGGAGAACCTAGGAAGTACTCTACGGACGGAAGGGTTCTTCCTGCTACCCCAGTCAATTCATATCAATGACTTGAAGTACCTTCCCAAATCACAACTCATAAATCTTGGACTATCGTTGTTTTTTTTGAAATGTGAAGTGTCTCAATGGCAGACTTCTAATTTGATTCATTCTACTTGGTAACAGGTAACCACAAGAATATCTTCAATGATGCTAGGGTACCTTGGTCTGAGTATCGGTATTATGACCCCAAGACTGTTGGGTTGGATTTTGAGGGAATGATAGCTGACATTGAGGTACCCGGATGTTCTCATTTATTCTACTATTGTTATTTTGCTAGGTGTCTTCCATTTTATGAACTTTGTTGGGTCTAAGGAGTAATGCTTTAATAAACTAGTCCTGAATTCATCAAAAGATTTTTTTGTTCTGAAAATGAACAATTCATGTTCAATTGATTATTTATCCCATTATCTATTCATTTCCTCTTTCCACAACAGGCTGCTCCTGAAGGATCTTTTGTTCTGCTACATGGTTGTGCTCACAACCCAACTGGAATAGACCCAACTCCTGAACAATGGGAAAAATTGCAGATGTCATTCAAGAGAAAAAGCATATGCCCTTCTTTGATGTTGCATATCAGGTGAATTGTTTTTGCTTGAATACCCTGTCTTCTATGTATGTATTGCAATATCTCTTCCACAGTTCCACTAACTGGTAGGTTTTTCCTTTTTAGGGTTTTGCCAGTGGAAGCCTTGATGAAGATGCATTTTCTGTCAGGCTTTTTGTGAAGCGTGGCATGGAAGTGTTTGTTGCACAATCTTACAGCAAGAACCTTGGTCTATATTCTGAAAGGATTGGTGCCATAAATGTCGTGGTGCTCAGCACCAGACGTTGCAAATAGGTATTCTTTTTCTTATTGATTGCTTGCGTACCCAGTCCCCTCGACCCAATTTCATTCAGTAGTTTCAATGCTTAGGCAAGCAAGCATATAGGCAACCTGTCTGTATTTTTTTTCTCCTTCATTAACAACCAGTTTTTCCAATAGTTGCTTCGTTTACAGAATTGGCAGGCAATGGTCTTCCTATTGCTGCAATAGACTTATCTCCTTACGGCATTCCACATCGCTTCCTTTCAGGGTAAAGAGCCAGCTGAAACGATTGGCACGCCCCATGTACTCGAACCCCCAATTCATGGTGCCAGGATAGTTGCCAATGTTGTTGGTGATCCAACTATGTTTGGTGAATGGAAACAAGAGATGGAGCAAATGGCTGGGCGGATCAAGAATGTAAGACAGAAGCTCTACGACAGTTTGTCTGCGAAGGACAATAGTGGCAAAGACTGGTCTTTCATTCTGAGGCAGATTGGCATGTTCTCCTACACTGGCTTGAACAAAGCACAGGTATCACTGCTTCCACTTGGATATCACACGCTAAATTAAGTTCCAATCATGGTTGTGCACTAATTGTCAAAACATACATATCATCTACAAAAAAAAAAAAGAGCACCAATCCATAATTTCCATTCTTTTGTCTGCAGAGTGATAACATGACGGATAAAATGGCATGTTTACATGACCAAGGATGGGCGGATCTCATTAGCTGGGCTGTCCCTGGCTAAATGTGATTATCTTGCCGACGCTATCATCGATTCCTTCCATAACGTCAACTAGGTTGAGGTACAAATAATTGAGGGTCAACTAGGCTGGATTTTTGGGTCCTTCCAGCTATACATTTTTTTTCCTGTGTATTCCTTTTGGTGTAACTTTTGATTAAATAAATTCTGTCAAAACTCATGTGCTTTTTTACTTGCAAAATCAGTACGTGGCTACAGGATCGTAACACCTAAATAAAACAATATCATTGCCGATATCAATTGCCCCCTATATCACTCCTGCGTTCATACTGTTTTTGCTCGATGGCCAACTGGCCGGTATGTGCTGATGAACTCTTATCTTGGAGATTTCAATAGCTCTTTTTGTTTGGTTAAAGCCGGCAGGAGCTGGAGATATGATTCCAGGCCCTGGCCTAGCTTGCTCATTGCTGGATGCTGTAGCACGCTGTAGAGGAGGAGGATATCCTTCAGGTGGTAGTATTCGCGACAGCCTCACATGGAGCTAGTGATTGGAAACTGATTGAGACTCTCAAGATTCCTCTTTATCTCTGAAGTTGCCATTCTACCGAACTGATTGGCAGTTGTCCCCACTTTTTTTTTTCCACCCCTTTCTTGCCAATTGCCATGGTCTCAGGGTCAATTTCGTTCGTTCGACAGACGCAAGGTTCCATTCAGTCCCCGTAGATAAGGAGCAGCAAATGATCCATCGCCGCCGTTTGCCGGAGCGGTTGGCTCCACGGCGTCCACCGCCGTGCCATGACCGCAGCGGCCAGCAGCTGTGGCCTGTTCTCGCTGCGTAGCTGTGCAGTACAGCCAGGCTCCAAGCGATGAGTACAATACGCGGGTCAGGTCGGCACCTCTCGCCGAGTGGTGTCCATTTCTCACGCGTCTTGTTCACACCCTGACGGCCCGAGCCGGGCGCCGGGCCGGGGGGCTGCAAGTGGGTGGTGGAGGTGCATGCGGTGCACGTGAGCGATGAGGCGGACGCTCCCATGTCGGCATCACCTTTCATCCTCTCGCTGTCTGTCTCTGTCCCCACCCACAGCATGCCATGGGCCCACGTCCTTACGTGTCCCCAGTTTTTCTTTTTAGCCGCTACTGTACGTCCCACCTCGCGCACCTTACCTTTACCTCCCCCACTCGCTCGCATGACATGTGGGCCGCAGGGGAGAAGTGGCGGGCCCGCAGCAATCGCAAGGCTTGGATGCCAAAGGTGAGGAAAGGTATTGGGTGCCGTGTTTTCTCTCTCTCTAGGAGGGGACCCCACGCAGCATAATGACAAAGGGTAAATTATTTTTAAATTATAAGTATAACCAGGAGGACCATGGATGATAGTGAGATCACGAATCCTAAATTACACCATTTTTTATTCCACTGATGACGCTTCCAAATAATGCGAAATCCTTTGAGTACTCGAGTATAGCCTTTGCGTTTATTTTATTTATATAATTATTATCTATTTGTTTAGTTTAATTTACGCCAACTACACTTGATGAAGATGCCAAGAGAGAGCATCAATTATGGAGGTGGGGAGATTATTGGACGGATTATTATTTAATTATGGTGGGTGGGGATTAGTAAATGCGGACGCGCAGGGCCGCGGGCTGGCCGTGCGCGGCTGCTGGGAAACCGCCTTGCAGGCCGCCGCTGGAAACGGTACCACAGCTGTCGCTTGGCCCACCACCTCCTCCACTTACGCGGCTCCCACGGCAACTACTGCGTCCTCTTTTCTGTTTCTTTATTTTTTTTGTTGCTGCTTTGTTTTTCTTTTTGCGAGGATTATGCTGCTGCTTTGAGTTTTTTTTTGCCCGGGTCATTATTTGGTTCATAGGAAACTTTGGCGCGAAGGTTACCGACGAATTACAATACTGCCACGAATATAGGTTTTGGTCGATATTAGATAGATAGATACACAATCATAGGTAGCTAAATAAAAAAAACAATGAAATAGAAAAAAACATGTTGCTACTTTTTAATCATTACATGATTTGTTCACGTTAATCCTGTCTATATTTTCTTTATGTTTTATTTTTCAATTCTTTCTCAAAAGTCAATTAGTGTTCAATTTTACCAATACATGGAAAACTTACTGATATTGTATAAGTATGTAATAAGTACTCCTACAACGTATCCATTCTACAATAAACTTATATACTTAGAAAGATGTAATATAATCTAACAGTGAAATTCGAATTGTTCGCTGCATGAGAAACAATTCTCATTCCATGATGGCAGAGCCTGAAATTAAGAGGAACAACGAGGGGCAAGAGCGTAAACTCGCGCACACCAAAATAATCGAGAGCCGACCCCCCCATGCCCGATCACACCGATGAGTCACACACGGCCGCGCGCCTGCTCAACAAAGGCGGGCGGTGCCAGACACCGGGCCCACCGCGAACGCGTCGGTCACGGCATCCCCTTCGCATCCGACGGCTCTCCCCTCCCCGCCACGCACACCCAAAAAAAGATCTCCCTCCACGTCGTCGCATCCCTCCCACCACCACCCAGCCAAATAAAATAAATAAAAATCCTTTTTCCTTTTTTTTCATTATCGAATAAATAAAATAAATAAATAGAAATTCTGGCCAAGCACGCAACGCAACCCTCTCCGGCCCATATAACCAGCACCACGACCCGTTCGTCTCGTCTCTCGTTTGCTTTCCCCACCTCTCCCCCTTCCGCCTTCGTTTCCCCCCGCTTAGGGTTAGCCAGGCAGCATCCAGCACCCTCTCTCGCGAATCTTCCCATAGAGACGCTGAACCGGCGGCCATGGCCACGGCGGTTCTCAGATCCCACGACGCGCTCAACAACCGTATGTAATGCATCTCGACGCGTACACGCCGTCCCCGGCGAAGCCGCGCCGGCGTCGGAGCCCCAAGCCTTCGTCGGCCGCGTCCTCGCCGCCCCCAGGGCCGCGGCGCCCATAGCCTGCCCGTCCAAGCCTGCTGTGGCGGTGCAGAAGACCGCGACGCCCGCTAAGGCGGGGCCCGCGGCGCCTGGCCGCCGCTCGCCGCCGGCTGTGGCCGGCTGCTGCTTCGTCAAGGGAAGCAGACGTCACCCACCAAGGAGAAGCCCAAGCAGCGGCTTGTCATGGAGGAGGTCCGGATCCTCGCGCGGCGAGGAGCCGCCCGCTCCAGTCCGTCGCCGGTCGTAGCAGCCTCCCGTGGCGCTGGCGGTTGACCAGCGCGCCCTCCGATCCACTAGCCGGATCGGGCCTCAGGCGCCGTGGGTGCCGACGAAGAAAGATGGTGTCGGCCCCCGCCGCCGCGCCAGCAAACGCGCGGCCGTGTACGCGGGCCCGGCGTTTTCTGCCGCGGCGCCCGAGCGATTCACTATGCCCCGCCTTCTTCCTCCGGCGCGCGAGTCTGAGGCTACCCGGGGCTCCGGTGCCTCCTCCGCATCGGCGAGCTGGCCTGACACGGCTGCTGACGTCTCTTCAAACCAGCCTCTGTCGTCTACTCCGTTCATTCACCCTTCGGCTTCGGCTTCGGCTTCGTCTCTCTCTTCCTCATCTTCTCCGGTGGTTCCTTGATCTATGGATGGTTGGCGCCTGATGGGCGGTTGTTGGATCCGATGGCTTCTCCGGATCGGATCAGATCACATCTCCCGGTAACCGTTCCGATCAACCTCTTCCGGTATTTTTCAGAGGAAAGGTTGGCCAACGGGCTTCCGGTGGTTGGATTTGGTGGACTTCGGTTAGGTTCACGTATCACTTGCACTTCGGTTCTTCAATGGAAAGCTGATGTCTTTAGGTTAGAAGAAGAAGAATAACTAAGAGTAAGAAGGAAGGATGGCTGGGTAGATTGGGCTAGCTAACTGTTGGCTGCTTGGTTCTACACTAGCTGGGAGCTTTGGTTCTAGTTGTAGTGGTGGTGGTGGTGGTGTTTGGTTCAGTAGTTGGGATTAAATTAGAGTCTGAGATAGTTGTTTGGTTTAGGTGATCCTTGTTAAGGTAGACGACCTGATTATGATTCAGGTAGTTTTATTCATCGTTGCAATAATCTAAGGTTTGGTGTGAGTTGTGTGAGAGTTTTTTGTGTTAGGTGAGTCATGAACTAAGTTATATGTATGATGTAAGGTAGGTCAGGTGAAGTTCTTCTCTATATATATGTAAGATGTCAAGTTTGTATTTATTATGTTAGTTGTGATATATATATATATATATATATATATATATATATATATATATATATATATATATATGAATATAAGTGGTAAATTTATAGGTATGAAAAATCTGTGTTGGTGCCTCTGATCAGGAATGGTTAACATCTCTATCTGTATATCTGCCTCTCTTGCTTGAAGCTGGAGAGATGTCTTCCGTCTATAGTACTGTTACAAGCTTTCACCAAACAAGACTTGGATTGTACTTAAACCGTCTAGTTTACTGTATCAGACTTTGAGCTAACACCAGACTTTGCGTGGATTGAACTTAATTGGCGAGCTTTGTGCCGCGGTAATCGCTATGCCAAAGACTTGCCCAGTGCACGCAATAGTCTTAGATGATCTATCTCAGATCAGAAAAAAAAACATACAGCTTGTAATTGTTTGGTAACGGCAAAAACTCTGCACGTTCTGATGTTCGCATTTCTTCTGTGAAGGTTCGAGGGCAAGAATCTTGTTGGAATGGCACGAACATACACATACAGTTTTTTTGTTTCTTTTGTTTTTTGATTTAAGTTTGGCACCAGAACTGGTTGCGTGCAGGTTGAAGTATTCTTCTTTGAGCAGTTGAACGTGCGTACTCCAGCTTCCTTCATTACCTTTGCATTACTCTGACCTGCCGATTGTTGACCGCTGAAGCTTTCGCCGGCTGGCCGTGCTCTGCTGAGTCAATTTGACTCCGTATGCCGGAAGCTGCAGGAAGAGCGAAGAAACTACCCCGGATCCTCCATCTTCTTTTCGCCATGACGCGTCGTCACACGGCGTCGTACGTGTCCTTACCTGCGACTGCGATCGTTCGGCCACCATCGGTGGATGCCGTTGCCATTCTTGTGGTGGCTACGAGACGGGGGTAAAGGGGCCTTACGATGACGGGCAAATGAATGGAACCAAAACCATCTTGTTTGGCAGCCGGCCGACCTCTTGTTAGGTCGGTTTGGTGCGCTGAGCTGAACAACAATCAATCCGTCCCAGAGAGTTAGTTTTCGAAAGCGATATGTATTCCTATATAGTAGACGTAAAAAAAAAACCAACAGCTAATTCGTTTTCCAGCTAATTGACATTTGTCAGCTCTGTCATTTGCAGTCATTAGAGACAACATCGTGCGTCGTCAGTGACCAAAACTGACGGAAGTTCGGAACTTTTAACATCGTGAACCACTGAAAATTCTTCACATGGCGTCGATTTTACAATACAAACGAGTACCTAAACAACCATCGACCTTTGCCTGGACAATTCCAACGTGATTACATAAAGGGTTTTACTCCCGAGCAAGAGCGACAAAAAAACACGTCATGGAAGCCTTTCTGCAGAAAAACTATTCAAGGCAGTGTAACATTGGCTTATACACGGCTACAGATAATTTACTCCCGAGCAAGAGCGACAAAAGAACCACGTCGTGAATAGTTTACTAACTAGAGTACTGTATTATCATAGTCCATCTTGCAGGGTCAACCATGGGAGTAATATCAAGAATCTAAAGGTCACCTCGCCACCTTTGTTTACAGTTAAAAAGGCAGTCATGGTCAAAGGGCATGGCTCAATGATAGCGGGTGGTTGGGGCCTCACCTGCTTCAATCTTGGGTCGCGACACTTTATCCCTGTTTATTTCGGGATTTTCCTGCGCTATGCGTTAAGTGGTGGCGGCGTCGCCCCCGATAGCGCGGTGATGGTGGCCGGGATTTGATTCTGAATCTCGCGAAGGTTTGCCGGTGCTCCTTAGGGGTTCATGTTTAAAGCACGTGTGTTCATAGGGGTGAGCGCCCGCGCGCGTGTTGGCGTCTCGTTGTCTTGTGTCTCAAAAAAAGGCAGTAATGGATGTACTCTAAGCAAGGAGCACACGGTGATCCATGAGTGCTACGGTGTGTATCACACACAAGATTCAGAAAGACTTGACCCAAAGCCTGCGTGTGTGCTACGGTGTGTATCACACAAGATTCAGAAAGCAAGGCAGTGATCCCTAAAACTGGCGCAATCTCCTCCTCATAATTAAGCCAAATTTCATCATCAAAGAGAATTCATGATCAAAGGAAAACATCAATAACAGCCCACTACACATTTGTTATTGGACTTGAGGCGCCCTTATTTTACAATCTTTGCAGACAAGTTGCTGTGGCAGGACTGCAATCACCTCTGAATTTTGGAATATTTGGATTTAGCAACCTGACAGGCATGAGATTCTAAAACAAACAGCTAGATCAATCAATTCGGTGTTCCATTAGCAAAACATTGCTAAATCTAGAGACAGACAAACTACCGGAACAGGAACAAAAAAAAGACAAATCGATATTACAACAGGATACAGCAGCATACAGTTGATTGGCAACAGTTATACATCAGCACTACAAAATTATTGTTTGTCGTGATGGTTTACAAAATAACAGAAAAAAGAGAGGATAAAAGCACGGTTACTTTGGTCACAACTACTAATGTTTTGTGCTAGCTCTGATATTGTTGTGTAATCTATAATCTTGTAAATATAGGCAATAAGTTACATGAAAATTGCCAGGGAAACAAGATGGATAAAACCACCTAAGACATGTTGTCAGATGCTCAAACCCAGTACAAGTTTACTTCACTCAGCACATACATAATTCATGATTACATAATAATAAGCGAATCAAATAAACTCTGCAAAATAAACCATGGATTAACATAAAATTATGTGGAAGATCTATTAGCAGGCGGCATAACTGGATCTAACATTCAGGGAAAATGTCAATGAACATAATTGAAGCAGATATGGTACTAAGCGTACATATTGAGATATAGTAATGGGAGTCTAAACAACTATAGTAGTAATGCCACATGTGAAAAGTAATTGAATCTAGGCATGCAAATGCCTTCAATCTATTACATCGTGCAAGCTGCTAACACCTCTCCATAAATCCATTGATGAATCCTAGTAGCCCATACAATAGTTATTCAGGCTCTTGTATACCAAAAGATGATATGAACTAAGATTTGTGACTACAAACTTTTTCTGTTCCATGCTCACCTCTCAATTGAGTACTTTGAATCCTCAGCATGAAAGAAACTTAATCTGCTTTCACCGATGAGAAAGATAGTGGACAAAGCAGAATGAAGAAATAAACCCAACTGGCCAGTTGCCCAGCATGATAGCAAATCACCATGAAGAGCGAAAAAACCGATGTAGAGGGTCGCAGACACTGGTCCACTGAGGCTTTTGGAGGTCAAAAACGAGATAGTTGATGGAGTACAAGAAAATGTAGATTGCCACCGATCCAGATGCCGAGAAGAATGACTTCCACCACCACTTCCAATCCTCAACGCACAGGTGCATGTAAGTCAGAACCAGGGAAACCTCCAGCGCCAGACAATAACCAGGGGAGCAGCATGACAATGAAGAGAAATCAAAGACATAGTACACACGGCCCATCCATGCCGATGACATGATGAAGAAGAGTCGATGAATAGGGTGCCAAAGGGCAGTGTGCGGGCACTCCAGAACCAGCAACCAGGATGGGTACTTCTGAGGGATTTCACGAGGGACTGGTTAGATGCGGACAGGGTACTCAATATGTGGCGCCTTGGCACCGAGGAACCCACCAACAAGCGTGAGCGGCACAGAGATGCAGAACCAGAGCAGAAGTAGCACAACGAACAATGAGGAAGGGATGGCACCAGTGC
Organism: Hyparrhenia diplandra; assembly: GCA_015847255.1. NCBI lineage: Eukaryota > Viridiplantae > Streptophyta > Magnoliopsida > Poales > Poaceae > Hyparrhenia > Hyparrhenia diplandra. Next base: position 7,434 of record JADLZK010011978.1, on the reverse strand, counting down.
TGTGGCTTCCCCACAACAGGAGGATTGAGTGTTGTCAGGATCAGGGAATGCAATGCGAGGGAAGAAGCAAGCCACCCGCCAGGAGAGACACCCACCCATCCAGAGTGATCACCACACTTGATTCTGTCTTCCATACACGAACACCGGCATATCCAGCCAGGATTCCAAGGACCAGATAGAAAACAGCATGCCGTGATCCAGAGTACCACGGGAGGCTGGGGACATGAACCCGAGCGCAGCAAAGAGAATGGTCACCACAGCCATCCTGGGATCTGAACACCATCCCCAACCATGACACAGAGCAGCATCAGGTTTGCTTGGCGCACGGAACATCCCTGACCACAGAAGCTTCCCAGCGGCTCATTCATCTCCGGCCTGCGCTGCTGCTTCAAGCTCCTCATACTTGGTGAGATCCCGCCTCACGGTCCCTCAGCAGAATGACAAAGACAATACCACCAGCAAGGAAGGCAATCACCATGGGGGAGTTGAGAATGGAGAACCAGTGCACCTGGCCTCCACCATCTTGAGGTAGGCATCCCACCTTGAGGGCCACTTTGATATCGCGTTCTCCACGAAGTTGACCTCGTAGGTGTAGACAATGGGCTCGTTTCCCTTGATGCTCATGGACACACGGTGGTCGGGTCGCACTTGATCTTGCCAGCTGTCGTACATCTTTGCGCGTCTTGACGTCCTCCGGGTTGTGCTTGATGCTGCAGGGCACGACCTTCGGAAGCCGACCACCATCCATCCAGGGGATGAGGCGGCGTCGCGGTCCCCGGCTGATGGCGTCGGTGGCGTCGGCGCGCCCATGACGCGACGGCATTGGCGTCCTCGTACTTGTGGACGAGGACGAACTGAGGTGGCTGAAGACGTGGGGCAGCTCATTTTTTCTTCGACGCGGATCCCCGACGGCAAATTCCCGTCCATCGCATGAGGTAGTCGTCCTTCCTGGTGTAGCGGATGGCGGGAGGTTGTCGAGGATGAGGTGTGACCTGGTCATCTCGTCGATGCGCTTCTTGAGGAGCGCGAAGGCGTCGGCGCCCAGCGGCGAGGGGCGGCAGGGAAGAACGTCCGACTGGTTGGTGTACATGCTGAAGCGGTAGGGCGAGTTCTCGATGCGGTCGCCCATGAGGGAGCTCGCCGAGGTTCTCAGCGCTGTCGCTCGACCTTCCTGGGGCTCGCAGAAGGGAGGCTGTAGTAGCTGAAGGGGCATCTCGGTGTCGATGAAAGTGAGCGAGAGTTCACCTTCACGTTGAGGTAGTCCCGAGGGGTGTACTTGTGCGGTAGCTCCCCGGGAGGTAGAACGCAGACGCCAGGCAGCGCCGCAGAGCAAGCAGCGAGGCCGCCGCGACGGCGGGAGGAGGAGCAAGCCGGGGCGGGCCATGGATCTGGATCGGCGTGGGGCGCGCGGATCTGGGCCCCGCGGCAAAGTAGGGGTCTGGGGTGGGAGGGGCGGGTCGGTAGTGGTGCCCGGCCTGCCCCGGCGAGATCGCCGGAGGGAGGCGGGAGGAGAGTGTCGGTGGCGGCGGAACAGATCTGGTGAGCGGGGCGGGTGCAGGGAGGACGAATGACGCGCGGGGGAGGGAAGCGGGGCGGTGGTGTGGTTTTATACGGCGTTCATTGCTGGCTGGGCGCGAGGAGACTGAACGAACGTGATTTTTGGCGTGGGGAACCTAACTTTCGGCTACATGGATTCCCGCGTTGCCCCTCTGTGAGTTTTGCTGATGATTACCGTGGGGAGAGCTTTCAGGAGTGAGGAAACAGAAAGTCTATCTGAGGAGTAGGGAAGGGAGTCTATCTTTGATTTGATGATGATAATGGTGTTTTAGTGATCTATCTAGTTTAGAGATAGCTGAATTAATTTTTCAATTATCAATTGAGTGTAAAAGATTTATAGTGTGGACACAAAAGATGAGGGTCATCACACATTCGCATGATATACATCTATTGCAGAGCACGATATTCAAAGTTGCTTGTTGGACTCTCTCCTTTTTATATTTAAAAACTTAGTGCTGAGTCTTATGATTTATTTGTCCTTTTTAAAAATCACACATGATTTTTGATACACTCGAACACAAAAACAAAAAGTCGTATGCCTGTGTATGTATGTATAACTGTAAGTATGTGTGCATCTATAAACATACATAGACGTCATATCTTTTATATGCATATTCAAGTGGTCGATTTGGCGAGATCATAAGGTTGAGAGCAAAGGTTCATGACATGTGTGGGTACATCATCTACTAACGAGGATGTCGTTAAAATCTAAAAGCTTTTGTTGGCTACGGCTAGTGATTTCAAATCAAGACAACCATGTTCCGCCACAAAAATGTAATTAGCTAAAGGTATATGCATAATTCACTGAAACAGTACTTACGTAGAAGCTTCTCCAAAGTGAGAGGGAAAACAATCAATCTTCACGACATGATCCGCGAGTCGACTCGCGTGATTTCATTCAGGAGTTTGCATCATTCGTCATTAGGCTCTTCTGTTTTTAGAAATGGAATGTGTATTATGATCCTATACGGGTTATGTAATAAACAACTAAAATTTAGGCTGTATTTGTCCATACAAAAACCCCCACTGCAGTTCCCTAAAGCCCTGAAAGGTTGGTGCCTCCGATTTCAGATCTCGGGTGTCATTGTCGTTGAAAGCGAGATGTAGGCTAAAAGTTTGGTCGACGGAGCAGGATCAAGGTCAGCCCGCGAGGCCATCACTCCACGATCTTACTGCTTAATTGTACCTAAAAATGAGATTATTTGTTAACAGACCCTCCCTCCCCTTGGCTTTTACTCGGCATTCGGCATCGGTCCCGCATGTCAGTGGAACCGGCGGTTGCCAGGGATGATAACGAGCAGCTGCCCTCAGTTCTTCGTTCTGTGCTACTGCTAGGTGGGCCTTGGCGGTTCCTCCGTCTCCGTCAGCCGTCAGCGTTCGCTCGCCATGTGCATCAACAGTGGTGATTCTTCTACTTCCAGTTCCAGGTGCTGCTGCCTGCTGAGCACACTCGACACCGACGCCGACGCCGACGTCTCACGTGGACACGGCACCACCGTGACACGCTGGAGGGGCACCAGTCAGTTAGTCTGTACTGTCGTTACCCTTTTCCTGATTAGGGGAAAAGCGAAACTTAGTACAGGTTTTAACAAATGGCCGGGACGGAGGACGAGGACGGGACCAGCTCGACTCAGGCGGCCCTCGACGCGTCCACGCTCGGGCTCCGGCATCGTCAAAGCGGCAACAAACTCTGAAGGGCAGTGGCACCATGAATCATCAACTACCACGTTGAATACCAGCGGAGCGGAGTCGATCAAATCCAAGGGGCGTCGTGATTGTTTCACGCTACCAGCCCGGACCACGGGCCAGAACCAGCGCACGGAGGAGGTCAGCAGCAGACTGCCACCGTTCCGGAGTGGAATGGGACCGCGGGCGGGGCGCCCACCGACCGCGGCTTTCAGCGTCCGTGGTTGGGCTTCAGCCTTCAGCGCACGGTCACGGCGCGCTGGGCCCATAGCGCGTGTTATTGCCGCGCCGTCACAGGCCAAAATTTCGAGGCTGTGGCCCGTCCCGGCCCCATTGTTCCTTCGCATCCACGGGCCACGGCGCGCAGCGCCCTCGCTGCCAATCGGTTGGGCCTCCCTCCTACGGCTCCAGCCGTTTTAGTCACCGTAAGTGTCTTTTCCTCCTCGATTCGATACCTTCCGAGAGCAGGCGTTTTGTGAGGTTGCCGAAGGACAATGTGTGTGTGTTGTTTACAGTGTTTTTCGACGCATTCCCCCACAACGAGACATCACTTAGTTTGTACTAAATCGCAAAGATTGGGTCAAAACCAGCTTAGTTATAAATGCGTTTTTGCTTCGTTTATACAGCTTCTTAGAGATACCCGCTTCACTAAAAAGGCTCTATGTCACCCAACTTATATCACGTTCCTTTTATTCGCTCCTACAAGGCACTGAGTGAAAGCTGGCACAGTTCTTAGAGCAGCTCACCTATCTATCTATAAAATAAACGTATGAACGAGTTTACTAATAAAAACTAAACTACAGTTCAAAATGTGAGGAGTCCTCAAGTTACTGTATTTATTTGTTTTTGTGAAACTTAGTGAGGATTTTGTAAGTATACTCCCACTGTTCCTAGAATTTTTAAGTTACTCTAGACTTTCTAAATACGTAGCTTTTTACCACTAGCTCGTTTCCAGGTATAGAGTCAATTTAATTGTCTAATGCCACATGCGCACAATATTTGTACGTCGATTATGCATAGAGGTATTGTATCGATGGAGAGGAAGGGAAGCTCCCGCTGGAGTAGGTGGAGGAGAGGACGAGAGGCGGTGTTAAATTGATGAATAGACTCATGTTTTTCACTCCGATCCTCAGTCATTTTAGGATAGAGATTTGAACTTTTAGGAGCATGGGTTTCATAATTATCTGTAATCGTGGAAGGGATATAATGGAGTTTGTAACTCATTTCCAAGAGTCGATTTGAGTTACTGAGGTTAGATTTGAAACGCATAAAGATGGAGGAGGGGTTTAAGTGAGAAACGCCGAAGTTGTGTCCAGGATCGCTTGTGTAGTGCTTGGTGAGAGGTCTAGCTAGCGTAAAAGGCTGGGTTACCTGAGGGATACGTTGCTAAAATTTGAAATAGTTATAGTTAGTGATATAGAGTACAGTTATATAAAAGCATAAAAGGTAAGGAAAGCATATGGAGAAACCGTTAAAGAAGCGGGTCCGGTAAAACACGGGAAGTACCGCGCTGCAAAATTAGTAAAAGCAGGGCGACGGCAAAGCACAGCTTACGTCGCGGGCGGCGGCTGGCGACACTCGAAGAAGTCAGTGTTGCTTTACGGGTTCAGCTCCGCTCGCTCCGCCTAATATCGTGACGGTGACGCGCGGACGCGGTCGGTCTCCTCGACGAAGCGCCTCCAGCACCAGCAGCCAACAAAAACTCCACCGCCGGCGGCGCGAAGTCAGGCTATCCCACCGCCCCTCGTTCAGGCTCAGCGGGGCCTTCACCGTTCGTTCTCCACCCGCCATGCCCGCCGCCGCCTCATCCTCCTCTGCCCTACCACCGCGCCCGCACCGCGCGCGCGCCGCGCCGCTGCTCCTCATCGTCGTCCTCGCCGTCTTCGCCGTCACCCGAGCTCCTCCGCAGCCGCACGAGGGCCTTCCCGCGCCCGCGGGTCGGCCCGCGACGCCACCACCACCTCACTCCTCCGTCGCCAGCGCCAGCCACAGCGTGGCGCAGCGCCAAGATCCTGCTGGACCCGGCCTTCACCCGCGCTCTGCCGCGGCCAGAAGCCCGCTGTCGCTCTCGCTCTCCGCGCGCAACGCGCGCTGCCGCCACGCAACACGGGCCGTTTCCCGACGCTCCCCGAGGCCACCTCAAGGAGTCGTGCTGTACGTGCGCAACCGGCCCCGCTACCTCCGCTCGACCGTCCGACAGCCTCTCCACGCGTCGGCGGCATCCGGCGCTGAGACGCGCTGCTCATCGTCAGCCACGGCGGCTACTTCGGAGATGGACAGGATCACGTGCAGGGGCATCGACGCTTCCTGCCAGGTGAAAGCGGCTCTTCGCGCGCCCTACTCGCCGCACCCTCTTCCCGGACGCCTTCCCCGCGTCAGCGAGACTGCAGAGCAACGACAAGGCTAAGGAGAGAGAAGTGCCGGGGCGATCCGGACCAGTACGGCAACCACCGGGCTCCCAGAATCGTGTCCCTCAAGCACCACCACTGGTGGTGGATGATGGGCACCGTGTGTGGGATGGGATGGAGGGAGACCAGGGACTTCGATGGCCACATCCTCTTCATGGGGAGGACCACTACATCGTCCCAACAGCGTGTACCATGTCGCGCGGCTGCCCCGTGGATTTGAAGCCAGACAAGAGTGCCCCCAGTGCCTACGCCATCAATGCTGGCGCCGTCAGGATGTCAAGCCGAAGCGAGGTTGGGGAAGCTTAGCTGCTGAGAAGATGCATTGGCTATGCCTTCAATAGAACAGTGATGGAGGAAGATCCATGCCAAGAGGCAAGCAGTTTTCGCCTTCGGCAGGAGCCACAAGTGGGATATAACCATGTGGGCGACGGTGTGGCCTGCCCTTCATTTTGGAGCTCCTGTTTACAGTCTCAAGAGGGGCCTAGGAGGTGTTCTGCTGCCCATTTACGTCACGGCCTGCCACCAAGGTCAGGGTGAGCAATGTCTGTGTGTGGACAATGGTTCAGGAGCTGTGCGAGTGAGAGGATGTCGATAAGGTCCCCTAACATCAAGGCTGATTGGCCAGTTCACATCATTCAGAGGCAAGAGGGTGTCAAGCTGGTTTTAAAGGATGTGGGTGGTTGGGGTGACGGCGTGTCGTTTGCTTGCTTGAGTTTTATTTTATGTACTATGTTGGGGACCCATCATCATCGTGAATTGGAAGTGGCGTATGGAAAACGACGGCATAACTAGTGCCACTGTTGTAATATTGTTTGGTATGCGCTCTTTGGATCCATACATGGTTTGTGATATAAAGTAGCTTGTAGTTGGCCATCATCAAAAGTTTGCAGAGTAGTTAGTGTTTTTGGTTGACAGACATTGGTGCTAGATTTGGGATGACACTTCCTAACCTGTACCATTTACTTTTAGCTCAATGATATGAATAAAGCTTGTTTGGTAAGTAATTCTTGTTGCTAAGAATCTGCTACACTATATCTGTTTGAGGTATTGATTTGTCCAGATATTTAATGTTACAGTATAATTAGAGGATCCATTATCAACTGCTTTCCCATTTCAGCTGTATAAATCACTTCATAGGTTTTGTCAGCACTTTCTGGATTCCATTATTCTCTATATGATTCTATTTGGTCACATGTTCCTCTATGTATTCTTTTTACAGTTCTTGTGATATTCCCATTTGGGTTCCTTTTGATTTCACATGAAACTTCTACTCTTTTGTCTTTTGATACTGATCACTCCTAGCCAGCTAAACTGTTGGGCAAAAGTACAGAGATAATTACTGGAGCAACAAAATATGGAGTTTTTCCTGTGTTATGCGTTTACTGCACCTAACAGTGTCTATTAACTGTAGTTAGTATATGTTTTATAGTGAACTTCTACTAGCAAACATAATATTATTTTTCCGTTGAGTTCAGTAATGGAATTCATGAGCACATTGTCTGAATTTACAGAGCTTGAGGCCACAATGAAATACTATAAAACTAGCTATCTTTTTTCTTCTTAATATAAAGACACACAATCTCTCCTACATGTTTGACAAAAATGTAAGCTCGCTGTCAAATAATTAATTGGTTCAGTAAATAATCAGATGTAGTCCCTACATACAGAACTGAGTATTGTCCTAGAATGTATGCAGAGAAACAAGTGTTGAACAAATGGTTCAGTAAATCCATGGTTTGGACACTTGCTAAATTCATAATGGCATCCATCTGTTGTTTGAGAG